>JAWWEU010000081.1:39333082-39415055 GCA_035583155.1 Acropternis orthonyx | reverse complement strand
GGGCGGGGGCGCCCCCCCCCCCCCCCCCCCCCCCCCCCCCCCTCTGAGGGGCCGGGCTGAGCGGCTGAGGGACGGGGATCGGGGACAGGGAGAAGGGACCTGACTCTGCGGGGCACCGAGGGGAGAGGGAATCGGGGAGTAGGTCAGCCTGGGAAGGGACCCCGGCGGGTCATCTGCTCCAGCCGCCTTGCTCGAGCAAGGTGGTTCCAGAGCGCATGGCACAGGATTGTGTCCGGATCTCCAGTGAGGGAGGCGCCAAATTCCTGGGCAAACTGTGGTCGGGGCTCGGTCACCGGCACTGTAAAGACGTTCGTCCTCATGTTCAGTGGAACCTCCTGTGCGTGAATTTATGCCCATTGCCTCTTGTCCTATCGTGGGCCCCATCGAGAAGAGCCCCCCTTCCGACACAGACACTGATGAGGTCCCCTCACAGTTGTCTCCTCTCGAGGCTCCCTCAGCCTTTCTCCAGCCCCTCAACCAACCTCGTTGCCTTCCAGCAGCTCCATGTCTCTTGACCCGAGCAGCCCAGGCCCCGGGCTCCCAGCGGGCCCAGGTACGGATCAGCTGCCCCGGGAACCCCAGGGAAGCTTGCCCGGGTGTGCAGCCCCTGCCAGGCCCTGCCTGTCACCCCCTCCTGCCCCTGGGGTGATGAGGCTTCCACGCCCAGGGCTTGAAGGGGAAATGAGAATTTCAGTGGTGTCTGTTTTAATCCATGAGTTGGTCAGTGCCCTTTTAAAAGGGCTCGCCAGTTACTGGGCAAGGGATCCTCCCTCATCCAGGACCACGTTCCTGCAACAGCTGTGCAGCTGGCAGAGGGATTGGGAAGTGTACTGTCCCACCTAAAACTCAGGAGCCTGCAGTATATTTAACTAACCAGTCTTTAATTATTTTTGTCATGAGACAAGGCTGACCACTTTGGGCAACAAAACATGGTATATCAAACAAAAAAAAAATTAAAATTTACAAATTGCCATACATTTAAAAACCCAAGAGCATGATTCCCCAGAAATAAACGAAAAACAAGGAGATATATCTGGAATTCAGGACTCGTTTTAACAAGTACAACCCAGGATTTTCAAAAGGCCCCTCCTTCTTTTCCTCTCTTCAACATTTTAGAGTGACTGGTGATATGGCAATCAGTAATTTTATGCAGTAGCCTCTTACAGGAGGCTGCAAAAATTTTTCTAAATACAGCATTTCCTCTGTTATCGGGCATTGTTAGTTCCTGTTCAATGGAAAGATGAGCATTAAACTTCTTAGGAAAGGGGGAAGTCCAGGAGCCTTCCCCAAACACCCACTGGACCTCACATGCCTCTGGAAGACAATAAACAATCTAGAAAATGTCAGCAGGAGGAATTCTGATAGCAATTACCACTTTATTCTTAAAAGGAATTTTCGCTAAAGTTTCAAGTCCAGTTTTTTCCACCAGATTTGCATTATTTTCCCCATCTGAAATTTCAGTCCCTTTCTTTGAAAATAGATTATTTCAACCTGAGGCCAGAGTAAGAGCCAAGTTCTTCATGTTGATACGTTCACAGAAATTAGTAGAGCGTGATGTAGGCAAAATCTTCCACACGAATGCTTTTGGCCTTACTGATCTAGAGCGTTTCTGCTTTACACCATTAAGTGCCTTTATGCTTTTCTTTAAAATCAACAAGTCTGATCCCATTCCTTAGAGTAAAATGTGAACACTACAATTGTTTTCTGTAACTTTAAACTATACAACTTCAATTACTGTTTATACACTGATTCAAGAAATTGAATTGAACAGCGTTGTGCAAATGCAACGTCAACTTATTTGTATTTGTTTTATAAAGGGATTTTTGGCCTACGCCACTTCTGCAATGCATGTAAGAGAGTATAAAAAAAAAAGAAAAGATACCAGCCAATCTGGAAAGAGTTCTTATATATATCTGCTACAAGAAAATATGTGATACAAAGAGGAGCTTTCAGCACAAGAACCGAAAAAGGATAATACACTTACAATGGTAGGTCAAGTTAAAAAAAAGTCATTATTTAAGTTACTGATTTTTGCTGCTTTTAAACACTTGGCTACTGGTGTTTATATATACCCTACAAAATCGGAACTCTGAAGATTTCTTTTATTAATGGAGATCTCTGAATTTACGTTTCAGCTCTGTGTGTTGTGTTAATTTGATCAGTTTTCAGGCACAGGATACTAGGCTAGACAGAACTACATCATGTAGGAGAATCCAAGGGTATAAAGGGATGGTTTCATTAAAAAAAAAAAAAAAAGTTGCAAAAAACATGAGGTCTAACTTGTATCTTATCCCAGGAGAGAGTTTTGAAATGACATCTGCAGTATGCAAGTTGTGTTTAATCAAATCTTTTTTCATATGAATCTTGCACAAGTTGGGCAGTCTTGTGAAGTTGTGCTGAAATGTGTGGGGCTTTTGCCACATAGCACTTTGATACAAGTTAGTACTGTATGCTTCATTTAACTGACATACTTATCCAGTAAACTTGCTTAATTGGGACATCTCCTGGGGCAGTCATATAAGACCAGTAGTACTTAACACAGACAACTGCTACTTAACAGGGCCTTAACAGGACAGTGGCTACTACTTACTGCCCCTGGTTATTCAGTGCTGCTTATGTCATTTCTCTGTTGCAGTTTCTTGAAAGTTGTCTATACAAGGAAAATATTCCCTGCAATTAATTCCTTGAGGGTAAAATACTAAGTGCACTAAAGAAAATAAGCTGGTGATGGTGGTCATGATTGCTGCACTAATTGTTACAGTGGGGAAGATATGGTAATTTCCCTTATACCATTGAAGGATACCCGAGACAATGTTTCTTTTACAAAATTTAAAGAAAATTATATATAGTCAGAAGTAGTGTTGGTTAACAGTAATTTCTGTGTTCCTAAGATTCATATTGTCATTTGATTAGTTAATCGCCCAGTTTCAAAAGTGTGAACATATTTTCACACTTCAACCAAGACAGTGTTAACAATGAAACTATAGATAGCAGTAGAGATTAATTATCTATCCCACGTGTCTCCACACCTTGTTCTTACCAGAAAAAGAGAGCCTATCTGTCTGTACACAGGTGTGATTTTTTCTTTTTTATACAATAGCCTTGGTCCAATGAGTTCAAAGGCATATTTTCAAATGGCACCTCTTCAACATTTTCGCTGTTGACATTTTTGATCTTGTTTCATGAAATATAACTTCCAGTATAAGGCTGTGATTCTTTTCTAAGTTTACCCGTGTTGAAATACATTCATTCATAGGTGCAAGGTGCAATGAGAATATTTAGAATCAAAAAAACATTTCCTTTTCTTAAGGGAGGATACTTTTGCAGAAGCCACTGCAAAATTGTTCAGGGCCTTATTTGCACTTGCCATCTGACATTGTCACTGACTGGAGACATGTCTTCCAGAAGAGGGAAAAACATGAAGAGGGAGTTTATAGTGTCTTTTTGTTGTGCCAGTTGCAGAATTTTATGTTTGTTCCCCCATAAAATCCGTGTGTCTGTTTAAGGATAGGAGGTCTTTACAGCAGAATCTGTTACTGCAGGAAGAAGCACTAAACATGTTGAACTAGTTCTGTCCTGTCATGCTAATCTTTAATTCTGCTTGTTCTGGATATTAGTGGATACTAGTATCTTGCAGACGTCTGAACCTGCTGCCTGTCAAGTGTCACATATTGGATGTGAAACTTTCTGCAGTATCTTCACAGTGCAGGCACTAGTGCTGTGTTGCCTTGACCTCTCTCTTTGTCAAGAAGAACTGCAACTGGCAGGTTGCTAGGTGGCAGCCTCTGTGGTAGCAGTGCCTGTCTCAAATCCTGTGGCCTGTCTCTTACCACTTCACCAAAAATGCATTTCCCTTCATGGGCCTGGCCTTTCTGCTCATGTTTCAGGGGAGCTGGAACCATCAATCAGGGTGACTACCAAAATTTATTGTCTTTCTAGCAAGATGTCATTGAAGTAGTATATAGGGAGCTGACCATTTGCTCAAGTAGAAAAATTGCATCAAATGATAATGTTGGCCAGTCACCAGTAGATCTGATTGACAGAGTGCAAAACACTTCAGGTCCTTTTCTGAACTCTGCACACAACAGCACAATCTTTCAATGGCTTTTGTTTTCTCAAAAATTCCACATTTTCACAACAGACTCAGATGCACCCCAAATTTATAAACGGTATGATCCACCAGATGCAGATCACTTGAACAGCACCAAGATTTTCAAATAATAATAGTTCAGTAATGTAACAGCAAGGGAAGGTTCACCACCAAAACAAACCGAACTATAAACTTTAATTGTTTGATTTACCTTGCTTACAAGAACAATTGCTTTTCAGGCTATGATCAGAATGCTTTGCTGTCTGAATATATTCACAACAATTACAGGGTGACTGTCTCTTGCACTGGAGGTTTTATTTAGAAACTTATTTCAGCTCCTACCGAAGCTTTGGATTTTTGTTTTCCCTCCTTGTAGTTCTGCATGCAGTCACAAGTTTTCTTTCTGTTTGTGATTTGCTTTGGAAAGTTACTTAGCCATTCTCTTGCTTTATCCTTTCCCATTTTTTACCTGCCACTCAGAGAAGGGCTACCCCTTGATGATAAATATTTGAAAGAAATGGTTCAATGTTCAGTGTGGCTTCTAGGTCAGTGTAACCACTGTGTGGTGCAGTCCTCTAAGTACGTGAGCTGGCATGAGATCCCTCCAGCTGTCTTGCCATTAGTACTAGTCTGGACATTTCCTAATCACTCCTTCATCTGGTTTTTATTTTCTGGGAGTGGGAGTTGTGCCACAGCAGAGAACATCTCTATGGAGGTAAGCCCTGAAGTTCTAAGGTACTTTCAAATCCATTCCGTAACACAGACAGGGGTTACAGCTCCATCCTTGGTGTCAGGAGTTGTATTACAAGCAAAGAAAAAGAAGGAGTAAGCCTTTAATAACTGAAACGCACTATGTAGTCAGTCCTGTTTGAGTGCTAGTCTTGTTTGTACATACTCATTTTGTGTAGTAAATCCCTGCTTAGAGACACAAATCCTCTTAACTGCTGTTTGATCCTCTTAAGAATCATTGTCTGTTTCTTTAGTTCTGGAAATGTTTCCTTCTCGTTGAGCACACCACCCTGTAATGTAGGATCACCATTCTGCCTTGAAGTTCAACCACAGTAGTTCCTTCTTTCATCTCTAAACCACAAAAAGCCTTAGAGATTGGGAATCAACAGCACAAAGAGCTTAAGCAGTTTGCCTGGCATTGTGGAGGAATGCTAATGGTAGTGTAAAGATCTGAAGATCAAGCTCCTCAGTTTTTAGTCCATCGAGATTACTTGACATTGTAACACTACTCATAGTTCAGGAAATTAGGCCTAAGTACAGTACTTTTGCATTTGGATTGCCATCATTGAAAATTATGAGATGAGTCATCAGGGCAGAAGACAAAGCTTCTTATTAATGTGTGTAGAGAAGGATGCAGAAATGAAAGAGAAAAAATGTCATTGCTGAACGTGATCCTGATGCTGTCTAAAAAAATCTTTCTGCTGGCAGACAACTTCTTTTTGCATGCATGAGTTCTCAGTATTTAACTTATACCTATAATATTCATACCTATCTGTACCCAAATTTACAGTAGGATGGTGTTATATTATTATCTACAATGTTATATTTTCATACCTTCTTAGTTTACATTATTGAGAAGACTGTGGTTATTTGTGTCCTTCCCCAAAAAATATGAAAAACAATCTGAGCAACAGGGATTTATTTTTCTTAACATTTACAATAATTAAATATATTCACTGCACTTGTTTCTAATTCAAACTTGACACTTGCAGATTGATGAACAGAATGTGAGTAGAGAAAGATGCTTTTCTACCATGACAGATATGTTCAAAGCATGGGGTTTTTTTTGTAAAAGCTTTTCCCTTCTCTTGAGTTTTTAGGTGCATAGGAGTGATGCAACAATAATAATGCTGAACACTTAGCTTCTTCATATTCACCAGTCTGGAAAATTCAATCTGACTTTAAATTTAACACTACTCTGCTAAGGAGCCTCAACTGGCCAGCACTGATTCTGTGGTTTTACTTAGATATGGGTGTTGTCAAGAGGAAGTATTGGCAGTCATAGAAGTCCATAATCTGAGGTTCAGTAAGGGGAAAAAAGTCTTACATGCTTCTTTGCGTTCATACATTTCTTTGAAAATCAACTTCTTAGTTCTTAGTATCTTATCTTCATTGTGCAGTTAAGCATTTACCTGTTTGTAAAGACAGGAGACTTACTGGTGAAAGCAGTGAAATTATCATGTCACGTATTTTTGAATTGAGAAATAAGTTCTCATTGTAGCTGCAAACAAATGTTATTTCTATCCTCATCTCCCTTTCTAGTCTTTTTTATGTTGCTGACTGTGGTTTTACAGCTGCTGTACTTTTGTCTACTGACATTCATTTCAGTGTTAAGGGAGTACTGACTGTAGGAAGGGAGATCAGGTTTGAAAACTCAGCTCTCGACATATATTTCCCTGCAATATGATTTTGGTGTGTTCCTAATTATCTACCTTAACTGGGATGTTTGCCGTTACAGGCTTTGTGTGCCTCCAGTTCTGATGGCTGGTTCGTGAGGATGCAGCAAGGGTTAGTTGCTGTTGATGTGCCAAACCATAGCATTGTCTGTAGAATCATGAGATTTTTTTTTTTTTTTTGACTGATTAATGTGACATGTTGTAGTCCATAGAATCCAAATGAAAACCCACAGGATTTATCCCACTAATTCCAGTTGTGTTTAGAAGGCCTTAAGAGCCTGACAACTTCTGCATTCAAATTCTTTGCTGTAAAGCACTTTATTAACCATCTTCCTTGCTTTACAACTAATGTTCAACCTTTATTCACAACTGAAAGGTAGATGAGGATATGTCGTGTAATGAAGCTGGATACAGGAATGGATGCTCAATGGAAACCCTTGACAAAGGTAGTAAAACAAATCTTATAAGATCTTGGAAGTGCTAGACAGTTCTGAAACTTCAATGACAATGGTAACAGTTTTCATTTAGAGCAAACTGGGAGTTGAATACAGATGCTGCAATTCAGAATTTCATAGTTTGTCTCTTTGCTCTCCAATTAAATAAGTATATAAGGTGTATCCTGTATCTCTCAACTTTTCCTAATAAGATGCAATTTGGGATTGTAGATTTCATTATTTTTATTATTTACCTTTCTCCAACATTAGTCTAATTGTTGTGAATTACTAACATCAGTGTCAGGGATTGGGGTCTCTTCTTTGCAGACATTGTCTGCATATCTGTTCCAAAAATCTCATAGTATAAACAGCTGAAAGGAATAACAGGCAGAATTGAGTAAGTGCAAAAAGAGCAAGAAGACATTACAAATGTCGTATTTGCTAGGAAGACATGTACTGTCTGTCTGTTATTATTATACACATGTAATACATGTGAAATTTAGTAAAAGTGTTATATATATATGTATTTAATTCTCTTTCCCACTTATCATATATAATTAGGAAGTAGCATAGCATCAAGGAAGACCTGATTGAATGGTGATGTGTCAAAAGAAAGTATAACTAAGGTTTAACTTTCTGTCATGTTTTTGCATAACTGGGTCTAAGTGTTAATCAACTCAGAAAAGCAGGGATTTTTTGATGGGTTATTTCAAATTCATTGTTTCCTGGAGGTTTCTTTTAACTCCACTTTTTATAACACCTTTTATTTAATTTCAGTGACTAACTCACAATTTAGAGAAAAGAATATTCAGTGCTCTAAACTTTCAGTAAGGTTCGTAACATCTCTGAGATTTCCCAGAACTTCTACAACAAAATTATGGGAGAGTGAATTTGGTATTTCTGGTAAGTGAAAGTCTTGAAACAAACAGAAAATTATCCTTTAAAAAATTAACAATTACATAAATTAGCATAGAGAAGTAGAAAAGCAGAGAAAGCAATTAAAACACCCACCCTCCCAATCTTTCTGTGTTTTACTCCAGATGGGTATTTGGAAATGTAACTGAATCCACAGTAATCAATAAATCTCCCTTAGTATTTGTATTCAGTTAAGTACCAAAAAGTTGAGTGCAGTGTGTGATGAATCAATTCCCATGCTGGGATAAGCTGTAGACAGGGGAAACTGAAGTTTGAATTTCATCAGTTTCTGATATGGAACAGCAGATTAGGAATAACAAGATTTTAACTGCTGTGTTCTAAAGAAACATTGCATTTGAATGAAAAAATAACTTTGTCCCTTGGCTGTGTTGTATGCTATGCTGGCTTCTGCAGAAATAAAAGTCTGTTTGTTCTGAAGGTCCTTTCTCCCTGTCTAATAAAGAAGGTTTTAAGATGTGGACATTTGAATAGGTTGGTATTTATTTCCTCCGCTAGGAAATCTTAGCAAAGCAGAGACAGCCAAGCTAGCTGGAGAAATCATAGCACCTTCTTTTTTCAGTAAGTTTTCCTTGGGTCCTTAGCAAATGCTTCTTACACCTTCTTGTTATGCTTCTTGATTTTTCATTCCAGAAATATATACTATAAGTATAGTATTTTAATGTTACATCTTTTCTTCCATTGCTCTTTCAGGCATAGAAAAACATCTGTTATTCTTTTGGTCTCTATTACAATGTGACAACTTGACCCTTTGTAATGCGTAAGAACCGCTTTTGGTCAATTTTAGAGGAAGAAGCACTATGTTGCAAAACTTTACCTACCGTCTCTGGCAAACGTTATTCTTGTTAGGGTTCCAATTTCAAACCCATTGTTATGCCAGTTATGCTGTCATTCATATCCTGCAGTTCATTAATATAATTCAGTTTTTATCACAGTTCATCTCCAAATCTGTCATATTGTATTTTTTGCCATCCTTTGTTGTCCATGAAAAGTTTTGCTTACTTTTTAAATATAAAGGTTTGTTTGGTGAGTGGCACCAGATCTTGTACTAGCATTGACAGATGTACTGATATTAATCAGATGTGTGGCTGAACTGCAGTTTCTGCAGATGCAACTGTTACAGTTCCTTCATATTCATTACTTCTTCCTTAACCATTTACATGTTAACTTGCCATAAAAAGGAACTAATAACCTGGAGTGTTATTAAAAATATTGTGTACAGATCATCGCTACCACTCTAAAGTATTTAAATGCATTTGCACTTTACACAAAAATTATGGCAGCTATTAATAATGTAACTGAAAGTAAGTATAATTGTAATTCAATTCTCATATTCTTTGAATTGTCTCAAAATTTTGTTAGTCAAAAAGTTAGGGGAATTTCTGATTTTAATTTTTTTAAGGTCTGTGTGGTTTATACAAACAGAAATATATGTTTTTTAAAAAATCAAAACAGTTTACTATACCTTTAGACTTCTAGAATCGCATCACATTTACGAATGTCTCATGCCAATTTCAGTTCTGGACTTCATTGTGAAAGGCAGAGCTACATATATGTAAGAGATTAGAATACAATCCAAATTAGGACATCCAGCATTAGCACAAGCAAAGTACCTCTAGGAAGGGTTAACCAGTTGTGGTGACAGTTTAAGCTCCATTCATGTTCTACTTGCATCTTCAACAAAGATCAAAATGTAAAGGGTTGTTCCAAAGAAAATATTGCAGTAGCTTTGTACAATTATAATATCATTTTGAATACCTTTAAACTAAAACAACTGTCCAGATGGTGATTAGGACCTCCATCTCTTGAATGCAATTTACATTTAATTCCATGTTACATAGCCCAAGTTCTTGAGATAACACTTGGCTAGGTCATGGCAGTTGCACAAACGTGATTCTTTTGATATTAAGGCAACATATGCGGTCCATTTGATTGACTTTCTATTCCTCAAGCCATGTTCAGCTTTGAATGTAAACAGTTCAAAATGTTCACTTCAGCATATTTTTCCCCCTCACAATTTCATTCCATTAGTACAGCAAAAACCCCCCAGTGTACCACCATCTGCAAATTGTGAGTACCAACCACATTAGGGCGCTCCCAGCTTCCATCTGAGGAGCTCTGGTTCCTTGACAGGGGTGACACTCAGTCTCCAGGGTCTGCTCTGGAAGGCACCTTAGGGAGATCTGCTGTGGCGAACCAGCACTAGGAGGGTGAGAAGCAGCTGCAGACAGAGCTGCTGGCCAGCCTGCCTGCTGGAGGTGCAGGGCTCAGGCAGCACGGAGCCAGCGTGGGGAGAAGCGGCAGAATCTCCGCGGTGTGGTTCTTGCCAGGTTAGGGAATGTGTAGCGGAGCAGCTGTTGGATATGCAGTGACAGTTACCACGACCACCATGGCTTTACTGGCTGACAGCATGTCTCCCAAAGGGGGGTAAAGCATGGGCTACTCTAATCAGATGTTCATTCGGAGAAAAATGAACTTTCTGTCATTCAAGTCCTTGTGGGTACTGCAAAGGGAACAAAAGAATAGTCATTAAAAAAAAGTCACTGGCTACTGACCTGCCTGCCAATAAGCATTAAAGAAATGTGATGCTACTGCTGAGAAACTATCAAATTTGTTTTAAAGAGCAGTTCTAATATCAAATATAAAGTCAAAATCAGTGTTGTTTTGTAACAATCGTGCTGGAAACCAAGGATGGTTTTGGTTTTATTGTAAAGGAAAAATACTCCACAACAGATACTTACATTAGCAAGGGAGAAAATCTGCTGCTGAAAGGAGGAGAAGACAGAGAGGGAGGAAAGGTAGTTTTTCATTGTGATTACAATTTGGATATAGTATATTCCTTGCAGTTCACAACAGCAGTTAGACTCTTGAAATTGGCAATAAACCCTGAGAAAGGATGAGCATATTGTCAGAATAGTTGTTTTAAAGAGGTACATTCACTCTGACTCAGGGAGGAGCTGGAGTCTGCAGTGAAGGGAGAGCAGCAACCCCTAGCATAATTAAAACTCCTTGGAGTTAGAAGCTGTGCTACTGTAAAGCAACAGTTTTTCTAGGAAAGATCTTCAAGACCCTCAAAAGAAGAAGAAATGCACACACCAGTTCCATTTCTGCATAATTAAGTTCATATCCTGTTTCAGAAGAGAGAAAGAGCTTTGAGGTCTCACTTCAGCTTTTACTGTTTGATGTGCATCAGAAATACCCTCCTAGCTTTTCACACTACTACTTAGAAGACTACTGTAATTCTGTAAGTGCTGTGCTATTCTGGCTAGGTGGTTTTGCCATAGACTCTTCTTAGCATTTTTTCATTTAGTTTCTCTCTTCTCTGTCACTTACTTCACACCACTTCTGATTTCTGCAGTATGAAAAACTCCAACTAGTAGTATATATAAGCCTGAATCATAATTGTTTAAAACAAGTGGGTTTTTTACTTCTGTTCATTCCATAGTCACATTTGAAGCTTATACACTTTTCTTGTATATTGGTGGTTAGTCAGAAGGCCATATAGACATGAGGGCCTTTGGGAGAGATTCTTCCTGCTTTTCATTTGAAAGCAGGTCACTGCTCTTATTGATTTCTGGACTACCAGATATTGTATGTGTCAATGTCAAGTTTTAGGTCTCCTCTTGTGTTGGTAGTGGTGATGAAGAATTCAGTATTTGTATTGTATGGGGGCACACTTAGGTCATTTTGCCATTAAAATTACTAAAGAATGAGAAATGCTCCCTTGTTTTCCAATAACAAATCTCAAAATTGTTCAAATCCATTTAGAAAGGTAATTTGTATAATTGTTTTTTGTGTTTATGTTTTTGTTTCTTTTGGAATTTCCAGGAAAAACTCAACAAAGGACTTTTTTGTTCCCTCTTACTATTTCAAAATAACTAGGCTCCTTTCTGGAATGTTGGTATTGGTGTTGCCCATCTTAGAGAAAAAAAAAATTAGATTAAGAGAGAGTGAGTTATTTTCTTGCAAAATTGATGATAAATGATGACAAAAGTGTCCATGGGAAATGCATAAAATTCTTAAGGTGTGTAGGAATTAAATGGTGTTTTAGTTAATCTGTGTTTTAATGTTTTTGTATAATCTGTCTGAAATACAGAAAATTCTAAAGAATGTTGCTCAACTTTTAGCTGGAAATATATAAATTCTGTCCAGCTTTTATTATAAATGTTAAAAGTATTTTTGACCCACATTTGAAAGGATAGTTCTTTTATTTTTTGTATTAAAATGTTTGATATTTTGAATTTACCTGGAAAATTATTGATAAAGCATATAAACTGAATGCCAATTTGGAAGGAAAAACTATCTTCTCCCTTTCAAGTAGCACTGGATATTTTACAACATCCAGAAGTGCAGGCCAACAGCAGTCTCTTTGATGAGAGATTCTCAGGATATTCATATCCCTTAAACCTGCTCAATCCTGGAATGTAGAAATACAAATCACAAAATAAAGTGGGTGTGTTTATTAATAATTGTTATTTTTTATTTCCACTCCTCAATTCCACTGTTTTGAGATTGCAGCAGAAACCATGTCACCTAATAAATGTCTTTCAAGTAAGTTCTTAAATTAACATCCTGTTCTTGAAAAATATGCAAAATTAAGAATACCTTAAGCAACCCCAAATGTTTCCAAAAGTGCACATGCCTTTGGTTGGATAGGCATGTACTAATTCTTCTAAGCATAAATTAGCATATTACAAAAGGGGAAAGTAAACCTAATACTTATATTTATAAATCAAAAAAGAAATCCTTGTAAGCAGTCTAGGAAATGGTCATTCAGTTGTCAAGGTTGAATAAAGTTTGCACATGAGGTGCAGTGTGTTGGATTTCTAGTCCAAAGTTCATGCAGAAGTAAAGCTACTTCAGCAATTACATTCAGGTATGGAGATAGAAGTGGACACATTCTTTTTTACTTACTGAGCTTGGCTTTGAATTGACTGGGTTTGTACTACAGCAGCAAACTTTCTTCACTTGTGCCATATCAGTTTACCTTGGCCCAGAGTTCACTTTTTCCAGTAAAAAGGGATAAAGTTACCATTCAGGTACTCTGTAAGCCATCTTCATGTGGCTGAATTGATTTTTTTATCCTGTTAAGGCACCTTTCTGGATTGCTTCGGAAGGAATTCTGGCAACATTGTTTTAGGAAGTCCAACAGCAGGGTAAATTCTGCCTACATTTAGCAGCTGTCTTCAGACTCTTTAATTTCCTCTTAAGCAGGGTCAGACTTTATTTGCCTCCTTCCTGTGACTGACAGTACCCAATGGTCTACTCTTCACAGTCACAGCCTTTGAAAAGTGCCCCTACGCACCCACTGTGTGTGGTGTTTGCAGCTGTCCTCAGGCAACTGGCTTAAGGGCAGATATAATTTAAAATAATTATATTTTCTGAATAGAGTTTTCTGAAAATATGAATTCAAACATTCCAGACAGTTTTTAACACAGCTGGCTTTTATGCTATATTATCTTTTAACAATAGCTGCCTTTTTCTTGTATGTCTTATATCTGATACAACTGTTCCATTTTTGCCAAGGGGTTGTCCTTCCTCAGCAGGAAATAAGAATGGCCCTATGAACGTGGCTTCTCCAATCTTAAAATTATGTGTCTAGAGGACAAGAAAGAGAAAAAGAGGAGGCAGGTTCAGCAAGAAATGAAGAGCAATAAGTGACTTCACCAGGATATCACACAGCTCTTAACATAACCACTATCAACCACTTTGAAGAAATCATGTAGAACCTATGGCCAGACAGCTCTGTTTTAGGTGTGGGAGCACAGATTCTTCCACTAGTCCCACTCCAGCAAGGCAATGTAGTAGGCCTTCTAGTCAGCTGGAAGGGAGGACAAAGACAATTGCTGGCTTGATCCAAGCATTAGCATTCAGTTGTTTTCACACACTTAAATGTATTCTGGAAATGTTCCTGTTTATTGCTGTCGTGTCTCAATTTATGAAAGAAATTATATGTTTAGTGTGTTTTGCAAAAAAACCCTGTGAAACTCAAAATCTAGTCTCCCCAAATCTGCAAAATTTGCCAGCAATTAATCAAAACTCTAGAGCATGCCAAAGCCATGGTATTCATGAGGGTGCAAAAACTACTATGAAGCAATGTGTTGCTTGACCATGGCATGTTGTCAGTGCTTTTAAGACCTTCTCTTCACAGTTCATTGTGCTCTGCCAGAATGACCAGGCAACCACCTCATCTTTCCTGACGTGTTCCTTTCTGCTTCTGTAGCTTCATAGATGCTCTAAACCCAACAAGAATATTTGTTCTAACTGCTGCATCAGTCCACCAAACAAATAAGCAATATGAAGTTACAGAGTGGAGGGAAGGGATTTTAGGACTTTCTGCTTGTTTGTGAGGGGACATAAGTAACACACGGTGCTTTGAGAACACATTCCAGGACACTGTGGACTGACCTGAGAAGTCAGGAACACTTGAGTTAAGTATTCCAATAAAGGTTTTGGTTATTGCTTTCAAGCCTCTTAATGTAAATAGGAACATGCTGTGTTGGTAAGGAGAGTGAACATTTCATGCACCCTAGTGAGTTTAGACCATGACTGTCTGTCAGCATAAATGCACAGATGATGTTTTCTCATTTAACCCTGTTTTGGTGATAGTTTCAATTTGACTCACAGAAAAACTTAAAGTAACGGAAACCTTCACAGTTATGAGAGAGATTATGCAATCTGATCAGTCATTTAGTGTTTGCAATGTATACTATAACTTTATTGTTTAGTTATTTGAATTCTTTATAGATAAATTGCCAAAGTACCTAGGCTTCATGTCTAAGTTTAATTATAAAACATTACCAAAAAACAGCAAGTTGCATGAAGCTAGTTAGCAAAGCTTATGGATAAAGCTTCTGGCAAGAGGTTACCTTAGGACATATTTTATGGGCTTGTCCAGGGGTAACATGTTTTTGGAAAAAAGATAATACAAGTGATTAGGAATTATAAATTGTAAGACAGGCAATTTGTTTTGAGTAGCAGCATAGGAAAAAAATGTCTGATTGAAGGTGGTTCAATTTTTGTGCTTACTGTGTTTTCCTCTTAATTGTATGAAACATTTTGAGACTGTGTTGCCTTAATTTAAAAATCTAGTAGGCTGAGAGATTCTTCTTTGGTGCAGAAAGAGAGAGGCAGAGAAAGAGGAAGAATGGAATGGAATGGAATGGAATGGAATGGAATGGAATGGAATGGAATGGAATAGAATAGAATAGAATAGAATAGAATAGAATAGAATAGAATAGAATAGATTGACAGAAAATATTTGGCCTCATAAAATCAACAATATATGAAACTTCTTGTTTGAATAAGCATGAAATATTTTCATAGATTTGACATTTCAAGTGTTTACATTGGAATGTGAGCAACTTTTTATATCTATCTCATTATGTCTAGTTTTATTTTTTTGACATTAAATATTTGCATTATATGTGCTAACTAAACTTTGGAAAGTATACCCAAACTACAGTGACAATGGTTGTTCTGTGAGGCTTGCTTAAATTACCTGGATTCTGTGACCTTTGGATAAGATCATTCTACGTCTCTTTTTTTTGTCTTTTTTTTTTTTTTTTTTAAATATTTGTCTGGGTTTTTTTTTCCTAAAACACTAAATAGTCTGTGTCAAATTCTAGTCTTTATTGCAACAATAGTGCCCTGCTTTGGGACCATGGATTAGTCATGCAGTGGGGAGAAGAATTTGTTGCTCTATGTTTGTTCTTCCATTGCTGTTCCTTCATATTCTCTATGGCAACACATTAAGTAGAAGCCTTACTTAGTGGTTTATTTAAAAGAACAATGTACTTGATTTTTTCAAGGAAATAACTACTGCTTCTAATTTGAAGATCCTGACTGTCCCAAGATGAGTTCCCAACAGTTGGTTGCCTGCACACTGATGCCCAGTGAAAGAAGGATCTGTGCTACAGATAGGTGCCACATCAGAAATAATTCAGAACTGCAAGAAAGAGAAAAATAAAAAATAACTGAAGCTCCAGACAAATTGGCAGGCTGGGTTGTGTAAATAAAATGGCCAGCTAATTGTATTCCCTGGTGAATCCAGTCCAAATGGACCAGACGGGTTGAGTGCATAATAGAACACATGCACCACAGTTTGAAAATCTCTGGGAATACTGAGCTGTCTTGTGCCACCCCTGATGGAGCTGAAATTGTAGTGAACAGAATGCTGGAACCATGTTGTATTATCAGAGGACGTGGAACCACTTATTTGAACTAAACACTTAGTGCTGTCATGCTGGTGTGACAGAAAATGGCACTAAAGCACAGCTGAGTGGCTATTTTTGTCTGGATAAATACTCCAGTTTATCAAGCTCTGTTTTCAGGTCTGCTAAAGCACAGAGGTAGAGCTCAAAATTAGACATTAACAACTCTACACTATGTTAGCTCAGGAAGAAGTATCACCTTCACCTTCTTTCTTTTTTTTTTTTTTTTCTGTGTACAATTCTAAATATCTAATAAATTAAAGAAGTGGGGCTCAGGTTATTCAAAGAGGATACTTAAGCCTATGTTTCATATTGTATTCCGTAAAAGCAAATTTTGTGTAAATTTTCCTCTTGCTTTTATTCAGTTCATCAGTTTTTGATCTTGCTGGTGGTGGATGCAGTCTCCAGTTTAAAAAGCATCCCTTGTAAGAGATGGGCTTCACTATATAGGTATGACTGTAGCTCCCACTGATACAATTATTCATAATGTGCTGGAGCACTTCAAGTATTTGCTTTTGTGTCCCCAAACTAACAGCAAAATATAAAAAAGATAGAGTTTACAGATATAAAGATTAGAGTCTTACTGTCTGAGCAATCAGGCTTAGGATATAAGTGGGAGTTCAGTGTTTCCATTATTGAACTGAAAGTCTAAATTTAATACTTTCTTAATAATTCTGGGGGAGGGTTTTTTGTAATTAAACTTGGCTAAAGTTGGGCTTCATGTAGACTGGAGGAAACCATAAATTTAGGGTTCATTATTTCTCTGAAACATTTTCTGCAAATGTGGAAAGGTAGACCATCATCCCAAGACAACTCATGGCCCCTTGGGCTGGGTTATGCTCTGTGGCAAGCCAAAGAGGATCAGGCTGTTGTGTCATGTTGGGATGAAGAGCCAATGGATATCAGGGAGATGGTAGAGAAGAACTTGAGGCATGTTCCAAGGCACCCCAGGCACATGGATGTCAGGATACAAAACTGAACAGGGAGCCTCACTATATGGGCTACCCATACAGAACAACTCTGATGCTATCCAGGAAGTCTCCTGGCTTGCTGGCAGGACTGCTCAAGTGGAAATCTTTTATCTGATCAAAAGTCAGAACTGTGATTTTATATTGAGTTAGTACATAGAACTTAGAGAAAGGGCTCAATAATACTGTCTTGAGTATAGCTAAGGGGTGTTATTGCTAGCTTGCAAATGAATACTGGTGATGTTGCCTTGAAGTCAGGAGTGCTATGCCCTGGGAGAAAAAGGGAAAAGGTGAAAACAATGTTTTGCCTCTTTGGTCCCCTAAAGGCAGAGCTCTCAAACTTTCACTACCCCCTTCCTGCAAATTAAGAGAAAGTTGTTTGGTCAGTGTGTGTCTAGAGGACAAGAAAGAGAGGAACAAAGGAGGCAGGTTCAGAAGGAATGAAGAAGAGCAATAACTTACTTACAAGTTCACCAGGATATCACACAGCTCCTGAGAAAACTAAATGGACTACTGCCCATCACGTTGGTCAGGGAGGAGTAGTTCTCTCTTCCTTTTTTTTTTTCCTTTCTTTTAATCTGATTTTTACTTTCCTGAAACTGGGCCATGTCATGTAAACAGTGGTATCCAAGATACCAAAGTTAAGAATTGAATATTGCTTTTAAAGTGCAACTTATTCAAAAGCTTTTACCCTTACAATTCTAAGAATTTTTATAATGCATTTTAAAGTCTTCATAATACTCATACTGATTCACAAGTGGTGTTTCTGAATTTTTAGGTCAAAGTATATTAAGAGGCAGACTATATTCTAAAAAGTTTTGTTTTGGAGTAAGGCACACATTGTACAGCCAAATTGCTTGTAAATATCCGTGGGGAAATTCTGACCTCTAGTCTGACTTGAGCTGACTTCTGGGGCATCCTATTCTGCTTGTCATCTGGTAAAACTATTGCCAGGCAGAAATTAAATAAACTAAAAGTTCAAAATAAATAGATTTAATATTTTATCCTACTATTAGGGATCTAGAATTGAAGAATGTTCTTTAATTGTATTTCTCTTGTTTTACTTAAAATAGAATTAATAGCTAAGTCCAAGATCTGTCAAGTATTTTCCAGTGCATTTGGTTAAATACTCCATATATTTTATAATTTTAAAATATATTATCTGGATATCTACTACAATTCTTTAATATAACTTCTCTGTGCAACACTTGGCCATTTTACTAGCTGAATAATGTACACACACAGAGAAATACTGAGCTGTTACAGGGTATCACTGGTATGGCATTGCTCATGGAGTTGCTGAAAAAAAGTGGGAAGCCAGGTCAAAGATAGGAAGGGAAAAAAGAGGAAGTGTGATGGAGAATCAAAATAGTTTGTGTCTGTTAGTTTGTACCTCTTTTATAGTGGTAGTTATAAATGCGTTTATGTATTTAGCTTATCAGGATATGAAGACTAGGATGAGGATTGGTCCTCACCAGCATGCAGTAGGAGAAAATATATGATGATTCATGCTGTATGCACCCATTAGCAAAATGCATTACAAGATTCAGAAGCTAAAAATGAAGGCAAGACAAATTAAAATTACCAGCATGGTCCAGTTTTTAACAAACCAAGTAATGTATTCAGTATCAGCAACTTTTCCAATAAAAATGTTTGTTTGTTTGTTTGTTTGTTTGTTGTGGGTTGTTGTTGTTGGTTTTGGTTGGTGGTTTTTTTGCTGCATATCCTGTAGCTCAGCTGGGAGCTGTAATCTTCTTTTTAGAACTATAGTCTTCTTTGCTCAGGAAGTCAGCCACAGTAGTCAGAATGATTCCTTCAAGCTATGTAAGTAAATCCATGCAACAGGAAGTGGAAGGGGTGTATGATCTGGGATAGATTCATTACCTATATAAATCGAGGCCCTGACAACAGTGATGGAAGCAGTAGTGGATCTGCAAGAAATGCTTAAGTCTTGGGAATATCTCATTTTGCTCCTATCTCAAATTCATAATTTTTTGGTTTTCTACATTGTATTTAGGCACAATATTCTTTCTTCAGTCTTGACCATTTATCCAGGCTAATATGGAAGTTATTTATCTTACAGCTGTAGCAGAAGTTCCACTGTGCTGTGTGCAGCGTCCTTGTCACAGTGTGAATATGGCCTTTACTTTGAGACATAGGAAGCCATACAGTTTGAAATTTTTAGTGGTCTGAATCTGCTTTGAGTCTAACTTGGGTTTTTTTAAAGCAGCAAAACAAATCTGTTTTCTGGAGAAGGAAAACAAAAATAAACAAACAAACATAACAAAAACCCCCACACAAACAAACAAAACCAGAACAACAACAAAAAAAGCCCCAATCCAAACAAACAGGAAAAAAAAATTAAAATATCCTCAAAAAAAATCCTAAGCAAAAATATTTTGCTTTCACTGTGTATTTGTTTGCTTAGCTTCTGCTTTGCTGAGAAATTCTGTTGCCTTGATGTTTTCAAGCAGCACTTTGCAATTTTCAGAGATTTTTTTTTTATATAAATCTGTTCAAGTTTGATGACAGTTTAGTTGGTGCATATTTACTTTAATCAAATATGCCTTACCATTTTACTTCTTCCTGTATTTTCTATTTCCAGGAACCAGAAAGGTACTAAAATAAACTGGAGTCTTTCTGGTGGTGGGATATATTCCTCCCTGATTATGCACATAGCTCCTTTGGTGCATATCAGAAAACAAAATGCAACTATTTGAGCAAATCAGAGTACAAGACCCCGATCAATTTATCTCTGATTTGTTCTTATGATCAGGTCAAAAAGAAGCAGTCTGAGACTACAGCATATGCAAACCTAAAAAAACTGATTGAGAAGCACTAATTTAGTTATGGATTTTTTGTTCTAACTTGTCGTTTGAACATCTACATAATAACATTCTTTTTCATTAATTCTTATAAAGCAGTTATTTATTTTTAAGCAGAACCAACTGATAATATTTTGAGATGATTAACTTGTAAATATTTATTTTAGTTCTTGTTTTCCCCTTTGAACAGGAAATAAGATGCCTGTGCTACTGGGCTGCATGTTGTAACTAGTAACACTGACAGATACTATGTCAGGATAGCTGTACCTTCCTCAGGACAAACCCAAAGCAAGTGTAAACTTCATTATATATTGTGCTCTGTACACAGTTTTACATTGCTTTTCCACAGGCTAGACAGACATTTTCAGATGAATTTGTTGAGATGGTTCACTCTTGAATTACATGATGCCAACCTAGAAAATTGACAGGAAGCAATTATTCAGATTCTTCTAAATTTTTAATTTTTAAAGCACATTGTTATGTATTTCTCTACTAGGTAGGGTAAAGCATCTTCCTGGTAATACTGGAATGCCCTGAGGATCCCCAAAAGCCTTTTAAAGAATATTTTATTTACTGTGAGGAGGACTTGAGATAACCCTTTAAGGTGTCTGCAAGATTTGTAAAGTCTGGTGAGAACAGATTGGCAGTGGATGCCTTCAGCTTAGACTGTACTGCAAAAGGTTTGCTGTGTATGGTTTCAGGCTACTGGCAGTATTTGGAGCATTAAGAGTGCCGCTGTAGCATTAGTGATGATGATATGGGAGCTAGTATGCATGGCTGAGGCTGAGGCTGAGGCCAAGTCCTGTAGACACCGATCCACCCAAAACTCAGAAATAAGTTGCTTGCTTTCTTTGCTGCTGCTCTCTGGTTCCCAACAGTCCTGTTTTATATATTAAATCCAAAGAAAAAGAAGTGCTGAACAAAGCACAAAAAGTTTGGGTTTGAATTTTGAACTTGTGTCAAAACCCTTCTTAGTTATTTGCAAGCAAAACTAAATTTGCCTTCATTTATATCAAGAAACAAATTTTCTTACTAGTGTTTGGTCCTTAGTAGCAGGTGGATCTCTGTGAAGAATAGTGTGGCAAAAGATCTCTGAGTTGGTGCAAGAAACAGGATTGCATCTGGGCATGCATACCATTGAAAATTAAAAGGTTTTTAACTTTAAGAGGAGTGAGATCTGGAACAACCTCTTTAATATAGTAATGGAGAAGACACACTGGGTTGATTTAAAGAGGACATTTCATCAGTTCATGAACAGAATTACAGGGCCCAGCTGCCTTTAGCAGAAGTATGACATGAGTCAGGAATAACATAGGAAGACACTTTTGAGATCTGTGTGTTACCAATCATTATAGTTCTGATTCTGCCTCATCTGTTTTCTTCCAGATCTTTTGGTTTCAGGATACCAGTTTAGCTGAGATGAAATGCTAGGCTCACAACACTTGTCATCTTTATATACATGCATTTTCACAATGAAAAAGTTCTGCACAACAGGATCGGCGCAATTGCACAGACTGTCAGCACAGAGCAGATTTTTTCTTTCTCTGCCTGTGTATAATCAAGGGGGTAGGCTGCTCTTAAAGTATATTTGTCTGTGAAACAAAAGATAGTGCTTCTGGTTAAATGACATTCAGAACCATCAGACATGCTTCTGCTTAAGGTATTTGAAGAAAGATTTTATGAAAAATAGGGAGATTAAGTAACATCTTCTCTTTTGTGAATGAGTAATGAAGTCAAAAGTTAACTGTGTCTAAAGTACGGATTCATTCAGTTTTTGATTTCAATTACAGGATGATAGAAAAGTTGTTTGGAAGGAACCCATGGAGGTCACCTGGTTCAGCCACCTGCTCAAAGTGGGATGCATTTGACAAGCATTTGACACTTTCCCACATGACATCCTTGTCACTAAACTGGAGAGACATGGATTTGATGGATGGGCTCTCAGTGCATAAGGATTTGGCTGGAGGGGGTCACATTCAAAGTGTTGCAGTCAGTGGCTTGAAGTTCAAGTAGAGACCAGCGACGAGGGGTGTTCCTCAGGGGTCTGTACCAGGACCAGTGCTGTCTGACCTGTTTTTTGACAACACTGTCAGTGGCGTTGAGTGCATCCTTAACAACTTTGCCAACACGACCAAACTCTTTGGTGCAGCTGACACACTGGAGGGAAGGGATGCCATCCAGAAGGACTTTGACAGGTTTGAGTGGTGGGCCTCATGAATTTTGACCAGGCCAGGTGCAAGGTCCTACACCTGTGGCAATCCCAATCAAAATGGAGGCCAGGCAGAGAATAGATTGAGAGAATAGGTAAAAGTTTAAATTGAGAAAACTGCCTCTCAGGCTTTTTGTTTCTGTCTGATTTCTATAAAATGCAGGGAGGTGTAATTTCCTGTGTGAAATGTTCACTTGCCCTTAAAATATCTACTGCCAGAAAAAATAAGTTACCACTAATGGGTAGGTAAGTTACCTACAAATGAAAAGGAAAAAAAAATAAAAATTCTTTATATTCAACATATTTAATCTAAGCAACGTCCTGCTAAATGAAATTTAATCATGCAAAGTAACTGAAAATATTTTGAAAAGATTTGTTACATCCAATTATGCTTATTCTATTAGGATGCAGTTAAAATAACTTCATTAATTCTATGTTCTTCTCAGCATGTTAGCTTGAGATTAAGTAAAGAACAAAATAAATCTTTTCTATAAATCTCTTCACTTGCCCTTAGCCTGAGCAAGACTCAGTTTCTAATTTTCCCCCAGATGTTTTCTGTGCCAAATTTCATGCAGGTGAAGCACCACAGGTGTTTGGAGATTTATAGATTTTGGAAAGTCTGTGATGCTTGCCTGCCTTTCCTGCAAATATCAAGGCCATGACTGAGTTCAGCTACAGGATCAATTGAAAATGTCAACTTATAACTCAAAATATAAAAGGAAGCATGCAAAATATGAAATCAAAAGTAGAAGTACACTTCCCTTTCCAAAAAAGGAAGGTCTTTTACTTGATAAAATATAGTGCATCTAAGTGTCTTAAGCATGCAGTGTGGTAAATGACTAACAGGAAGAGGGGTAATTCTTTAAACAGTGCAGACCACAAAGTAAACCTGATAGTTCCGTCTCCAGCATGGATTGCATAATGTATTTACATTATCTGAGAGAATTTTGTAAATGAGCAGAAACCACAGGAAGATAATGTGAGTAGGTACAGAGATAAAATAATGGGAGATTTAACCACTTCAGACTTGCAGTTTGTAGCAGTATGCAAACTGATGAATTGTCCCCCATTTTGCAAGTGTGATCCTACATGTGTTGATATACAGAATGTCAGTGGATTGACTGGGGTCATGATATGCAAAATGAGGAAGAGTAGTCCTATTTAGATAACAAATGCCTGAACTTTGTCCAAAATTCAGATTAAACCTAAATATTTATTAAAATCCAATAGCATATAGTGATCATTCTCAAATGATACATGCTGCTGTATTTTTACTAGAATTCCATCTAGAACTAAAAAGGATGAGTGACAACAAAGGTGGTTGTTCTGACATAAGCAGCAGAACAAATGGTCAGTCATCTTGCTGGAATGTCTTCCCATTCAGTTTTGCAGATTCATAAAGATCTTGTAGGGTGAGTAAAGTTCACAGGAGTAGAAATGTTGAATTGAACTGTGTACACATCAAAATTAGTTTAATTTGGATAACTCTAAAGTTATTAAAAGTTAGGCATATAAGCAAAAATTAGATAGTCAAGGCTTTACATGTATGTTGCTTCTTTTATAGTAAATATTAGATAATCTTATAATGTCTGTGGAAATTACTGTTAGTTTAGGTAAACCTGCTTTAGACAGGACATAAGATCAAGATGGTCAACCTAAGACTCAAATTTAGTCATCTTCAAGTATATAAGAGTTAGCTAATCTATTTATTTGGTGACCTAATATTCAAAGTATAAATATTCTTTGGTTTTGAAAGAAACCAGTTTGAAAAAAGTTGGAATACAAATCCATTCAGTTTTGTAGTAAAGGGACCCTTTTTTTTTTTGTTTTGGCTCTTCTGAACCATTCACAGTGAGTTTCAGACTCCCTAAAACTTCAGATTTCTGTATTTCCAGAAGTGTTGTATATGCTGCATACTTTCTAGAGTTTTAAGATTTATCAGGACTGCCAGTATGTATTGGGTATTTTTTCAGTTTGAAAGAGAATACCAAAGAAATTCATCTCCCTGATTATTTGAGTAAAGACTGGCACAAGATTTAGCTATGATATGATATGAGTAGTTCTAGACTTTATTCTACAGTGATTCTTATTCAGTTCCATTTTAGTTCAGATATATTATTTCAGTGCTTATTTTTCAAATATTCATACAATTTGCCAATTAACAATTAACACTTTTTATTCACACACTTGTGTATTAACACTATCAATATATTCCTTCTGAGCAGATGATGACAAACTTATCTCTCATTTCCAAAATACTGTATGGAAAAGATTTCTTCAATTATAATTTTTAAATAAGCTCTTGGTAGCAACATTAACCAGGTGAATAAAACATTCCTGTTCGTTAGCTTCAAAATTTTATCTCAGCTGGCTTACATGTACCATATGAGTCAGATTTAAAAAAAAAAAAATAAAAAAGATGTGCAAGTTCTTCAACTCAGGCTATACAGCATATGATTGAAGTAAAGAACATCATCTGCTTTGTTCACCAGGTTTTTTTATTATTATTATTTCTCTCTGGTCTTCTACTTTTCTGCTCCTCAAATAAGGCTAATTACAAAGGAAAAAAGTTGAAACTGGTGGAGAGAGATCCTTTAAAGCCATTCCTTTTGCAGAATGGAACAAAAGAAAGTACCAAGGGCATAGATAGGCCTTGAAAAAAAGAAAAGAGAAAACCCATCTAATGAGGATGCTGAGATAAGTGCTTGTGAAGAAAACTGGCAAAAAAAGGGCTTTTAGTCTAAAATCCATAAATAAGTGGGCATTAGATGGGTACTAGAACATTTTTAACAAGAGAGGCCACCAAACTGTATCATCCTATGCAAGAGCTACTACCCTAAAAACTCTTCTTCTTAACAAGATAAGGGTTTTTATCTTTGAAATATTAATTTGAAAAAGAAATACTTGAAAATTAAGGAGTATTATTCATGTCTGTGAATCCATTATAGAGGAAGACACCATCAAAGCTCCTTTAGATATAATTATGAATGCTGTAGACTTTCTGAAGGTCAAAGATCCTAAGCTGTATGAGAAATTGTTCACAGTATATGATGGCTCAGACAAGATTTGACCTCCAATCTCTCTTTGGGTCTTCTAGGCTGTGCTAAAGAAGAAGCATGCAAAGCATCAACTAAAGAAGAGCTTAAGAATCAAATCATTTGCCCATCCTCCAAGCCTATTTCTTAATACTCCTGGGTAATTGGGCACTCAGACGTGCTTGATATCCATAGATGTGCAGGTCAGGTGTTTGAGACTCGGTCTAATTACCAGAGAATGACTGCCAGCTAAGCATTGTCCATTTCAGCTCTCAGTACTGCTCTTGTAACACATAAAGGAGAAAAACAAATCTGAAAGGGAGGGAAGATAAAAGGACAGAGAAAAATAAACTACAGGACCTGATCCAAAGACTGTAGAAGTTAATGGAAAGTCCCATTAGCTTCAGTGAGGTTTAGATTAATCTTCGTTTTTAACAAGACTGGCAGTTCTTTATCCCATCATGCATTAGATCTCCTTTCACCCCTGTGTACCAGGACATTTGCATTTAGTACCAGTGATCTGATTTTTGAGCATGTTCTTACAGACTAATGAAATCAGTCAGGGGATGATTTAACTCTTTTTTTTCCAGCAGCTTCTCTTAATAGGAAATTTTAAGGGTTTTGAGAAAAGGTTAGAGTACAACAATAGTAGTCCCCAAAAAGTAATAATAATAGTAACTTGTAAATCCCATAGCTAAAAATTTGATGTTTACATTTTCTGTGGGGCATTTTGATTGTGAATAAAAAAGTAATAAAATACTTAGAGCAGATTTATTAACTGTTTCCTAAACCTGTGAGGCACTACACTGCTCCTTTCTTACTGACTTTTAGTCACACTTCTGGCACATGTTCTGTGCCACAGATGGACCAACAAAATACACATGTATCTAGTGATCAGGTGTTTGAACTTGATTGCCAACTAGCAGCTTTTGGTGTGATAGAGGATTCACCCACAGGTGTCCTACACACAGGAGAGTAATTTTTGGCACTAACTTTTCACAGCAGGTTACCTGTGTGGCTGGTAGCCATTGGCCATTTTTTGTCACTTGCTGCAGCATTTCCCAAATTCTGTGTCAATGATGAATGAATACAGCAGGATACCCAAATGGTTTGGTGGATGTTCTGCAATAATTCAGTTCCATTTTTTATAGTTCACAAATTGTTTTGCTGAATAGTGAAGCTGAATGGTTTTCTTTGTATCAGCTGTTTTCCTTCTATCAGGGTACTTCCAGAACCATTACTCATAAAACTGAGTTTTTATGAGGTTTTGGTAGCACAGATATTATGATAGAAAATGTCTTCTTCATAAAAATTAATAAACCAGCAACAACTGCAGAAGAGATGGTAACAGTATTTTTGTGCTAGATTCAAGCTGGAGAGATAATAACAGTCTTTATTTGTGGGACAGTCCTTTATTTTGTTTTACATGACACACTCAGTATCAGTGAAGCATCAGAAGTAATTCTGTAATTAAATTCTGTTGATACTTGCATTTAAAGCAAAACTATAATCCTTTTGTTTCACACATTAAAGATTGAGTTCAGTCTCTGAATAACACTGTAACTCTTCAGAGGACACCTGAATTTCTTCATCACATTTTAAGAGAAATAATTACGGATTAAAGTACAGAAAATTTGTATAAATGCTCTCGACATTTTGCACATTTTTCTCACGTCTTTAAGTTCAATTAGCTAAATAACCACAATTCCCATGAACTGCAGGCTTCATAGACTCAAACAGCATTTTTCATACATTAAGGGGTTTGAAAGAAATACCTGGCTAGATGTAATAATATACAGGTGGAATATTGTGTCAGTGTATTTGTATGCTTGTGATACAGAGAAATTTCAAACTTGTGATACAGCCCTCCCTTCTTCCCTGTATCTAAATGTCAGCTTGAGTTGGTTCAGGATGGTAGTACCCAGCATAAGCAACCTTTTGGTTTGGTTTCTACCAGGAGGGAAAGTGAGTCCTATAAAAGCTCCTGTGCAGTGAAAGAGCCCTGTTATTGTGCTGCCTTGTCACACTGGCCTGTGTCAAGAGTGCTGGAACCTCTCTGACATCTTTTGCTGCTTAAAGTGAACATGGGGCAGCTGGTTCAGGAGTCAGCAATGGAGGTTCCTTACTACAGAGGTAATTTCTTACTGTATACTGAATATGTGGCACAGAGTGGCAATCCACACAGAAGATAAGAGAGTAAAGACTTTATTCTGAGAAGGGAAAATTTTTCCTTTTTATTAACCATTCATGTAAGCAGGCTGTACTATAAATTGTCATCTTTACCTAGATCAAAACCAGAGCAAGTTTATCTAATTCAACACAGAAAGATGGCTTTTTTGTTTAGTGAAAATGGCAAGAAATGAGTTCTCTAACTGGAAATGGACTTCTAAAAGCATAATAGAACATGTCAGATATGTATCTGCAGTGAAAAATTGGTCACAGAAAATGAATACTTTGCCAAAATAGTTCACTTCTAGAAACAGATGTGGAAAATGTGCAGGATATATGATACTAAAATGTTCGGTGAATGTGTTGTTTAAACCAGGATGCCTAACTGTTTCTTGAATTTGTTCACAAGGAAAAATAGTGATGTTCAATGAATGACTGACAGAACTGGCCTTGCTGGAAGTTTGGTTTGATTCTTACCTGTAACATGGTTAATTGGAACCCAGTTGTGGAAATAAACAGAAGTTCTCTGGGAGTAAGGACTAGCCTTTGTGCTCTCACATATCAGATTCCAGATTCCATAAGTACCCACTGTTGGCTCACATTCTGTCTCTTCTTTGGTGCAAAACCACTGGCTCCTGGACAAGAAAGTTTCACCTGGAAATGCAGAGCATATGTGATAGTTGCTCAGACCTTTGTGGTTCACTTAAAGCTTGAAGAGGCAGCTCAGTAAATCTCTGAGGCCTATCATGCAGATCTCAGGTGTCTGTCTAGATCTAGACAAATGTAGAAGTGTCCTTCTTTCTAGAACTGTACTTAGGCCTAGCAAGATTAAAGAGCAAAGAAATTCTGCATCCTGTAACTCCAGGGGTGACAGCTTCAAGGCAGGGGAACTGCTTATTCACATCTCAGACTTCATTAGCTCGTAAAATCTTATGCAGTTTGCTTGTGCATGAACTTCCGTCCTGACTGAGCCAATCAAGAACTGACATGCCAGGGGGATTCTCACAGAGTGTGCTGGGAGATCATAAGATATGTGAAACGCACAAGGGTAACTGCATGTTTATTCCTGGAAAGGCCTCTCATTGATGAGAGCAAAAGCAAATGAGCCCAACAAGCCTCTGAAAGTGAGTTGAATGCAATGGGCATCAATTGAGAGTGAATGTGGGATGACAGTGGGGACGCAGTTGGCTTTAGCTGTTTATCTTTGAGAGCTTAACCCTGGCAACCAAGAGCACATAGATATGCCCATAAGATGCTCCAAAAAGATAAGATTTTTAGCCATGTCTTTCTTAGTGGTGCTACATATTTACAGTGGTATACCGGAACAGATTCATTGTGTTCAGGCATAAAGCAAATCTAAGTATATTGTGTGCTCCAATTATGAAATTGTGTTTAGAGATGAGTCTGCTTCATTCTAGTTTTTCTGACTAAAAGGATTTAAACTGTGTAGCCTATATAGTTATTATTAACATCTACCTGGTAAGACACTTGCAAATTTGATGCCCATCCTAATCTAATGTAAACAGAATTTTTAGAACTAAGTTTCACATTTTAGTTGGTGTTAAAGGACTACAATAAATACTGCTTCACCTGCGTTCAGATTGGCTAAAACAGAAAGAGGAAAGCAAAAGTGAGGGAATGAGGCTAGGACTGAGTGGCAAAGCAAAACAAAGAGGAGGGCTGTGCACCTCCCCCTTCCACTGGTACTGCAAGGCTTTAGTCATCATTGTGGTTGAATCTCTGCATCTGAAAGAAATTGTTTGTGATGAGCTTTTCAGACCAAAGACTGCTTTACTTCTTTTAACTGACTGTGCTGCTAAATCTGCAAATAGTTATGTGAGCAAACATAATTTTGGAAGCAAACTGTATCTGTGCACACATGCTGTTGAACCAGAGGCATCATATGGATAACTACACAGGTCTTACAATAAGTGAAAACAGGAACAAGGGGAACAGAAACTTGTTTTCAGAATGGCATTTGGCTCGAAGACTTCAGGAGACACAGATCTTAGGTATAGCACTACATAATGAAAATGTGTCTTCCAAGTATATGGTGCTGAATTTGTCTACAGATGCTATAAAAATGTTTACAAAATGTATAGGCTAGATTTTAGCTGTTTATGCACAAGTTTACAAACATTATAGAGCCAAATGCATATGTATATTTATACACTATGTAAGCTGTACTTACAGTCAGTGAATCACCATGTCACTTAAACTAAAATATTTAGCTGAGATTTTTATACTTGTGTTTATACAATCAAAGGTTTGAGAATATCACCTTGGCATAGATTTTCACTGACCATCCAAATATGGCTACTTTGAAAATTGAATGATTTGTGTCAATGTTACACAATACTGTAGGACAGAAAGTGAAAGAAATTGCCTGTTCAATGAGTCTGAAGAACTTTCTCTTTTAAAATTTACCATGTATTAATTATGTATGACATTCCAGGGAGTGCAAGTTGTTTGTAGCCCATGGCAATGAGTTACTGAAATGAGACTTTACTGAGACAGAAAAAAAATGTGTCAGCATGTCAAATTACACAGATATTGGTAGCCTAGATGTATCTGCTAGTTTGGAAAGGTATGTTTGATATTGTGAAATTAAAGTACTGCACACTAGGTTTAGATGGTAGAACCACATTTCTTTTAAAATAACAATACTGAAGCAGTTCAGTGAAAAGAAATGGAATTCTTATCTTGTGGCAACAATTCAAAGAGAAACAATAAATATCTTCTTGTAACTTATTGTGGAGCTAATAAAAATGATGATAGAACTACTGAAATGTATTTCAACACACACCTCCCCCCGCCAAAAAAAAAAAAAAAAAACTTAACAACTTCTTCTCATTCAACACAATAAGGAAAAAGCTTATTGAGGATTTATATGCTGTGTGTAAATATTTTATTAGTTTTCCATCTCCTTTGGAAGGATATCTTCCTCTAGTAATGCCCTTAGCTAAAAAATTCAAAAAGAAGTTCTTCATACAGAGAAAGGAAGGATCCCCAACTTTATGGGGACTAGTTTTTTGGTTTTTTTTTTTTAGTTATTTAATAATGCTCTATTTTGCAGTGTGTTTGTTATTACATACTGTATTAGCTGTATTTTTACAGTATGTTTGCTTGTTCTTTTTATATCTTTTGATCCCATGGAAAGAGAAGCTGTCTTTCTCACAGCCAAAGACAAGCTGTTGAAATGGCTGCCAGCAGAATTGTGGTGTTAAAAAAACCCCCACAAAACAAACAAAACCCCCAAAACAAAACAAAAACCAACAAAAAACAAGATTGCAAACAGGAAATAGTTGAACCAGTGGGAAGTCCTTTGACATTCCAAGCTACTCACTTGGGTGCCTGTCTCCTGATGTGAGATTTGTGAGTGCTATAACAGCCAATTTACCAATAGTATCTGAAGAAGATTTCCTCCTTACACCTCTAGTATTTTAAGGACATAATGTTTCCCCTTCTCTTTTTTGTTGCTGCAATCTCCACTGTCCATTGGAGGGGAATCTGGATGGAAATTCCTCAAGGTACCTTAGAACCCACTGCTGCACTATGCAAGATGATCCAGCCTGGGTAAACATTCTCATCTGCGCTGATAGATGTTGTAGTTAAGCACTTGAAGTTTTGCAGCCCATCTCAAGGTTAAATCAGTTAGGTACATATGATGCTCAATGGACTTATCCATTCAGTTTATCAAAAAGTAAAAGTAACAGCATTTGTCTTAGCAAGCAAAAATGTAAAGTGAGAATAGCAGCTCCTACAATACGTGCAAACTGTGTCTGTTGACTAGAGCATCAATGTCCATCTGTGCGCCTTAGTGTTTTCTTTTCACTACTGCCCCTGTTGGAGTTCTCTGGTTTGTTCTGTCCATATTCAGTACCACCAGAGCTTCCATATTCACTGTTATTGTTGGAGGCTTTGGAATTTGTAGGAAAAGACTAATCCAGTTCATCCTTATTGACTTGCTTTCTCGGTTTTGTAGCCTCTTCTAGGTCATAGTTCTCATTTGTTTTTAAATGTAAATTAGAAAGGAAAGAGTGTGTTTATTATTTTAACAGTTTCCAAACTACTTCACATTTGTTTTGCAAAAGTAGTATATGTTGTACTGGTTTAATATTGAGACTACGTACTTTACGTGAACTAGAAGTGCTTTTAATTTCAATGACTGATAGTACTTTAAACCCAGCTAGCCTTAACAGAGGTTTCTCTTGTCTTATATTCTGCAATGCTAATGCACTTCTAGTCAATTATATCTGTACGGAAGTATTCTGTTCTCTTCTCCTTGGTTTTTACCATCATATCCGTATGCCTTCCATCACTGTGTTAAGCAGTGTGCAGCTGACTAATGTCTGTCATGTGTGTTCTTGGACTCCAGAGAGGCAGCAGTGTGTTCAATAAAGTGGCTTTGCTTTGCAAAAGTCTTATTAGAAAGCTCAGAATTATATACTCTAACTTGAATAGGTAGGCAGGAGGTTTGTGATGGTCTGTAGTTCGTCAACAAGTGGTGAAATGAACAAGCACTTCAAAATCTGCATCTTATGTGCAGGTAAGACAGTCCTGATTGTTGAAATTTCCACTGAGCCAAGCAGAAAATTGTTGGCAATCATCATCTTCATCTGTGGGCAGTACGTCATCTTTCATATTGATAATCCTTGTGCCAGCAAATGAATGCCCTAACTTTTGTTATTCAGTGACAAACCAAAACAAGGGGTGGAAAATAGGTTTGATGCACCTGGTATACGGTTCTGGGAAGACATGCTGCAGTACTTTGTGCTCTTTATGTCATGCATGGTTTATGGTATTGCTATACCACAGCAAGGGTCTAACAGCCACATGACTGATGAAACTTTGGAGACCAGATCATGGTTTAGCAGGACGGAGAAGTCCCTTAGCCAGCTGAAGGTACTGTTCAAAGAACTGGTAGGCAAAAAGTATTATTTTGCTAGATTGCATAGCAAGCTTGTCCCTTGTAGAATGCAAGTCATGAATTATGTGGCTGTACAGAGGGTGGTTTCTTTATGATACAAATGTTTATAAGACACTTCTCATTTATTAGTGGATTAACTACAGAAGTGTTCCACTTCATCCATAATGGAATGCCTCAGCTGAATGAGAGGAACTGTGGTGATGGAAGAAGTAGCACACTGTGCAATACACACGGCAAACTGGACAATACCTACAAAATCTTAACAAATGCATATTTTTGAGGTACTTTGGGCACATGCTGAAATTAAATGACAGTAAATGGAATTTTTTTAAGTTATTGCTGTTAAAAGTGTTAGTTCTTTAAAACAGCACAAAGCTCTCTTCTGTCTTTAGCTGGTCTAAAACAAAAGAGAATTTGAACACAATATTAAAGGAAAAGTGACTACATTTGAGCATTTATACTGCATTTGTCTCTGTCATATGGAACTATTACTGTGTTCCCTATTACATGTAATAAATTAAAAAAATAGAGGCTGGTTTTGACAAAAGTTAGCAAAATATATATGAGAATTGTTTCTTGACAGTAAAAAAGGAAAAATGGCACTTGATAACTTAATCTTCCTAGTCCTTTATGGCTACAAGGACATGCATTACTTCACTCTTGTTACCATGTCATCTTCCTCCTCAGTCTCTGTTAATGTCTTCTTCTGGTCTTGTCCTGCTGTGACTGAGCATTACAAAGTTTTTCACGCCTCCATGCGTAAGTCCATCAACCAATTAGTTTTCAGAGCACATGATACATATAGATGGCATGGCAGAGGGTTCAGACCTAGGTCAGCATACTCCAAGCTTTCAGTCAATATGAAAAAAGTATAGGTTTACATTATCAGTTGTATCGATTTAGAGAGTGGATTGTTCATTGTTGCTTCTTTTTCAAACTTACTTCCAGCTGGGATCACGGCTGTTATTATGATTTCTGTCTCAACATTCACCACAGAATTTCTCATCATGACAAACACTGATTTTAAACAGGCACATGAAATGTATCAAAGTATGGGTCTCATACTGACTCCTTATCGAGCTTTGTTGTACATCTTGCATATCCATCTTTTAGAACATTCCAGTAAGGTATCCAATTTTTGAATCTAATCACCTTCTGTTTTCTTTTGAAAAAGTTTGGGGGACTTGTTGAGGACTTCTGTGGTAAGTCTGCCTCAAAAATATGCCTTTCTTGTAAACTAATGTAGAACACCATCAGTAATGTATTTTAATTGAAGAATCGAGTCTTCAAAGACTACATTGAAATAATCAGGGATCAGTTATTATCAGTTGTGTTTAATGTAGGTTGAAACAAATGTGAGACATCTTGGATTAGAATGAACCCATCTTGGCGTAGTGATGGAGGCAAGGAATTATTGTATAAATATACTAAGGATGTGGGATCAAGTGTATCTCAGCAGAAAAAAAAGGGAAATGCTTTTCTGAAAAATATGGTGTCCAGTCTTTTTCTCAACTGCTATCTGCAGTTTTGGAACCAGGAAAAAGCTTTTGTGATGGTTGCTTTGTTGTTAATTTTATAGTAAAGAAGGACATTATACCTACACAATTTCTTTAATTTTATTTAGTATGTGAAAGCTTAAATCTGTTTGGCTGTGATCTGTCTCTGTCTTTTATTAACTAAATTTTTATTTTTTTATAATTTCTGTTTTGTCATTATAGCTAAAATGAGAAGTAGGCTTAATAGTTTAAAACAAATACACCTTTATATTATTGTAACATTTAGATATTAAACATTAGATGGTACTAACTATACTTTAAGCAACCTTAAATCAGGAGCAGTTCCATTCAGCTGCAATCTGAATGGAGATGAAGAGAGGTGTCTTCAATCAGAAGGTACTGCTCAGAGGGGAATTACTGCCACTTTGTTCTCTTTCCTGTCATTTCTGCTTTCTCCATTCTTTTTCTGCTCAGAGATAAATGAGGTTACAAGCTCCTCTGTAATCAATTAAATTGTGATGATTTATATCAATTCTGAAGAAAACCCCAGTAACTGGAATATGCTGATATCAAAGCTACCTAGGGTAGGTAAAAATATTATATTTATTATACTGTTACTCTATTCTTATTCTATCATAAGCGAGCTCTAATGATGATGGTGTCCTTCTATAATTTATTTCAGTGGTAGCAGAAGTTTGGCTAAGAGATCTTTTGGAAATCTGCTTTCTGATCTCAATGTTTTTGTGCAATCCATCTGTAAAAATCTGCAATTCTTGCCCTGAAACACAGTCCTTCTAAATTTAAATTAAAGACTACAAGATTCTTCTTGCAGGTGTTAGGTAATTTAATGGATCATGTACATATGTTTAAAGAGTTACTTTTTTTTTTTTTTTTGGTTTTCATAGGAAAAATGGGAAGCTCACTGAAACATATAACTTTGAATTCAGAGTATGATATATAAGAAATCATGAGAGCCTTTCCTTATCCAAGCAATTTCAAAATACCTTTCTAGTCCATACATACAGTTTATCTGAGTAGAAAGAAGAAGGTGCTTTCACACCTCAGGAGAATCTCTTGATAAATCAGAATTTAAAAACCACAAAACATAATTAGGCTCCCACCAATAACTTCAAAATATCCCCAGGCCTCTGACGTATCCACATCTCTACAGCAGCCAATGGTAAAGATTCCTTTAGAGGAAAGGACAAAGCAAAACCCACAACCTCTCCACCTCCAGATCCAGACAGTGGCATATCATACTGGATCAGGGGACTGCCTGCCTACATAGAAGTGAGCATCCACAGCCAGATACACAGCTAACAACTCACTTTTGGAAAGCCTTTTCAACTTCAATCATGTTACCTTTACTACATATTGAACTGCTACTGTATTAGTAGCTTCAGTTCAAAGAAAAAGGAGCTGGAAAAACTACAAATTCTAAATAAATCATCCGACCTCAATACATACCATGAGTCTAAAGAGGATGTTTGTATATTTTCACATTCACAAAATTTGAGGAAATCAACAGATTTCCATCTTTTCTTGACAAATAATCTCTGCTGCTTCTACTCTCTTTGACAGAGGTGGAGCTATTATAATTCCATATAAGACACTGAGTAAGTGTACTGTAATAAAACACACATTTTAAAATAGTTCTGATACTACAAAAGAAATACAGTATTTTTAGTGTGTTTTTCTACAGGAATGTTTATTATGAGTGACTGTGATAGAATAAGGTTTAAGAATAAGTTTAAAAATATGGCTACACAAGATAAAAATCTCAATCTATATTTAGGCATCCAAAAGTTATTTGATATTTTAGAAGTAATGATTACTGTGGGCAAGGTAAATGCAAGCTGCTGGATAACCAGCATTGCTGATTGCAAGTCTGTCAGACTGAGTAATTCAGTATAAAATACAGGTTTTTATCTTCAGACAGCAGTCAAAGCTAAAAGTAAAAGGTCTCGTTTCCTGCTTTACTGCCAACTGTGTCCTGCTTTGCCTTAACTCCCAAATCCACTGAACTGAATAGTTGTTACCAGTTGTCTCCATCCTGTGTTTAACATAGACAATTTGTTCTTTTTGACTAAAAGAGGAAATTTTGCTCAAAGATCTCCAAAAGAGAGTATGGAATTGTGAGACAGATAGGGTATCATTGTGGGAAAGATGGTCCAGAGACAGGTCACTAAAGCCTTTTCTCTTTATCTTTTTACTTCATTTGAACTATTGACCTTGTGAAAACATTCAGCTTTCTGTGAGTTTTTTTTATTTTGAGATGGTTTTTGGTGCCTGAGCTTTGAAACATGTATGACCAGACCCAGCTTATCTCTGAGGCTGCTGGGTTTTCTAACTCGTCGCACTGGAAAACACACCAATCTTGGGAAATCAAGCTAATGTCTCTCAGCTGTGCAGAAAAAGTGTGAACAGCTCTGTCAAATGAGCTACCCCCATCTCCTTTTTTTCAGGCAGCATCTTATACTGGAGCAGTCACTTCACATTTGCCATTTGAGCAGTTGTGATATAACTGCTGTTTTATTGCCTATAGGAGAGTTTCTGTGAGGAATCAGAAACTGGTCTTTCAGCTACCCTGGCCAAAAAACGTTTTAGTCACAGGATTCTATTACTGGTGAGTGCATAAGGAGTCCTGACAGGTTTACAAGAGAATATGAACACATATCTCTGGCCTAAAGGTTGCTAATTGACCTAATGGTAATACGAGGGGAAGTATTTTCCAGCCTGAACCTCTTTACTCCCAGATAAGTATATTAAATGCCATCAGTTAACCCCTTGAGTGCAATGACCCAGTGCTGCCAGGGACACTCCTGGTATGATAAACCCCTTAGGTGTCCTAATCAGTGGTGATGTTTAAAGTACAATCATAGGTCCTGATGAGATGTAGGTGTGTTCCTTTGTTGGACAGAAAGACATCTCTAGACATGTAAAAGGTTAAACACAAAATTTTAAGTTCACAGCTACAGTGGCTTGAAAACACGTAAAAATTATAAAGCAAAAGAGCAGTCAGGAATGAAAATAGAATAATTCCAAGTGGAAAAAAAGTCTCTAATTTTTTTTGGAATTGATTTAATTTTTATATTTTAATATAATATTTTATTTAATATATATTTATTATTATATAATATATTATATAGTATATATCATATATTATATATTAATATATAATATATAATATATAATATATAATATAATGTTTTTATATAATTTTAATATTTTATTGGATTTTTACTGTTTTCTCTGGGTAGTTTTTGAAGAGTGAATTTGCTGAGTTATCTCCAGCTTAGTTTCTTCCTGCACTGATTCTTGCATCATGGACATTACTAAATTTCACTGAAAAATGCCAAAGCTATTATGTCAAGTGAATGTATCAATAGTAAGTTAAACTTTGCCAAAAAAATCCAGTTCTACAAGATATGTTTCCTTTACTGTTTCTTTTTTTTTCCTGTGGGATCTTTCATTTAATTTCCAGGCAGAATATTTCTGTTGTCAAGATGTCTTCTAAATCAGTGGTTTTCCTGTGGCAAAAAGATGTAATTATCTATATCAATTTATGTGTGTGGAAAAAGACAGTCCAGATTTAACTTTTATTGTCTTTAAAGATGTTTAAAGTAAAAATTGTCCATTTTGGGAGCCCTCCTAGTTTATTAAAGACTAGAATCTTCTTGGTACTTACACCATGTAGTACTTTACCTCTTGTCTAATTTCACTGAAATTAGTGGGGTTACTCATGTAATATGGTACCAGTCAGGAGATATATCAATGGCAGACTCAGCCATGTGGAAGTTGTAGTTATTTAACAAAGGTTTTGTCTTTACTGGCACAAAGGTATTTATCTGTATTTTATAGTGTGATGATGTATTTTATAGTCTGTTGTTTATGGTGTATATTCTACAAATAATGTATATTTGGCTACCAGAAACCATCTCAGTTGCCTTGAGGCACCTTGCATTGTTACATTAATGTATGAAGAATTACATTTGCCATTTCATAATTTGTGTCTATTTTTTTCCATGGTTGAACATCAACTCTGATAAACTTAGAAATTAGTAACTCATAAGCTATGTTGTTGACTCTTGGATGTGAAAAGTGTTACACAGACTTAATCAAATGCAACACTTCCCATCAGAAATATTAAAAGAACTGATTGCTGATTCTTCAGACCAGAGAGCAGAGCTAGAAGGCAAAAGTCCTCCTGAGATATGCAGTCATGAGGCATTGTAGGTTTTGAATGTTGCCTTTGATCACAAGCTGGTACGGTAATGGATATGGCATTGCCTTTTAAAGAGGAACACTGAAAATTGTAGAGAGGAGAGAGAAATGTGCTGTGCATTACACAGCAGCACACATCAGCTGTTCTATAGCATAGGAGGCTTTTTAACTTCTCATTTAAAAAAATTCTTCTTTCAAGGCATCAGTCATTCCTTCTTTGATCACATGGCACAGTGTTAACTGAAGCTGGAACAGGCTGTTCCTCAACCTGCTTCTATGCACCCAAGTTGCTTCCAGAATCCACACTGTATGACTGCAACCTGAGCTGAGGCTTCTGACAAATGCTAGATGCCAATCTGGCAGGTGATGTTCTAGCAGCGGTTCCTCTGTCATGTGCCATCTGCATGTATGTCAGGCTTATATGTGCTTGGACACAAACTAAAAGGCAACGTGAACCTGAAGTTTTCTCCTGTGTGGACAGTTGACAAGTTTGGATTTGGAGTGTCTGGAGAAACTATACTGCCCAGTTTTCTGCCTGTGATCTTTTTGGTGTGTTATAACTTCACATACACAGTCATAAGAAGTTTTATCCTGCCTGAAAACAGCTGAGGAGCACGATGGCTGGGAATCCACACTGGAGTTCTCACCAGCTGCAGATCAATTGCCACATTATATAGATGTGTGCCCATCCCCTACAAAATGCCGTGCCAGTACCAAATAAAAACTGGGGCATCCTACCTCAAGGGAATCATTGTGCTTGTGTCTCACCATCTATATTGCTTACAAGGGCCTGCTTTACAGGTGCAGGTTGATGAGATATATGGTTCCCTGCATGCGGCTGTTTTTAGTGGTTGGTTTGGAGATGTGCTAATAATAATGGAAATGAATGATATCATGACATTAATATCCATGTGTGATGTCCCTGTTAACTGTAGCCTCTTAAAAAGGTGTGTCATGTCTTTAGAGTGCTAATAATATGCATATTAATCCTGTATTTAAAGTGTATTTTTTCTGGTTAGAGAGGAATGACCACTTCAAATGTAACTGGTGCACCTGGTGGGCATTTTCTAGGAGGTGGGTATTTTCTAGGAGGAATAAAATTATTTTCCTTTTGAAATGTCAAGCTTTAAACAAAACCAATTCTAGGCTTGCCTTCCCTGAGCTCCAGAGCTGCATAAGAGCCACCTTTCCCAATGTACATGTACTACCAAGTTTCTTCTCATGAGGCATCAGAGCAGGCCAGTCGGAAGTCATACTTTTTACATTTGTTTTAATTGGTTTTGGTTTCCGAATTATAATAAATTTAATTAGATTGTAGCCACTTGACCCCCAGGGGCTCAACTCTAATTTGCTCTTACTGCCTGATCACTGGTTAACTAGGTCTAGACATGAACCATTCCTGGCAGGGTTCTCTACGCATTAGTTTAAGAAGCCATCATTTTTTGTATCCATCACCCTTGCCTTCATTCAATCACACCTCTAAGGTTTCCCCAATTATACAAGAGGTAGAAATTCCCCATATCAAATTGCCCTTTGCCATGTATGCCATCTTTATCCCATCACGTACTACACATCATTCTGGCCTCCCTGGTTTCTCCTGGGGGTGGTGAGGTTTTTGCAGTTCCATGGGCCTGCAGAATTTATACGCACGTACTATGCCTTGCCCTAACTGTAGAGCACTTTGTCCATCAGTCCTTTGCAATTCATTAACAGAAACTCACATCATGAAATGGGGTTGATAATCTGTAAATTCGGCAAATTGCTTGAAACAAGGCATCTGTGCAGTGTGACAGACCAGAATCCACAAGATAGAGACTGCAGTGTACATTCAGCTAAGATTAGATCCCAGAGAATCCACAGAGAGGATATTTACTAAGACCTATCGCAGAAGAAGCTTTAATTACTGGTAAAACACAAAATGAAGACAAACCAGGAGACATCAATTCTACTTTTCATGGAATTACCCTTTCGTATAACATGTCTTACTATTCCAAATATAGCTGTGTGGGCGATCAGCAAAGAGTATTATCCTCAGGTTTACTGCAGATTTCATTACGTAGAAAGTAGCTTAAGAGATGACCTAAAATGTGAAAGAATATTTTGTCTACTTTTTTATCCTTGCTTGTTAAGAACATTGTACTAGAAGGATATATTTGACTACTGGGTCCAGTCTTTGCTAGTCATGGAGATCCCGCTGTGTAATCCTTTTAAGTAACTGGCCAAGCTCCACATGCAGAATAACAGTGTCTCTTGCCATGCATCTTGCTCTAGACTGGGTACACTTGATGCATTACAAAGTCTAGTTGATATAATGGGAAAAGCCCACCATTTAGTAGGGTGTGAAGCTATTTGGCCCACATTTACTGCTAAAGTAATTAAGAGAGAAAGTTGCTGTGTAATTCTTTGGATGTTTCATCTCTTCATTTCAGAGTTAAAACTTAGTCATGGGAAATTATTAGAAAAGTTGGAGTTACAAGAATAGTTCCAAGGCACAAAGCAAACACTCAAAAAATTAAGAATTCTATGCATAATGTGGAAAGAAATGGAAAACACAGAGGAGATTGCAAGACTAAGGGGGAAGAAAAGGATTCCCCGTCACTTAAGACATAAGATGGAACTATCATAGTTTATTTCTTTGTCATTCATAAATTCCTAGAACAATAAAAAAGTATGTTCAAAGTATTAAAAACTGTTTCTTACTTCCATCATTTCTGTTTTATGCTTTTGTATCACACAAGATGAGTTTATTTTTTTCTGATGTATTTTATTGCTTCCTATACCAAATGTAATTAGCAAGCCTGAAATGCTTTGTTCTTTTGTTTTCTTTTCTCATTGAATGAACAGTTGAAGAAAAAAAGCATTCCTGTTTCTCCTAGAACAGTCTGATTTCATTGCCTTAATTACTGTTATTCCTAATTTATGAGAGTGTCAATGTATTTTTTTTCTGATAGATTTTATAATAGATCTGATTTCAGTCACTGCCATTCACTGTAATTAATAGGAGAGTATAGTAAGAAGATAACTTTGCTGTTCTACCATTTCAGTCACTGGGAAACCTTTCTTACTGTTCTCCTTTTCTCTTTTCAGATGTCTCCTCTTGCTAATTATAAATCTACTACCTTTAGATTTCATTACCTCTCTCATCTGGCTGTTCCCTGTTTCTCTCCTTAATTTGCCCAATTTGTTCTTGGTTTTCCAGGTTTCAGTAAACACACTTCCAGGCATACACAACTGAAAACAGTGTGAAACATCACACTGTAGTTAGTTTGTATAGTCATGAAATTGCAGTAGTTATGTGCCCCTTGAACACATAAAATGAATCAAATTATCTCAGCAAAAATCAGGTGATTCTGGAATCATCAGTTGTAGATAGAAGTATGAAATAATCCACAAGAGGAACTATAAAATAGATTCAAACACTAAAATCTTGCCCAGAAACTTTCAGAAGCCTTGTTAGTGGGTCTCATAATGTATAATAGAAACCAAAAACTGCCTGGGCTTTTTTTGTCCTCCCGTACAAAACACAAAAGGGATTTCAAAGCAATAAGATCTCTGAAGACTGGACAGTTTTGAACATGAAACATGATTTTTGTAACCACCATGCCCATCTAGATTATGAGTCTAAAATCCAGAACTCAAGAATATGCGAATAGGTTTCAGAGACACCTTAGTCCTGTCATTCAGACCTTTCCAGTTCATTGTGCTTTTGTTCAGATCTAAACAATGGACATAAGGCAAGGAGAAGCAGAGGGGAAGGGAGGGGATATGAGAGAGAACTGTTTTAAGTTTCTTAAGTATGAAAATGCTATAAACAATAATACTCATATATGTTACTCTTATTCAATGTTCAACACATAGGGAAGTCTTTGGAATATACCAATATCCTACCAAGCTTGAGGAACTCTGTAGTTGCTCTGGACTGCTGTTGAAGAATATCTAAAAAGTTCATGAATGCTATTCCAAAACTCTACTTTAACCTTTATGCTAATTTTCAGATAAAAACTATTAATTTGTGCAGTGAAATCAGTCTTAGTTCTACAAAAAAGTAGATTGTCATTTCACACTCTTAGGCCTGCTCATTCATTCATTCATTCATTCATTGCACCCTTCAAAGACAAAAACAAAAAATAAAGAAACTCCAGGGAAAATCTTGAGGAGATGAGAGACTACTTATATCACAAGGCCCAGTCTCATAACCCCTTGCATATATTTTGATTCTTAAAACTGCAGTTAGACCTACAGGGTTATCATTTGCAGAGTTCACCAGAGAACAGCTTAGTCAAATACATCTTTTCTGTGACCATCAATTCTTTGAGAAATGAATAGAGTACATTGTCTGTACTAGCAATGTATTTCTTTCTCTTCCTTGAGCTTTATCGAGAGCTGTCACACATTATAGTTTGGTGACAGTGCTAGAAAAAAGTGAAGACAGAACTGACCTCTCATAGCATTTTTGTGACCATGGGGCTCACACGAGCAGCTTGGCATCTGCCGGCACATCTTTAGCGAGTTGGCAGCCCCAGCGCCCTTTGCAGGTTGCAATCAAACCTGCCTTCTACAGCAGCCTCTTTCTGGCTGATTAAGTTTAATGTAATTTTAATTAAAAACCACAGTGTCAAAGGGTTTAGCTGCTCGAGAAATGAGCACAGATTGTGGCACAGTGGCAGCAGTCACTTGGAAAATGGAAATGCATCCTGACAATATTGTGTAGGGGCCAGATAAACAAAACTGCAGCTACTGTACCTTGCAAAAAGCTGGGAGAGACCATCATTGCAAGGAACCTTATTCAAAAATAAAGTATAGAGCAGTTCTGGTTCTTGTCTTTTAATCATTTTAAAATGCATCTCAGTAACTGAGTAGAGTAATAATTGCCAAGAATTAATTTCAGTTTTCCTCACCATTTTTACTTTTGTTCAGTGGGATACTTAAGTATAATTTTCAGATTTCAGTCCTTATTTATTTTAAAAGCAAAATATTTGCTTCATGCAATAGATTAATACAGCTTTTCTCCTTAAGCTATAAAGAAAAAGATTTTACACGTGCTGAAAGCAGGTTTAATTTTACGGACTTTTTTGCTTTTATCTGTTTTCAGCTTTTCTTGTCCCTTGAAGCAGATCACAAGGAGATTTTAATACTTTATGTACTGCAGATATTGAACAACATTTGGAGAATAACCAGAGAAATCACATCACTGACAAGGTTGCACCATATCTACAAGATTTAATTTCAATAGGTCCCAGTATACATAGAAATATTGTTAATAATTATTTTGAGAAGAAACATCTGTGTAATGTTTTAGTATCTTAGTTGTCATAGTTTTTTGAGTAAAGAGAATTGAGTTATTAATTTTAGTTATTAAACACCTCGGCCATGGCAGAAGTTGCTATTTTTTAAACCTGTCCTTTGAATGAGTGGATCTCTGAAATGAAGGCTTGATCCAAAGTCCACTGAGATCAGTGGAAAATCCCCAGTGACTTAGACTTTGGATCGGGTCCTGAGAAGTATACATGCAAATAGATAGGTATTGTGGTAACATTGTTCACAGGAATTCCTTTCAGCAAGAAGCCTTTTTATTGTTTATAAATGCTACTGATGCTCCGGGGCCAGAACCCCAGGAGAATTCCACCTAGTGACGTCAATTCTGTAGAGGAGAACTTCCTCTGTCCCCTTTTAGGTTTGTGGGACATTTTCGAACAGATGGAGCCTATATAGGTGGGACGGGTTCCATCTGAACAGAAGGGTCACAAATGCACCAACTGAGAGGATAGACAGAGCTATGGGGGAGAGTTTAAAGGAGTGGACAGGGGGATGGGAAGTCTGTACAGAATCCAGCAGAGAGGAAGAAGCAGCTAAAATAAGCAGATGGGTAGACAAGAGGAAATAATGTTAAGGGCTGAAATATATAGCACACCGAAAGAAGAGGTTAAGAGAGAAAATCAGAAGACAGAACTTATGTTGCAGTACAGTTAGGAGGCATAGAAAAGGCATTATTCAACAACACACATAAGAGGTCTGACAAAGAAATTCCATTTTTAAAAGTACTAATTCCAAGAGAAGGGTTGTCCTGAGTGTCACATTATTTACACAGGTCCTATAATGTATTTATTGCTTTGCTACATAGAGGACAACATGATAGAAAGCTCAATGAAGACCTGAATTAGGCCTTTAAACTAGACTTTACTGACAGGTAAAGCACCTTACATGAAATACATGAAGGTGTGATGAAGTCTCTGCCTCTGTAGAGGATAGCAGTGAGGGAGAAAAAGGAAACAGAAGGAAACCAAAGTAACATCCCATCACAAAATCTGAAATGCAGACTACCCTGGAAGTACGAAGCCATGGATGACCACAAAAAGGCAGCTGTATATGATGAAGTTATATAGGACAGAGACACTCAAAATTAAACAAAACAAAAAAAAAATTGAATTTCAGCAACACAAACAAAGAAATGGTTCACTTCCAGTTATACTGACCTTGGATCTAGATAGAAAAGGTTATTTCAATACAGATCCATTTACCAATGGTTTTGGATACCGATTTACAAAGAATTTTCTCCCACCCTTAGCCTACCATCACTGTTATTTAAATGAAAGTTTAGATAAACATAACAAACTGTTATTTAGTAGTGGTTATGAGGTGATGATAAGATTAGCTTGTTACTGTAATTTCATCAAGGCAGCATTTCTCCCATAAAGCAGCTACAAACCCACAAACTGTTTCAAATTAAGAAGTTCTAACATCAATTACCCTGCTACTAATAATACTATTGCCTTTTGAATAAATATGCAGTATTTTGTTTCTAAATAAATGCTTTAGTTCAAAGCATTTATAACTTGCAATTACAGATGATTCTCAATTATGGAAACATCTATCAAGTCCAAAGTTAATATCTCGTTTTATGACAGACCTTAGTAAAGGCCCAGAGCAGAGCACTGCCAAGCATTTAAGAATAGTAAGATATCTTCCATTATTTGTAGCACGTTGCTCTCTACACAAGAACCTTCTCCTCATAGTTATTTTCTCAGAAATCCTTCAGGTACCCGAACCACTCAGCTTTGCTTCTCAGTTCTCCCCATGTTTGTGAACAAGGTTCTAAGGATATTCCATAAGGAAATATGCAAGTGGTGCTTTTATGATCACCAGAGGAAGATGTTTCCCTGAAGCCTTTATATGTTTTCAGGAAAAATCTGAGCATCTGCCTGGAGCCCATTTGAATCATATATGCAGTTCACTTATACAGCAAAATCTGACTGCAAATGTAAAGGAAAACGCCCCAAGGGTTACATGACACAATAGCAGGTTACATACAGCACTTTGCTGGTATATATAATAGTTTTATTTGTGAATAGAGAATTAGATTTTTATGTGTAATTGTACAAATAGCTAGTTTTATTTGATGAAGCAATAAACTAATTAATACCTTCATAATAATAGGTAATTTAAAAATCCCTAAGTGTCAGAATACTTGACTTTCAAAGCATGCTAAAGAGAAATGGTACTATTATTACCTGGTTAAGAACTCTAGGATAAAAAGAGAGAGTAATCAAGATCCTTCTTTATCTGGTTATGATGGTGAAACAAATATAAGATGTAAGTATTTATATAGATTCCAAAGGATTGACTCAATGATCTGGTAAATCTGTGTATTTTATGAAGTCCCTCAAATTTTTTTGTAAGGATACACATAGTTTTGTGTATTTCCAAACTACTGTAGATCTTGTATTATGCAGTATCATTTTGGGTTGTCCAGTTCCGTTGCATGAGTAATACAAATGCGGGTTAAGTGGGTTACCAGCCATTATTTATTGAAAGTATTTAGCAGCGTACAAATTACACAGAATAAGCCTCAGTGAAACCAAGAACTTGTGATGGTGCAGTTCAGAAATTGAGATTGGCTGTAGACTTGCATGGCAGAATGCAAAGGGGCACAACTCTGAGAGGAGTTGCACTTTTTCAATATTCTCAACAAATTACTTGAACTGCCCCGTGTTTGTACAAGCATAAAATTTTACATTTGTAGAAGATGTGATTGTATGAGCCATAATCTACAGAGTATAAATACGGTACTTTTTTTTTTTTTAAATGCTGGTTCTTGCAGAAAGTATTTGCTAAATTTTTTCCAGCTTTCTATATACTATGAAGCTTTGTTAAATACTCCACTTACATGGAGATAACATTACAACACTGGAACAAGTTTAAATACTAGACCATTAAAAATTACAAACTTGGACGAAAACATGACTTTAGAAAAGCTTCTTCATTGAGGGGTCTTGATTTTTTGTTTTGGTTGGTTTGTTTCTTTTTATGTTTGTTTTGGGGGTCGGGTTTTTTCATTTTCAACATAACAAAGTATTTAAAATGTCTTTATAATGTTAAATGAAATGCTAATTCAATATTTGTATCACAGGTACCTCCATAAGAGCAGGCTTGATGATAATGATTTTCTCTCTTGTGTAAGTGAAAATATTTGTATGAGTGAACTCCCTTCAACTGTCAGTGTAGCAGTTTTCTCTGCTATGCTTGTTTGCAAGGTGGACACTGTATTGCTGTGCTCCTATTTAAATTATTTTAGAGGTTATTCCCATTAGTTGTGCAACTTCCCTTCTGCTTTTCTACAACAATAACAAAAACTTGGTAGATTGGAAAAGTGTGTACTGTATACTATTTTTTCAGCTCTCCTAAATTAAATCCACTCAACATAGCAAAAGAGCCCTCAGGCATAATTCTACATACTACTTATTTGCAGTATTAAATATTCAGTATTTTTCCTTTTAAAAGCATATTTTTTACAATTGTCATAAACTTCCATGCTAAACCATATTCAGGTTTGCATTTAACCTGGTTTTTTTTCCAAGTTGGCAAAACTAAGATTTTCATACTCGTCAGTCTTTCTGATATATAAAAAACTGAGTCAATATGGAATGGAATTTTTAAGTATGACGTAGAAGAATGAATAAATGGGTAAATTAGTTCAAGGAGTTGCATTAGTCCAATATACTCCTGAACATTCATGATTCTAAGCCATTGACTGTTTGCTTGGGTCAGTCTGATCTATATATCTCATAAATTCTGTTGACTGACAGTCACTCCAGTAATTTACATTGGAATCAAACATAGACATTTAGAATGGTAAAAAATGTCAATTATAAAATTAAGTCAATATAGCGGCAACACAATATTTATTGCTAAGTTTGAGTCGTACTTTCCCTTTATTTATGTTACTAATTTCAGTAAGCATATTATACATCAGTTTGAAAATTTGCCTTCTGATATCCTCTTATTATCTCTCAAACTAGAGAAACTTGTAGGAGCAGTCAGTAGTGTGCAAATCATGATCTTTGAAGCAAAAGAGTAATAACCAAGGATATGGCTCATGTACAATTCCATGTTGCTGTTACAAAGCTGGAGATTTATTAAGCAACAGTGGCCATAGAAGACCATAAGGAGTTGAAGATAGCTGGAGAGCAACACTGAAGGCCTGTAATGAGCAAGGGTGGTGGGATGCATCACAGAGCCTGGAGTCTGTAAAGGACAGGCACGACATACAGTGAATGGAGAAATTTCAGAATACAGTAAAGGAATAGAAGTGTCTGATCGAACATCAGCCTGAGCAGGAAATTCATATCTGCTGCAAGGGATTAAAGTAGACTAAGGGCAGAGACTCACTCATAGGTCACAAGAAATGAGAAAGCAGTGCTGTTTACTAAGCCACTAGCAGACAGATGTAACCCTGCATGGTGTTTTAATAGGTTAGATATTAATAACTTGCAATGATAATCACCTCACTCTCTTCTGACTGCATATATTTTCATATATAGCTATATTGATATATCTTCATATGTAACTATTGATTTGCTAGCAAAATACACTTTGAATGCTCTTGAAGAGTACACTTACTTTTTTTTTTTCAGGAAAGAAAAGACTGTGGCATACCATCCTGAAAAGTTTCTTGATGTGTGACCTGCAGCCTTCTATTCATCTGCAGCAAGGAGTGGAAAACAGTAAGTGTGATCCCACTAGAAAATTAATATGGAGGTTGGAATCATTCTTACTATTGGCTTACTTCGAGATTATGATAAATTTGTTTTCATAATGTAATGTCATAAACATAAACAGAGACATAACACCCTTGTAAATATATAGAGTTGAGCTCTCATTCACAAGCTTGTATCCATTTTAATTTCCTGACCACAGAGGAAGCTGTAGAAAGGATACGTTGGTTTTATTTGGTGAATACCTTTTCATTAAATTCTCCTTTTAGAGTAAAGTAGCAAAACTTGAAATTGAAATCCTCTTTATAGGTATAATTTTATTATAATAGCAAACACTGAACAATATCGATGTAGTGTATTATAAAGATGAACCTCTCTCCAAGGATCTTATATTGGAATTTCAGTCTGCAGTGTTGGCTCTTATGCTATCCAGTTCAATTCATCCGTCTCCTGCCATGATCTTGATGTACTCTGAAATTGCACCAAAGTCTAGCTGGTCACAAATATCACACTTACCACTTTAGACAAGTGAAAGGTCAAGGGCTTACAACAGTTGAGCAGCTCCTTATCAGTACCACAAAGCACAGACAGGCATGAAAGTGACTGCAGGTCAGATCAGTTGTAATTTATACTAACCGTGTAAGTCCATACAGATCCGTTCCACTACCCCAGATAGCAGAATATGTATGTTTGAACACTGCTCCCTTGTCTCACTTCCCTTCTGGTCAGTGCAACATTGAAACCAAATATACAGGCACACTTTCATTTAGTGTGTTCTTTTGCTTTCAGAATAAACAAACATTAAGTAGTTCTTTCACTAAAAAGCCTTTCCTTATTTGGAGGGACCAGTATAACTCCTAAGATGGAGCTGAGACTTTAAAGCAGCCAACTAACCAGAAGAAAATCAGGAGCCAGAATCAGAAGTGGTCTAATATCTTATTCAGAATGCTGCTAGAGGGAAAATATAAAATGACATATTCAGTACATTCTAAAAATCTGAAAAATATACAGTGCATCTAGTCTACAATGAGAAATTATTCCCAGTGTTGGTTTGAATACTATAAAGTGGGATAAAGGAAACTTAAAATGTGCCAATTGATCTCCCCTGAATCATATTACCAGATCACATTTCAGCAGGCAACACTGGATTTATGGATTTTTGTTAACAGGAATCTATCAGTGTAGGATTTCTATTGATTATTTTCATGCTCAGGAGTCAAAGGGCTGAGTTATGGATGTCTCCCAGATAGGGAGAAAAGTCAAACTTGACATTGCTGACTTAGCTTTCATTCCTGAAAAAAATAAAATAAAATAAAATAAATAAAATTTCTAGTTGTTTTTTTCCTACAAAGACCTCAGTTACAGATTCACATATTCTTCCAGTAATTAAGTAATTTCTTTCCTGAATTAATTGTTTTAAAAGGAATTTAAATATATGATGTACACAGAATAATAATTTTTAAAATAATTCCTTTTTGGATATACTGACACTCAAGTCAAACAACTGGTTTTCTTTCTCACACTGTTTACCCAACAGTGCAGTTCAACACCTCAATTTACTCCTAATTTACAGAACCTGTTTAGCGGATATGAAATATATAGCTTTGACTATCCTGTTTTCACTATTAGTGACCTACTAGAAATATATTATAAACTATTTTTCCGGCAAGCAGTTCTGTAGTTACTATTATCAGACACTATTAAACATAAGAAAAAATTTTGAAATAGTTTTAAATGGTATGATATACCACCAAGTTAGTTTTTATATAAGCCGTGCAAAAGGCACTTCAATTATTTTTTAAATCATGATGAATTAGTCTCCCATACCCAAACTAACTCTGAGTACAGGTAACAATGATAACTTAAACCTTCAGTGCTAAGGTCTGGTAAAAAATTGTTTTGGAATCAGCTGGAATTATTGGCTTAGTATGCACCACATCCAATCTGTCCATTGCATAATAATACAGAATTCTGTTCAAGCAGTATTTATGTATTTTGTCTTGGACAAGAAAATTATATTGAGATTTCTTCAAACATGAAGTTGGCATAGACTATGCTGTAGTATCTTTGGACTATTGCAATACAAATCAATAATGATGAATCTTGGCCTCTTATGTCACAGAACATAGTTGATGGAATATGGAAGATTAGTTACTGTACTGCACACCTAACTGGAATCATTGCTGGAAATAGATATCAACAAGAAAAAAAACCACAAGTCGTCAGCGAAAGCAAATCACAGTCAGCTGCTCAGCTGACAGTGATCTTGGAACTCAAAGAGAACTGAATTTTTTAAGCATGACTGCCCATCTTTCACATGAAGATGGTGGCATAAGTGCATATAGAAAAATATTTCCTAAGGGAAAAGGGCAAGGATTTGCCTCAGGTTGTTGCTCCACTCAATGTGAACTTAACTAAAATTCAAAATGTGAAATCATAAATCTGACATAAATTAAAAGTTTATTCTTTGCCTCCCAGTGCGTGCAGTAACTTAAAGTCAAACACCAACAAACAAATTGGCAGCTGGCATTTCAGTCTGTGAGGTGTTAGCTGTCTGGTCTCACAAAATAAAATATTTATTTCATTTGTCTTAGGTATCTAAGTTAAGAGATTTCCAAGATTTTGCTTTCAGAATGTTACAACACATTTTCCTTGGAATTTCATCAAGAGTGTACATAGTAGTGAGCTACTATGTATTCATCTCTGCTAAATCAGATGAGGAACTTAAGAATAAAAGTTGTCTTCAAAAATTCCCATATGGTTTTGAGTAACAGCTGCTATACATGAGCCAAGTGGCACACTCAGCTTTATATAACACTGCCTACATGGTGCTTTCTGTTCCAGGGCTCCTTTCACTTGTTCCCTTCTCTGTGACAAATACACTCATGCCATCAGCTAGAATAGCCAAAGGAATTGCTTCTTTCATGAAACTGCAGTGCTGATGGTTTTTTCAGTACTCCTGATGTCTTGTAATATTAAAAGCTTATTTGAAAAGTTTGCTGTTAGTAATTTTGGCTTCAGCAACAAAATAACTTGAAGATACTATCTATCCTTCATATGACATTGAAATGGTTGAATACCAACCTAATATTGATAAGATATCCAAAAACCTACCAGGAACACTTAATGCTGTCCAGAACACACCAATTGCCTGGGAATGTTTCATCACTAGATGATAGGTGATAAAACCAGAACCATTCACCCAATGTCAGACTTAAATAGCAAAAGATTCTTCTTTGGTAAGATTATCAGGGCTTGGTTTCTGTGCATCTTGCTCAGGGTGTTGGATATGTGCAGGGTAGCAGTGGTACCATTGCCTTCTAACACCAGAGGCTTTCCCACAAAGCAAAGCAGGGCCTTGTTACAGTGCCCTTTCACTGAGGTTCTGTTGAAATCAAAGGCTTAGCTGCTCTGGCTTGTGCAAGTCATGCCCACAAGCCCTGAAAAGTGTTCTGGGACACCACTGTTCTCTAAGGCTGTTATGCTTATTTGCATGAAGTGGTCTAATCCTAGCCAGGATTTTTTTTTTGCTGATGTAGATTATCAATAAACAAAAACCTTCCATGGATTTTACACATTCAGAAGAAAATAGTAGTTTAAGCTCACTTACTAGTGGGGAACAGAACTGTGTCTATTTCAAAATGTCAATGGGAAAAAAAATAATATAAGAGTAAATCCCAACTCCAGCATCTTTACAAATAAATTCCATGTATTTTACAACTACAGATGTCCAAAGAACTCAATTCTATGGTTATCCCAACACATACTGCAGGGCAGAGTTGAGGTTGTTGGTTTCACAAACTGGTTGCATTTTTTTAACCTGATGCTAAACCTGGAATCCTTTCAGATGAACTGCAAGTATGGAAGAAGTTTGCACCATGGTTGGTCTTTATAGTATGCAGGGGCTATAAGACATCATGCATGTCCTCAGTTCCCCATCATGTGTCCCAGGGACACAGGATGCAGAACAAAACAAACTGCTCTCAGTTCTGTTGCTTGCACAGAAGTGTCACTAAATTGAGGAGTGATGATGGTTGTAATTTACTATGCAAAATTTCAGGGTTAAGTGAACCATTAACATTTTTCACAAAAGCCACAAAGTGTCTCTTTCCAAGGGGGAAACCCTCAAGTCTGCCTAAACTAAATTAAAGTTCTTCAGTTTGGGGACAGGCGCTTATCACAACAACATAGCAGAAAATAACAAGGCATTGCAGAGAGGGATTGAGGCAAGAAAACTAGTACTTAAATACAGGCTTTCAAAAGTAATAGAGAGATCAGTACACATGCAGGTTAGTCAGAAGTCTAGAACTGCAGGGGAAAACTTCAAATAAATGGCGTTTTTGAAAGCTTCTCTTTGCTATAAAATTCCAAGCCCTGCCTCTGCTGTATTCACAGTGATGCTTTGACTACATGCTGAGCTCCCACTACCATGCATTAACCATTTTTACAGTTTTCATCAAGGAGCAACGAGGGCCAGAGACCCCCTAAGGGCCACAGAGCCAGGGGCCAGCAGGGCAGGGTTCTCATCAGACAGGGACCACCCCACAGTAGCTGAGCACAGCAGGCCCAGAGGTAGTAGCCAGACCCAACCAAGAGTTGAACTCACCGGGCAAGTTCACGGTGAGGTCTGAGGTCAAGCCAGGAAATCAGTCCATACATGCCAGGATCCACTGGACACATTGACAGGCAGGGGCATAGCTACAGCTGAGCTGAAAATTAGCACTCCTCCAGAGAAGCTTAAGAAAGAAACAAAGGCTCAGGGCTGAGCTTAAGTAGAGCTGGAGCTGTGGATCTGGGTGTAGGCTCAAACTGAGACAGGCCAAGGCTATTAGTGCATTCAGGCACCTTGACTAAGTGGCCTGTGCTACCTAAAATTTTGCTACCTGCTGTGTTTATGACATCTGTCAAATATTGTTGACCCTTGTGCTAGTTTTCAGCTGTATTTGTGCTGCAGCTTGAGCACTTAGCTAGGTTTTGTTAGATGATATTTAAGCAGAAGTAAATTTCTTTCACACAGGAAGGTTTTTCCTCAAAAACTACCCTAGACTCTGCACCTAAAATATTCTTCCTATGCATTTATAAAGAACACCTACATTATGGTCTGTTCCTCTGTCTGAATGGTGGATAAAATGGTACAGACTGGAAGAACAAGATGAGAAATAGACACAACCAGACAGAAGCAGTTGTAAGTCTTGGACTCAGACACTAAAGGCAGGATTTAACTGTCTAAATGCAAGTACTTTCCATTTGAGGTGCCCTAGAGTATCCAAAATATCCACACATATGATCTTTGCCAACAGGCTTTAAACCAGGTACGGCAGGGGATGGTGATGACAGCTTGCAGATAAGTGAGGGAAGAGAAGTCGAGGCAGTAAATACATGGGACAGGGTGACAGGAGCAAGAGAGCCCTCAGGAAGGATAAGACAGGTTAAAAGAAGGTTTGCCTCGAGTGTTTGTGCACAAATGCACACATTCTGGGAAGCAAACAGGAGAAGCTGGAACACAGTGTGCAGGTGCAGAACTAAGGCATCATAAGAAAACTGAGATGTGGCAGGAGCTCTGCATTGTAAGGAGCATACAGGCTCATTAGGAACAACAAGCAGTGAAGACAAAGAAGAGGAGGGCTAACCAGGTGAGGAAGCAACCTGGATGTATTGAGCTCTTTTGTGGAACAGTAGATAGGGTGAATGAGGATTTGTGGGTCATGATCAGAGTTGAGGCTGGTAAAAGCAGCACTGTAGCGGTAATATGTTACAAATCATGTGGTCAATATTAGGAAATGGATGAAACCTTCTTTAAGCAACTCAAGGAAGTCACCAGATCACCGACCCTGGTTCTTACAGGTTACCACCCTAGAACTGGAAGATTCTGCTGAAAAGGAGCTGAGAGTCCTGGAGGGCAGTAGTCTAAGCACAGTGGGAGGTTTCAACAGGAGTGTAGCCAATAGGTCTGGCAGCAGACTGGTGCATACTGGGAGTATCAACAGGAGGGTAGCCAGTAGAGCAAAGAGTGATTATTCCCCTCTACCACTTTGTGAGGCTGCACCTGGAATACTGCCTTCAGTTTGGGGCTCCCCAGTACAAAGTAGATGCTGGCTAGCTTAAGCAAGTCTAGCAGAGGGCTACCAAGATGGTCAGAAGGCTAGAGCATGTGCCTTGTCAGGAGAATCTGAAGGAACTGTGCTTGTTTAGAGAGCAGGATTGTTTAGGGAAGGTGTGGGGCATCTAAAGCAGCTTTCTGATGTCTAAGAGGAGGTTTATAAGAAGGCAGACACAATTTCTTTACTAAGGAGCACAGTAGGAGAATGAGAGCTATAAATTGAAACAGGTAAAGTTATAGCTTATAAGAGATACAGACAGAAAGTTCCACTGTGAGTATAATTAAACATTGGAACAGGACCCCAAAGAAACTATGAAATCTCCATCCTTGGACGTTTTCAAGACCCTAGGCAGACAAAGCCCAGAGCAACATCATCTGAATTCTGTATTGATCCTCCTTTGAGCAGGCTGTTGGACTGGAGACCTCCTGCAGCTACAAGGACATGCAGTTCTATTGTACATGGGACATACATGGTGCAGAAACCACAGGAGACACCAGTTCTTCTGGAATGGTGAATATACACTGTATGGAAACCCCAGGGGCATGTCATAGGGTGTTAAGGGCTTGTGTTTAGGCAAATTAAACCCTGATTGACTTTGAAAAGTGGCCAGGTGACACACTGATCTCATTACAGGTAAAGCTTATGTAGAGGCGTATATGGCTACTTCTTTTTCCATCTCTTTTTAACTCTTTTGTCATGTTAGAATTCCTTTCAGGGGAATTAATCATTATGGTCTTTTGACCAGATGGAAAGAATTTTCTGGCAATTCCTATAAAGTAAAATTCTCTTTCCAAAATGCCATTCAAATTAAGGGCCACTTTACAAGGTTGGATCAGCCCATTCTTGAGAAATTTCGAGTCTATAATATAATAAACACCACTGAAGCTAAAAAGAGGGAGAAAATTAAAATAGACTTTAAATTTTTCAATCAAATAAGTAACAATCCAATGAAAAGCAGACTGACTTTATTATATTATTGTAGGCAGTTCACACCAGAATGTTTAATCTGCATTAATTTAAATGCTATTTGGCTTGTGGTCATATGTCACTATGTTAAGGTTGTCTGATACAGTTTCCTTGCCACAGGTCTTGTCAGGGTTCACATACCAGTATATACCAGTGAGATGGGTTATTACTTCCAGCCAATTTTTGTTATTTATGAAAATATAAGGGAAATAAAATGCAGAGCAGAGATTTTCTAATTTCAACAACTTAATGCAGGTCAGAGCAGATTCAAGTTTTGTTTTCACTATCGATATATTATGCTCTAGTGTTACCTATTAAATTCAAGCCAAGCAGAAGAAAAGGACGAATTTGCATAGCCATTTCCATTCAGGTTATGGACTTTTAAATCCATGTTACTTGTGCCTATAGATTCATGAGTGCACCATTATAGAGGGGGCTTCCTCTGTCACTGCATTTGGAATGTCCAGGTTTTATCTCGGCATATAATATTTTGAGAGCCATTTTTTTCAAGCATAGTGTAATAGGCTTTAACTTTGCTAAGCTTTTCTGCCAGGCCTCCAGTGCCCTGCTGTTCTATTATATTGAACTTGTAAGCAGGACACTCTGCCAGGCTCACCCAGATTACTGCTGCAATAAGGGCCCTGCTGAGTGACTAGTGTCATGATAAGTGCTAGGGAGGGAGTTCACCATCTTGGCATACTGTTCTCATCTTATTAAATTCAGCTTTGTGGAAGCAGGGAGTCTGCCTCTCGGCCTCACTGGCTCTGGCTCAGTCCAACTGCTACTGTCAGACAATATGAAAATAGGAACCACCACAGCTAATGGCAGGTGCTGCACCACCACAGCTGAGGAAAAAAAGAGAGCTTTTCCTTTTTTTTCTTTTTTTAATTTTTCTGTTTTTAACAGGCACTTGACTGGATTGATTTGAAAACATTTAGCTTTTTAATATTATTATAGCCTTCATACCCACAGATACTTGCTGAGCCACTGTCCTATTTGGACATTTTTATTCTGTTCACTTTATACAGACTCCTTTGTTTTTGCTTACTTACTTCCAGGAAATATAATGTAGCAAACAAGCCCTTGGAACAGGTTTGATATCATTCAGATTTGGTAAAGTATGGTATTGTAAAGGTCCAGTCATGACATCCATATTTGGGCAAATCTCCCTACAGGGTGTTGCCTGAGAAAAATTTCCCAAATTCCAGTCTTGAGTTTCTGCTGGAGATGAAGTGAGTTAGCTGTTAAAGCCCCCCTGAACTCAGCAGCACCTGCTTACCTAATTCTCATCTTTCTTTTAAAAATCTAACCTTTAGTTTTGGATGGACGACTGAGAATCTTCCCAGTGCCCTAAAATGACCAGCCGTGATCTGAGTAAGCTGTGCTGCTGAATGCAGCAGGAAAAGTGCAACATTCATAGAGAGGAGAGAGAGAACAAGGGAATATGTGTTTGCAAGCCATACCTATGGAGAGGAAGAAATTAAAAATCGTTCACTTTGTACTATGAATGAAAAGCACAGATTAGTTCTGACTATCAGTTTCTGAGAGTATTTGACCATTTACTTTTGAACCTAAGGCTCTTTTGAGCTAAGAATGAAAAAGCCTTTTCCAAGGGCTTGTGGAAGGACGGATGAATTACTTCTGCATTTGCTGGTGTCTGGAGTCTTCCTTGACATCAGCAAATACTTTGTTTCTCACTGTTCAACAATAAATGTTCAAATAGCCCTGTTATTGTCACTTCAATGTTTTTAAATTGGATGTGATCAACACATGCAGAGTAACCTTTCTGACAGAAATATCGATGTGGTCCAGCTACAGAAGTCATCTTATAGAAAAACCAAGTTGGAATCAATAGAAAATGCAGGTTTTCAAGTGTGTTTATGGCAAGATTTGCTAAGTCTGGCAGGTTGCAGTTCAGCAGCACACTTGTTGCCCATGTCAGTCTTCGTAAGAGTGGCAGGTTTGATTAGACTCTTTGAGAGAGGTTGATTGAAAAATTCACACAAAATAAGATCTTCCTGCCAATTTGTAATGTCATATTCACAATCCATTCCAGACCCATCAAAAGTAAGGAATAAAGGACTTAACATTTTAATCCCCCCTGAGAAAGTGAGTAAGAAAATTATGTCTCTGAAAAGTGTGATATTTTTTCTTGAAAAACAAGTGCAGAGAACTATTAGTGAAACTGACTACCGTGAATATTGTGTCAAACCTTTTAAATCCCAGGAAATTACTATGTAAGGGAATTCCTGTCAAAATTTGAGGGCAAATGAAAGGATAAAACATATCTATCTGGTCAAGTTCATATATGATACAAGTCAAATTTGGTTATATCTGTACTTCATTTCTGTTTCACATTCATAAAGATGCCATTTGTAAAGGTTTTTAAATGTTACTTTGAAGTAATATTTTTTCTTTCTTTTTAATTCCTTAGTCTTTCATATTATCCTGATTCACTGTGATGTTACTGGCGGAGAGGGGAGTGTTGTGGTTTTTTCTTCCAGTTACTGTGGGATCTGCACAGAGTCAATTGCCAAGAAAAACATGATTAGTTTAGAAGAGGTTTTAACTTTTTTTCTTTTTTTTCCACCTCTTTGACTATAGACTTAAGAAGTTTACTTGACATTCAAACCACTGCAGCTTGTCAGTGGATTACAGTGGAATGGTTGCTGGAAATTGTCCAGGAGAAGAATAATGAAGGAGTAAACAGAGAATGCTAACAATCTGAAGTTTTGCTTTATATGAAATTGGTTTTATTTTGTTTTACTTTGAGAAAAAAACAATGATTTCAGGCTTAGATCCTTGCCACTGAATCCGGGTTTGGAATCAATAAATGTGGGATGACTGTGGCATGATTCAGGAAGTATTTTATGAGGAGTGCATGAAATGTACTCCAACTTAGAGACAACAGTGATCTCTAGCCATTGTGCCTGAGAACATGGAACAAAGGAGGTGTTTGTTGATGCTTTATCAAACAGATTTATTTTTTATGTTCATGCTATAATTTCAGTGATTCAATGGGCAGTTGCTCCTCTATCAGATTCTGAAAGATTAAATGGACGTGGGATCTGACCTCTCTTTGTGAGGGGGAATATCAAGTCACAATTCAGTTGTTTCAGGTTTTTTGTTGTTTTAGCATGGAAGAATGTCTCTCAGATATTCCAACCAAGCAGCAGAATTGTAACAGGATAGCAGAGCTGGAACCACTCTTCTCTGTGGTGAATCTGGATCTTGAAACTTGTTTTCATCTTCAGTGACTTTTCAGCTGGAGAGTCTAGTGCTTTTTAATTACAACAATCAGGTGGGCAAGACATTCTCCTTGAAGGTGGGCCAATAAAAAAGTATTCACACTTGTCTTCCATTCATCACATAAAAGTAACATAGAGTGTGTTACCAAAGACAAGTGCACCTTACCATCACACTTCAGGCATCCTTTTGTCCTGGTTGCTGGCAAACTTCTTGGAAAAGGCAGATAGTACAACAGGTAGATATGCACGAGCTGCGCAAGCCCAGATTTGCCTGTTGTATGTTGGGAAAAGTTCTAAACATAAAAATCTGTAACAATGAGCCAATCATGTAATTGTTTTAAGAAAGTCAACTTATTTGTGTTTGGGTTTATGTTTACTTATTTATTTATTTCTAACTCTATGAAAACAGCATTTTTGGATTTGGCAGTTTGGAGATAAATATACCCTTGCAGTATTTGTAGCAGAAACACTGAATCATTATGAGACTGCATGAGAGTGAAAGAGAATAACAAACTAATCTGTTTTCACTGTCCAAGTTGAATGAAATGTGAAAAATAAACAAACAGCACAGATGGTGAAACAGTTTAAATTTTTAATACTCTTTCGGTGTTAATAATTTCCAATATTTATAGCAGCATGATAGCAATGTATATTAAAATATGTTATTTTGTTTAAATAAAAAATATTAATCAGATGAGCAATTCACAATTTTCAGCAAAGTCATATTTTAAAAAATGCTTTTGGAACACAATTGGTTTAAATTTCCTGGATGAATATTAAGCAATATGTTCAAAAGCTGAATCTTTGGCAGGATCTTTTTCCATTTACTGCAGAAAACATATCTGAAAACTTACAGTTCTGTATGGTCATTTCTTTTTCTTATTAATTTGCTAAGTCCAGAAATATAAGTGTAGAAAAAGAATTAGAATTATCAGTAACTCTCTTCATTGTTTTTCGGTATTCTCACAAACAGAACACAAATTTTGGAGAGAATCCCAAATGGCAGGTGCTGACACTAAGTAGAGACAGGAACAGCCTTCTTGTTAACATATTATCTGTCCCTCACCTACCACTGCTCTGTTACAAAACTCATTGACAATGAGAGCTAAATGAAGTAACTGAAAACTAATTCAGGACTGTTACAAATATTTCAGATATCTGCATAAACCTTTCCACAGCTTAAAAACAAATCAAACAGAGAACCTCTGAAATCCTCTCTGTGCCTAGCCTTGTTGGATAACATCCAAGCTCCTATATTTTCTTTCCAGAGCAAATTTAAAGCATTCTTTGCAAAAGGTGGTGTCCTGGAGTGCTGAACTGGGGAAACAGAAAGACAGATGGAGGAAATCAAATTAATCAGGTACTCCTGCTTGCACAAGGAATTGAATGAGGTGGACAAGTAGTTGATATGACCTTAGTAGATCCATTTTTGCTGTGTAACAGTCCCATTAATAAATTTTATAATGTTAGAGTATTCTATACATTAAAATTGTTCTAAATAGTCTCATCATATGTCACAAGAGATTCCATTTATTTCAGAAGAAGGAATATGTTAGTTTATACAGTGTTGCAAGTAATTTATGTAAAGACATTTATACACAAACCTTTTCACTGTTCTTCCCTTTCTTCTGTCAAATTCCCAAGTGTGCCCATTATTCTAGTCTGAAGAGCCAAAGAGCTCTTTCACATAATGTCAAAGACAGTTATGTAGACAGTGACTATGAAGGATATCTTTTTATTTTAGAGGTCCCCATGAAGATTTGTTCTGTTCAAGTCACTGACTGTGCTGTCAGTTCATAGAGCTTGCGTTTTTATGTTCTCCTGTAACTCAAGAATTACATTTCTACATTAGTCCAAGGGAGCTACCATCCTAGTTTTCCCATTCTCTTTTTGGAGACCGTAACCCTGTGGTAGATGCTGTCAGCCTTGTAAGTTTTGCTGGGTAAATATGAAACTGGAGTCTTCACTTGGTTTGATAAAGGGAGGAGAGAATGCTTAGCCTGTATCCCTTTAGTGGGTAGGTACATATTGCACTGCCAAGATTTTCCAAAATTGTTAGTGGCTGAAGGTGTTTTGGCTTGTTGGTGCCACACCTGAGATACCTTATAATGATCCTCATTTTTGGAAGACAGCCTTTGAAACTAGGCCTTTAACAACAAGCACTAGTCACTCTCAGATGCTTGGCAATATACTGCCTTGTTTTGCTCCTTGGTTTTTGTAGCCTTCGCTGTGAACCATCTCTGGTGACTATCACAAAGGCCATCTATACTGAATGTTAATTTAACTGCTATCCGTGATAGACTCACATCCTTTACATATCAGCCACAAGAGGGGGATATGGAACACTCACTGAGTATTAGGGTTTAGTCCACTGACAGTTGTCAGTGTTATTTGTAACTTCTGTAATTTTTACCACCCACTTTTAGCACCAGGCGTATTGTTCTGGAGATCACGGCTTGCAACAGCTTATTTTTAGTTAGGAGCAAGCTTTACAGGAGATTCAGATGGAAATATTCTGTCACCTAAATTTGACCCCTTTTGCTCTTTTGCTCTTTAATGGAACAGTTATAGCAGTTTAACAGTTTCAGAGAACTCAACAGAGAAAAAGGGATTAATGGAACAATATGGTTTTTTCCCAATAAACAAATTATATTTGATACTTCGATTCTAATCACAGGAAATTTTTTTTTTTTTTTTTTTTTTTTTTTTAAATAGAGCAACACTGCTGTGATGGGCTATTTTAGGGGCAGAGTAGTACATAGTGTAGAAGATTTGTATATGAGGGCAAAAGGAATAGACAATTGCTTTTGGGGACTGTGTAGATTAGTACATCATTGCATACTAACAAAGTGTTAATTGCTCCTTTTGACCACGGGCCCAGTTTACAGAGCTTTAGCACAAATGTGCCCTGTGCACTAAATTACAAAACTAACACTGCATTATTTCTCGGTACAGCTTGCAAATTCTTACAGCGCAGTATATATTATCCTTAATTAGATGCAAAGAAAAAGGGTGGAATAGAGATACTCACTTGCAATTTAGAAAGAATAGCCCTGGTGCTGATAACCCAGGCTGCAAACGTTGCATTTGTTTTATGGCAGTAGTAGTAAAAGCAAACAGTATTCATATGTTTATATAATTTTAGTACTGTTTTAATATTGTGTATAATAACTACACAAGCAATTTGTCTCCACTTGGTATGTTAGCTAAAAAAAAACCCCAGGTGTGAACTACTTTGAACAGGTTGTTGGTACTGATTTTAGAGAACTTTTAAAATAGCAGCTGTTTAGAATATTTGCCAATTAATTAATGATCTTTTCACAATGACTGTGAAGGTAGAACAGAACCCTATGGAATAATCACTTTTCTTTATCTTCACTGGAATCATACTCAGCACGGTAGATGTTTTATTTCAGAAATATAGCATCACATCTTTCTGCACCTTTTCTAAAAGTCCAGAATTATTTGCTCACAGACTCTTTTCACCCCTCAAACAGGATAGAAAGAAGCATCTCAAATGAACACATGAAGAGTCAATAGGAGACTTCACTTATTTGGCAACACATAAATCTACAGGTGTCATTCCCATTCTGCTCCACGTCACTTAAACCTTTCATGCACCAGCTCTTGATTTTGTTGTTCTGCTAGCAGGGAAATTTGAAGATATGCCTTCTTTCACATATTTTTAGTCCCTTTTTTCATGCAGGAGCTCTTATAGGTCTGGCATTTTCTTTACATAAGAAGCCTGGCACTAAATGAATTTAATTTCTACTATAATTTAATTCTAGCTCCACGGAGTCTTCATTTGGGATTTTAAGAATCTAGTACTAGAGACCCAACCTGAGACTTCAGGCATGTGTTGTAGTATTTAAGGGTATGGCATGTATGAAAGTATTTTAGTAGGGAAAAGGTATTTGGTAAGGGTAAAGAAAAGATGGTCTAGGGAATAATCCAACGTTGTGAAAAGAACAGACTAAAATATTTTGTAGGTTTTCCTTTCACACATTGTTAAAACAATATGAATACTGAATAATACAAATTCCACTCTCTAGTTTGTCTTTTTTATAATAAACAAGTCAATTAAAGAAAAAGAAAGTATAAAAATTAACTGAAAAAGACAGGTATGTGTCACCATAAGGGCACTCTGTGTCACAAAGCAAGTATGCCTTAGTGCTAGCCAAAACAACCACCCACTCAGAGTACTGAAGGGTAGGCATGCTGTTATGACCCAGATTCAAATGGTGAGAGTAGGAGTGAGAAAATTAAAGTGTTAATAATACTTAAAGCACAGAGCTAATGGGAGGAGAATTTCTGGGATTCCCCTTTCATTCCTATTCTCTCTCAAAAGAAAGCTACAGAGTTCCCTCTGGAAAAAAAAAAATCTCTGGCTTATCACCAAATGATTAATATTTTGACTGAATGATGTGCAGCAGAACTGCGTACCTGTCCTGACTGGAAATAAATGTGTGACTACTGAAGAGGGGTACAGATTAATTGAGAGGTATAAAAAATTTGAGGACTTAAACCTTTAACTAGTGCTGAAAAACTTTTTGAAAACAGAAAAAGATTTGTGATTTAACATACTGACATACTTCTTTGTTTTGCTGCAGCTGACATAAGTTTGAAAGACAATAAATCTGTTGCAGCAATCAACACCAAACCCAGCAGCCTGCCCCACCAAATAGCTTGCACAATGGCATTTTGGAGAGGATGGAGCATATGCTTACCATATTGCTGCAAAAACTCATTTTTTTTACTCCTTGTTTCTAATTCAGTTCATTCTTGTTAGAACAAGCATTGTTACGTTTCTGAATTGTTTAAGATTTTAGATTTTACAGAAATACTAAGAAGCCTTCCAACTCAGATAGGCATGTTATCATATTAACACTGGATGTGGTTAAAGAAAAGTTAATATTACCAAATTCAGTTGTTTTACAGTGCTTACTTTTTCAGTTTTTAATTAAGTTTAATAATTAAGAAAATAAAGCTTGATCAGACTATCAGCTCTTATGTTGAACAACACTCATAGATACAAATTATTTGATCCATTGCAAGTAAGTATTTTCTCTGTAACACGCATAAGGATTGCAGCATCAAGCTCTCTGAAAACCCTGTGCCTTGAGAAGTCCTGTATTCAATACATTTTCACATAATAAGTATAGGACAGTAAAGAACTTCTTGTAGTAGTTCTCCCTTTAACTTGTTCAAATGGAAGTGCGTTACAGGGCTACTACTATTATTTTTCTGTTAATGTTTTCTTCCTTTGATGAAGGCATCTTTTCAGTTGGAAAGAACAAGAATCATAGGGCCACAGAATTGTTTAGGTTGGAAAAGACCTTTGAGGTCATGAACTACAACCGTCAACCCAGCACTGCCTGGTTCACCTCTAAACAAAACCATGTCCCCAAGTGCCACATCTGCACATCTTTTAAATCCTCACAGGGATGGCAACTCCACCATTTCCTGGGTAGCCAGTCCCAGTGCTTGGCAGCCCTCTTAGTGAAGATATTTTTCCTAATATCCAACCTAAACTTCTCCTGACACAATATGAGGACATTGACTCTTGTATCACTTGCTACCTGGGAGAAGAGACTGACTCCTACCTTGCTACAACCTCCTTTCAGGTACTTGTAAGATCCTCACTAAGCCTCCTTTTCCCCAAACTAAACAAATCCAGCTCCCTCAGCTGCTCCTCATAAGACTTGTCCTCCAGACCCTTCAGCAGCTTTGTTGCCCTTCTGTGGACATGCTCCAGCAATGTCTTTCTTGAAGTGAGGGGACCAAAACTGAACATAGGATTCAAGGCACAGCCTCACCAGTGCTGAGTGCAGTGACAATCATTGCCTTAGTCCTGCTGGCCACACTATTTCTGTTACAGGCCAGGATGCCATTGGCCTTCTGGGCCTCCTGAGCACCCTGCTGGCTCATGTTTGGGTGGCTGTCAACCAGCACCCCGAGGTCCTTTCCCACCAGGCAGCTTTCCAGCCAATCTGTCCCCAAGCTTGTAGCACTGCATTGGGGTTGTTGTGACCCAAGTGCAGGACCCGGCACTTCACCTTGTTGAACATCATTCAATTGGCCTTGGTCCATCAATCCAGCCTGTCCAGATCCCTCTGCAGAGCCTTCCCACAGTCCCAGCAGATCAACGCTCCCACCCAGCTTGACGTCATCTGCAAACTGGCTGAGTGTGCACTTGATCCCCACATCCAGACCATTGATAAAAATATTAATCAAGACTGACCCCAACACTGATCCCTGAGGAACACCATTTGTGACCGGCCACCAATTGAATATAAATCCATTCACCACCACTCTCTGGGCTTTGCCATCCAGCCAGTTTCTTACCCAACAAAGAGTGCACCTGTCCAAGCCATGAGTAACAAGTTTCTTCCAGAGAATGCTGTGGAAAATGGTGTCAAAGACATTATTGAAGTCCAAGCAGACAACAACCACAGCCTTTCCTTCATTGACAAGATGGATCACCACAGAAAGAAATCGGGTTGGTCAAGCAGAACCTGCCTTCCATAAACCCATCCTGACTGGGCCTGATCCTCTGGTGTGTGATGGCACACAAGATGATCTGCCCAATGAACTTCCCCATCACTGAGGTCATGCTGACAGGCCTGTAGTTCCCTGGGTACTTCTTCCAGACCATCTTGTAGATGGGCATTACATTTGTTAACTTCCAGTCAGCCAGGACCTCCATGGTTAGCCAGGACCTCCATGGTTAGCCAGGACTGCTGGAAAATCATTCAAAGTGGCTCAATGAGCACTTCCATGATCTCCCTCGGTATCCTTGGGTGGATCCCATCCAGCCCCATAGACATGTATATGTCTAAGTGGTGTAACAGATCACCAAACATTTCCCCTTGGATCATGGGTGCTTCATTTGGCTCCCTGTCCCTGTCTTCCAGCCCAGGGGGCTGGGTGCCCAGAGAATAACTAGTCTTGTTATTTAAAAACTGAGGCAAAGAAGGCATTAAGTACATCAACCTTTTCCTCATGCTTTGCCATTATGTTTCCCCCCACATCCAGTAGACAATGTCTTAGACACCGGGTCAGTAACTATGGGGTCAGAACTCCCTTGTGGGGGGTGCACGTGAGGAGGAGGAAGGGATGGGTCAAACTTTACAGAGGTGGAATGCTTTCGTATCCTTCATGGCAGGGCCCTGGAGCCCACACAGGAAAGCCCTGGAGCAGCTGCCAGTCACAAACAGCCCTGGCAAATTACAACACCCCACACCTCCTGGAGGCCCTGACCCAGGCTGGGATTGGCAGGGACAGTGGGAACATGGCCCCTCATCCTAACCTGGAACCCCAGAGTGGCCAGTGGGTCAGAGGCCCTGCCTGGGGGGGTTTGGCTGTAGAGAGCAGAACAGGTAAAGCCAAAGGCTTTGGGGTGCCATGTGTCACAGCCCTGCCACCTGGACATGTGAGGAGCCAGCCTTCCACAAAATCTCAGTGGTAGCTATCTCTCCCTCTTTTTCCTTCTCTCTTTTCTTGCTCCCTCTATTTAATTTTCTTTACTTCTTTTCCTGATGCTTTGGGGGGGTTGGAGCTGGAGGATTAGATTTGACTGAAGTGTGGTGAATTGGTTGACTGTTGCCTTGGGTGTTGTTGATTAAACTGTGCTGAGTTGGTATTGCAGTGGAACATTTTGTCTAGCTTGTGTAGTGCCCTTATTTTCTCCCCTAAATTAATAACAAAACTCCTTAGAAACCAGTCCATGACTTGTTTTCTGAATGTTTTCATAAGGTATTAAAGAACCCTATATATATATTTAAATATTAAAGTAATATTCTTATCAGAGCCAGTGAGCCTGAAGCTCTGGGGCTGAAGTGCAACAGGATGGAGATTCTCCATGGCCTTTCTCTTGTTGCAGATGTATTTATAGATACAATTTTTTATTGTCTTCTGTGACAGCAGTCAGATTAAGTTTGAGCTGGGCTTTAGCCCTTCTGGTTTTCTCCCTACATAACCTCACAACATCCTTGTAGTCCTCCTGAGTTGTCTGCACCTTCTTCCAAAGGTCATAAGCTCTCCTTGTTTTCCTAACTACCATCTTTTTGTTAACCCAGGCTGATCTTTTCCCCTGCCAGCTCATCTTTTGGTAGATGGGAACAGCCTGCTTCTGCACCTTTAGGATTTCCTTCTTGAAGAATGTCCAGCCTTCCTGCACTGCTTTGTCCTTCAGGACTTCTTCCTAAGGGGCCCTGCCAACTAGGCTCCTGAAACAGGCCAATTTGCTCTTTGGAAGTCCAAGTTAGCCATTCTGCTGACTCCCTTTGTAAATTCTCAGAGGATTGAAAATTATCATTTCGCGCTCTCTATGCCTAAGACAGCGCCCAACCATCACATCACCTACAAGTTCTTCCCTGTTCACAAAACAGGAAATGTCAGTATGTGGTTGCTTGCTTGCAATATTTAGAATTACTTCAATAAATATGACTTTTGGGCAAAATAGAGATGATTTATTTACATTATCAGTTGTACTTGCAGAGACACTCCCCTAAGGTAGAGCATAAATGAATTAAAAGTGGGGCTCAGGGGTGACTCATTAGCCTGCCTTCCTCTGAAGTTTTTCAGTCTTTGCAGGAGAGGGTGATGGAAGGCTGAAGAGAAGGAGGAGCAGCAGATTATCTCCTTCTGTGATGCCTCTTGTGAAAGCTTTTTCTCCCACTGACTGAGCGCAGATATTGAAAGTCTGTTCTATCTCCCAAATGTCTGATGTCAACATCAGATGTCATCCACAGCAACAGCAGCAGCCGCCGCTGTGACAGTAAAAGGCGAGCAGTGGAAGACATAGCCAAAATGTTGAAGTCCCTGCTTCCCTCCTCAGGGCTAACAAGGCACACAGAGACATATATTCTGAACTTGGGACACAGCTGTTAAAAGCACTTTAGTTTTCCAACCTGTGTGTCTGGAAAACTTTGTGATTGCAAGTGGTTTGGACAAGTCTGGGTTTTGAAGCAAAGCAAAAATTGGATTCTAAAAGTTTGAAAGTGTAACAACTGAGTTAGAATGCCAGAATTTCACACCTCTTATTTCAGATTTTCAAAAGAGGCAAAATAATGTGCCTGGTATTTTAAGTCATCTTTGTTTTTAAGAAACTGAAATATATGACCATATAAAACTAAATGGATGGAATTAAATGACCCCTACAACATATCCTAGAAACCATAAAAAATTGAATCTGCATAGAAATTTTCATTCTAAGGGGCAGTTTGAAAAGTGTTCAGTTCACATAAAGGCTTTTTATTAGTCTCATCACATTTCCTGATACAATGGAACAGTTAGTAATATATAACAATATTGGAAAACACTTTAAAATGACCCTTATCCAAGGACTGGAGTGAGATGCCTTACAGTAGGTTGTCATGCTGTTTCTTTTTCTTCTTTTTTTTCAACTGCCATCTGTGCTCCAGAATTTTGGTTTTCATTATAGCAAAAATCAGCTGTAAGGATTTCAGCCTCATTCACATTAAAACCCCCTGGAATAACTGACAACTTGATCACATAGTTACAAAGAAAAACCCTGACATTCCAACCTCTTCTTTTCCAGTTTGTATGTTACCCTCACCTGTTTAAAATCTGGACGGTGCTAAAACTGGAGTTTTCAGGAGGCAAAACCAGAAACCAAATACCAAGCATTGTAATGAAGCTCTTTTACCTTTCTGCAAACTTGTGATTACACCTCTGAGAAATCAGAAATATCCCATTAATCTCAATGCAGTATCAGCTTGGAGATGTCATGCCATTAACTTAACTTTCATCTTCATTAACCATTTTATTGTTTATGGAATTGTATGATATTAGGTGTATGGAGAATGGCACAGGTTGCTCTAAGCAGTGAACATGAACAACTAAATAGATAAATTACCAGCAATCTGAATTGCTAATTAAGACAAAATCAGAGAATTCCAGTGATAACTGTAAAATCATATTTATTTTAAATCCACTGGCTTGGGTTTGTGGGTGGGTTTTTAGGAACTGCACTGCACTTTTTCCATCCTTGTATTTGTATAACTTTGAATTGTAAAACAACTCAGGTGAAAAGAAAGACCCTTACTAATAATTAATATTAGTATTTCCATTGATGCCATTATCCAAAATGTTGAGGGAACTCATTAGTGGTTCAGTTGTTGGTTTTGTACTTCACATGAAAGAGGCCACATAATTGTGCTGGTATCAGTATATCTCCAGCTTGTCAGTGGTGCTCAGGAAGTGATGCCATCATGAATCATTACAAGAGAAAAGGTAGATTGAAAAACAAAATAATCAGTAAAGGAAAATGCCTTCCCTCCTCTCTGTGAATATTTTTTTGCAGGGTGGAGGTTCTTTTTCACACATTTTAATCTAAACTGTTTGTATTTTGTTTGTTAATATTGATTTACAACATGAAAACACAGTTTTCTTACTGTTCCAAGAAGCTTCTAAAAATGGCATTGAAAGAAGCAGGTTTAGTATAATTCCATGAAAACGAGAGCCTTTTTTATATTCCAAAAGTTTGCATTCTGAAACTCTTTCCTCTCTTTCTGGATCGCACTATCCATTGGATCTTTCAAATAATTCTCCTCTGAACTTTTAGGATTTGGGGAGGTAGGAGGAAAAGGTTCTGTTCAGAGTACTAAGCAGGCATGACCCGAATTAAGTTGTGAAAACTGACACTGATGAAGCCAGATTAATGTTTGCACAGCCCTTGTAAAGTATATAGTGCAGCATAATTGCTGTGTGCAACATAATTGTTATTTATTTGGCTTCAGGCAACATAAAAACAGCAGTGTGCTCACACTCTTCATCTGCAGGAGACACCAGAAATCACAAGATTAAAATATTCTGTGTTGTATAGGCCAGTTAACAGAGAAAGAAAACGAATGTGGGGGAGAAATCTCAGCATTCTGAACCACAACTCTCCTAAAACAGTGTTTCAGGGGAGATTTGTGTGATACTTTAAGGTAAAACACTAATCAGTAAACGTCATATTGTCTTACAAATGGGCAATAGCAGTTAAGCATTAGTTAAGGGATGCAAGGCAGGTTGATGGTTGGAAAACTGTTCAGAAGATTGTTTTTCTTTTACTAATGCAACACAGAATGAAACTGAGGTGCCAGCTGCATGCTGCAGCTGTAGTTCTTCCTGAGATTGGGTCTAATGTCTTGACTGATGTAGACCAGAGAGATGATAGAGGCTTAAAGCTCCTGATCTTCCTTGCTGACCTGTGACAGAGATGTCATAGGGTGAAATGGTGATCCTGGTAAATCAGTGCCAAGGCTCCACCTGACTTCAACGGCAGCTGAAGGGCACCATGAGTGCACTTAGGCATCTTTGTGAGAATCACACTTTGTTGTGGCTGTGGCTGAGCAACATGTAATAAACATGGAACTGTGCTTTTTACCTGGAACCGACCCCCATCTCATGCCAGCTCCATGTGTTGTCTCTCAGTTTAACTGCTATGCAGCTGTGACAGATCTCATGTGCTCTGAAAGTCATCTTGCTCCCCCATGGGTTTCCTCTGTGGATTCCAATCCATGGAAATGGAAGGAGTTTGCAGACCATACTCACCACTGTGTCACAGGAAGGTGTTGCAGGCTCTGTGCACTGTGGACAGACATGGAGTTTTGTTACCATAGTTGCTCTGGTGTCCAAAAGTCTTTTAGGTTCATCTCATGAGTATGTGCAGGGCAGAAAGAGGTGATATGAAATGATTCTCAGAAAAGATTTGATTCCTCATGTACGCACACAGCAGCGCAAAATCAAATAGTAAAGAAAAGCTATTTTCATGTAGCTGTTATAATTGGGAGGGGGTATAATTTCACAGTACAAAATCCCTATCGAACTTCATTTATGCCACACAGAATAGTGTGCACTAGTACAAAATTAACAACTTGGTATTTTGAGAGGAATGTCAGATATTACTTATTTGTGGGTTTCATGTTGAAGACATTTTTTCCTGATTTTGGAGGTAGTTTCATATGCAAAACTTCACCCACAACAAATGACTCAGACCTAATAAAGCAACCCCAGTGAGAAAGCTGCTTGGTAAATGATGAGCTGGCAAGGACATAGTGATTTTACAGAGAAAGCAGTTTGAATAAATCTCATGTGACTCATGATATCATTCACAGTCTACTGAGTCTAGCATGTGTGCAATATAAAAACATGTTATTTTGCAAAACCTTTATATATCTGAGAGACATTTAAGGCACACTTACAAATCTGGTGGAAATCTCTTCAACTAAGTTATCTTTATTATCTTGTAGCTTGTACCGCTACAAAGATCAACACAAATCCAACGCAAGAGTACAAGGATACATGTGTTCAGCTGTTATTATGTAAGTTTACACTAGATCAGGTCATCCTTATACCATTTGTGGAAGCTTCACGGGGATCGTTTTCTCAACCAGGGTAATTCTAGCTACTCACAACTGGTTTGTGTCCTGGAAATACCCTTGCAGAATACTGCATTTATCAGAGAAACCAAGGGAGAAACTAGCTAGAACACTGCATTTCTGATGCGTTTAGCAAAGCGTGATATTCAGGGGAGTTTTAGATCATCTTGTCTGGTTTTGAATGTACACCAGGGCTTACAATATTTAACTGTTACTGTAGGGTTATTTATGATTTTAAAACCCCCCCTCAAATGTAGCTGTCCTTTATACACAAAATATTTCAGTGTAGGCGGATTCACAGATTAATCAGATCAAATCCTATGGAGCTTTGAATAGTGCTGAAGTCAAATATGGCCTATATGCCAACTACTAGTCAAGATAGATCAGAAGACATGAAACAAAAATTACTAGACCAATCAATTAAAGAAATTAGAATTTAAGTGATGAGTAACAAGGAAACAAAAATAAACTGAGTTTTAATTATGTTGATACAGAAAGACGAGGAGAATTATTTGAGAGAAGGAAAATTAAGAGCTACAAGAAAAGACATTATTTGAAATTCCTTTCAGAAATATAAAAAGCAAAGATAATCAAACTCATATCACAGATTTGGAACATACATGTCAATTCTGGAGATATTCTGCATTTTCAGAGACAGGGGTTTCTAATGTAGGGATCAGAAAAATCTTTGAGTTCACTCTAGATTTAAGTTGATGCTATTATTCCTACTTTATATAAAATTTCCTCAGATATTTTAGAAATGTGATGAAAATAACTAATTCTTCAAATGGGTAAATACACAAACCATATCAATACAGCAATCAAAATGGCTCTTTTAAATGCTAATAAAAAAACTCTCTGCCTATTTGCAGGAAAGACAAAATGCAGAACAGTTAAGAAGTCTTATTAAACCATAAAATATAAGTGTTTTTCCACATAATCAAGCATATAGCTATAGAAATAGATTCCAGTGGGTATGTCAGTTCAGTTATTGCTTAAAACATGAAGTTTAAGTTATTGTGGAAGAAACAGAAGTCCTACTTCTGTGTTGACCCTTCTTAGTTCTTCCCTACTGCATTCCCTTGGGATGTGATTGATACAGTCACAATCACAGGGGAGCAATAGCAGCAATGGCAGAGTTATAAGAAAAATGAACATAAGCCAACAGAAAAAAAAAAATGCCAGCTGGCCAAACACAGCAAATATAACTGTGTAATTTTTTTAGTCTTTATGTCTCTATCAGAAATGATAGCAGTATAAAGCAAATCTGTTATTTCTAGCTTCTGATTATATTAAAATATTGCCCCCAAATGATAATTTTGAAATGGCTCTCTGTATGTCGATGGTGGCATTTCATTTGAATTTGTTCACATTTCACATGCAGATTCACCCTGTTATGTTCCAGCTTTGATCACAAAGAACAGACATCTAAGCATGCCCATCCAACAGGTAGTTGTCCAGACCATGTTGCCCCACCTGATTCACAAGAATGTCACAGAAATAGAGGCAGAATATAAGTGACATTTAATTATAGCACAGGTACTAAGAGGTGGCTAACAGGTTTGTTACTTGTTGTAGATGGAAATTGGGTTGTCCTGACCTGATTTAACCTGAACAAACATGTAATAGCTGTTGCTTTTCTCTTTATTAGATCCTGGGCTTATAAATATCATATGTGATTATTAGTTATACTGAGTTAGGCTGGACAGATACTGGGTATGACTGTGCAGTTATGTTACCAAAATAAGCTTGGGCTGGCCTGTTTTCCCCTGTGCACATTGTTTGCTTGTTCCTTTTCCTTGCATGGCATTGGTGTCTACACAGCCACACGCTAAGTAAAACTAAGGATTTGTTCCAACAGAACTAATGCAGCTTTGAGTAGAGGAGTAGAGAGGGAGGTGGGAAGAGTTTTCAGACAAATCAGTTCCTTGACCTGGTTTACCACACATAAAGTACCAGTGCTAACACTAGGGAGATGTGGATAGATGTGCGGGACAAATTATGACTGCCCTGCCCATTGGCTGATTACACATATGTCAGGTTAGGATGATTATCAGCTTTTCTTTCTTCCTATGCAAGTCAGCTTTGTGATTACTTATTTCCAGTCTTTTAGAACCCCTTGTTTCCTTGTCTTAAAAAATAATTGTTAATGGCTTCAAATTACTTTATCCAGTTCCCTATGAGCTCTAGGCCATAAGTAAATTTCACCAGGTATATACAATTTAGTAACTTCTAACTTAGCAAAGTAACCTCTAACTTGTTCTCTTCCTTTCCTAGCCTGAGTTCTTGTTTTACATCACTGTGTTAGCACTCTGATCATTGCTAACCTCCTGAGACTGCAGTTTCCTGTTTGTTGACCAAATAGTATTCCTGTCCCAATTGCTCTGGTGTTTGTCATGCGACATCACCCTCCAAGTTGTACTGGTGCAAGTGGTTAGGAGTCAGTTTTGTGGATTAAATCAGGGAGTTGATCCAAGTTGAAAAAGTCATGTTTTATTAATTGTTTTATTTTAACCCAAATCCCCGAGGGGACAGCATGCCAATGACAACAAGCTGGGGATTGGGAATACCTTAAACCACTGACCACTTTCTATTGTGTAAACAAGCCCCTGCAAAGACTTCAGCAAAACAGCTTCAGACTTACATGATTGCAGCTGAGATTAAAATCTGGCCTTGATGTATCAACCATCTGTTTCCATCACAAGAAAAGAGACTCAGCAAGAATATTTGTAGTTCTGAGGGCAGGATTCTGGTTTCATTCCTATAGTTACACATCACAAATAACCCTACTGTTGGTGCTTATTCCAGTGTATACTGTTCGGGAACCTACTCTCAAGAAAATTACAGAATGAAAGGCATGCTTTGGATAGTCCTGGATTTTAGTCTCTCCAGGTTTACACCAGCATAGCTCCAGTGGACAGCTCTGGATTCATTCCAGTCTAGCTCAGAATACAGCTTTTTTTTTTAAGTAATATGAAAATGTATATAGTTTTGTCTCAACAGCTTTGGAGGAGTGTACTTCACTGCTGCTATCTTCATAGTTCTAATTAAATGTGACATTTTTTCACTCCTTGAATTTTGCCCATCTCTGAAGTGACCTGCACAGGGAGTGTACTAAATCTGTGAGGGAAAAAAATTGCAGATGCCTATACTTTCATTTTCTGCAAATCCATTTAAAAATGTATAAGATAGAAATGAAAATACATACAATGAAATTCGTTTCAACCATGAGATATCATCTTGTTGGCCATTGTGTTTGTTAACAATCACAGAAAATGTTTGACTCTTTAAAATATGGATAAGCATCTTGACTGGAATGCTGAATTTTCTGCTATTCTTTTGTACCTGTTTCTATTAGTTATGCCTGGTGCACAGCGTCACCCACTGATCAATGTCACCACCAGTATGATGAAGTACACACTTCAGTTTCTTGGTAAGAATTAAAATAACTGGAAACTAGTGTTTATAACAAATGCTGGGAGAAATATTACTTATCTGTTGACTTAATAGCTAAAAGAATACAGGAAAAGATCAGAGATAGGAAATTCTCTATTCATTTTTATACATCTGTGGGCTCATGTTTACACTAAAGATGACACACAACTTGGAATGCCTTGAAAAAGCTTTGTGTTCTTGCCTGATTTGCATACCTCTTCAAACTTGCACATAGCATAGGATATATTTATTCAGTATACATTTGTTTTAATAGTGTTTTCTTTTTTTGTCACACCATTCCTCCTCGTCTTGTACCACAGTCCTGATTTGGACTTCATTTTCATCTTGTACCTTCCTCCTGCTGGAGTAGATTTGCATATAAGGTCAATTAATAAATATGTCATAGAAAGAACAGCAGTTTTTTGGCAGTCTCTGCTCTGGAACCCAAAGATTTGAGATATTTACAGATGTTCGTGTCTTTACATTCTCTCCTCCTGCAGCATCAACAAGTTTTGCCACCTTCTCCTTCTGCATGACCACACAGGAACTAACTGTCTTTCTTGCAGTCTTAGCTTCAGTATCTCTGTTTCTGCAACTTTACCAAATATATCCTTCTCAAGGCTGTGGATTTAGAGGCCTGATTCTCCACTCAATTTCCTAAAAGACACCATCAGCAGAGCAAGCTTCTTTCTTCTTTATAGACCAAGGCAGTTCTACATTTTATACTAAAGCCTTGTATGTTATTCAAGGACTGCCCAGATCTCATTCTGAAGGACAAAATTTCATTGAAGCACATGTAACATCTTACAGTGCTGAAAGAACACACCACTGGTTAGTCCGTTAATCCACAGACAATTTGCTGGTTTGCTTTTTTGGGTTTTGTTTTTTGGTTTCTGTTTTTTTCTGGGGTTTTTTGTTTGTTTTGTTTTTTTAATTTTTGTTTTGTTTTGTTTTGTTTGTTTGTTTTCTCAAATACATCCTAGTACATGGTAAAGCACTACTGTTTTCAGGGTCTTTTTTCAGAATTTGTTGTGAGTTCATTTTTGCAGGTCATCACTGCAATCTAAAGAATATAAAAACTGCAAGTATTATATCTGGTATTCATCAGCATGTGTGATGTGTACATGTTTTGCTTACGTGCTGTAGTTTGTTCTAACAGCTCCAGGCTATTTCCCAGTAGATGAGTGTGGGCTAATGGGAAGATTTTTGTGTTATCACCATGTTATGAGTGTCTAAGTGTTCATATGTGTATGTATGACATTCAGGTCCTTAAACATGAGCCAACAGGGTGCTGATGAAGGCTAGTCCTATACAGTGGGCAGTAGGTTGAGGAAAATGACAGTCCCCCACTACCTGGTACCTGTGAAATCACTTCCAGAAGTCAGTTCCCATTTTGAGGGACTGTGGTACAAGAAATTTTGTTAGGATAGACACCTTACCAGTGCATATGGGGGGGTCTTAACAAAAACTTCTCAGGAAGGTGAAAGAAAAACAGAGCCAGAATCTTTCCAGTGGTACCAAGTGACAGGACAAGAGGTGATGGGCACCCATGGAAACATGGGAAGGCCCCTTTAAATATAAAGAATCATTTTTTCACTGAGAGGGTGACTGAGCACTGACATAGGGTGCTCAGAGAGGTTGTGGTGTCTCCATTCTTGAAGATATTCAAGGACGACTAATTCTAGGTGGCCTTGCTTGAGCATTGGACCAGATGACCTTCTGAGATCACTTGCAAACTCAGCCATGCTGTGATTCTGGAACATGCAGGAGCAAATTCATTGAAGAGTCAGAAAGATGATTAGAGAAGCCTGTGTTGTAGAAGGCTATTGAAAAGAACATAGTGGAAGTAGCAAAACTCTGGAACAGGGGCTCAGACCAGTAATGGAATTTCCATCCTTGATGATTTTCAGAACATGACTCGCAAAGGCCCTGAGCAACCTGGTCTAACTTACAAGTCAGGTCCCAGTGTTGATCTTTCAGGCAACCTTTAGGTTGGCCCTTCAGCAACCTAAATTATTGCATGAATTTGTTTAAAATTTAAGCAAGACTTCCTGCTCTTTCCTGGTCTTAATGAATACAGTGATATTTAAAGCAAGACACAGCACAAACCCAAGTTTTTGGCAAAGATTAGTAGCATGAATTTTGACATCTCTGTTATTATTATTATTTTGCATGCATTTTTGGAACAAGGACCAAAACTGTTGAATGTGCTACATGGGCATATGTGATATGACCAGTATCCATTTATAAGTTGTTTCACAGAAATGTGCCCTGAAGATGTGACTACAAGAAGCTGGTATAGGATATGCTGTACAACAGGCTGTTTTGGCTGAGTTAACACCACAGATTTTAAAGACAAAACATGAACACAACATTCTAGAGAAAACTTGAACATTTCTACAAAAAAAGATTATGATAGATCCACTCCCTCCTGCCATTTCAGCTGATCCTTTTCTACTCTGGCCGGTATCCACACTTCAGTAATGCATGTGGAGACAGTAAATTCACATATATAGGAATAAGAGTTGGTGGACAGAAGTATCTTTGCATTGCTTCTACTCATAAGCCTTGGCACAAAATTCAAGGCAGGATTGATTAAATCAATACCTTCTCATAAATCTGTGTTAACTCTGGATGCTGACTATCTACAAGCCAAGGAGGGGAAAAGTAGGTGCTGAGAAGCAGTTAGTGGAAGTTTGCTTAGGATAAGATCTGGAGACAAGTAGTCATATTGAATTTACAAGAACCAGTAAACTCAGGGCACCTTGAGTCTACTGAATTGATACAAGGCTACTTGAACATGCTTGCATTATGGTGGGTTGTATAACTTGGACCATATCCTGGGAGGGAGTGGCTGCTGTATGAAAAGAGTACAGGATTATGGGCCCACCTCATGAAACAAAAGGACTCTCTGAAAGACTTTCTGTACAACTACATAGAAGCCATCAGTGCTCCCTAACTTCCAAGTACACAGTGGAGTTGTTGATTCTACTATTGCTCTGACTGGTAACTATGAGTGAATGCATGGGTAAGTGAATGTATAACATGAGTAGCTATCTACTACCAATAGGAGCAACTCAATGGTCAAAGGAATATTCACTGTGACCTGCATCTCCCCCACTCAAACCCCTGTCAGGGAAAAGGGAATTTACAACACTTCTCCTACAACAAATTAGAAATATAAGACAGAGAATTGTTCTATGCTGCTGCTTTCCTTGCTTTATATTTCTATTTAAAAATATTTCTTCCTGGGAGCCGGTACATTGTTATGTTTTGGATTTAGAATGAGAATAATACTGATATCACACTGATGTTTTAGTTGTTGCTAAGTAGTATTTACCCTAATTCAAGGGCTTTCCAGTTTTCCGTGATCTGCCAGTGAGGAGCTGCACAGTGAGCTGGGATAGAGCATATCCAGGACAGCTGATCAAACAAAGGCATATTCCATACCATAGAACGTCATGCCCAATATATAAACTGTGGGTAGATAGCTAGGAGGTCTCAATCTCTGCTCAGGGATGAGCTGGGCATCAGTCAGCGGGTGATGAGCAATTTTAGTGTTCTTCACTTGTTTTTCTTGCATTTTATTCCTCTTTTTTTTTCCCCCCTTTTCTTCATTATTATTGTTGTTGTTATTATATTTTACCTTGTGTCAATTATAAACTGTTCTTAACCTATGAGGTTTTCCACCAAGTTGGGGCATGTGATTGAACAACTGTGTGGTACTTAGTTACCAGCTGGGGTTAAACCACAATGGTGGAAACAGATCAGTCTGCAAAGTTTTGAAATAAAATCATTCAATAGAGAGCCTCAGTGTCAATACACACTCCATACACTACTCATAATTTTTATTCCAGTAATTATCCATAGACGTTTCCACAGTAAATCAGATCTAAGGCATATTGTCCTACCCTGAACAGTAGATAGTACTAAATATGTCAAAGAAACTGCAAGAAGCCTAGCAGTAAATTGCCAGGGAGTTGGTTGACTGTGTAGAAGAGTGTGCTTCCAAAAGCCCTAATTACTGGTTGTTATATGTCCCTGAAATTATCTGTTGTGTAATATTTAACGTTACAATTATAATTATGTGTAATTTTTGATTTGTGTGAAAGTTTCTACTGCTGCTTTGAAATTACCACTACATTTCCATTTCAGTGAATGGCCCCTTGTTCTTGTACTGAGAACATGTTATTTATTATTGTGGTTTTTTTGTGTGCCCCCATTTACTTGCCTTCTATCTAAGGCAAACACAGGAGCGTCTGTCAGTGGGTTTCTACTATGTCCTATCTCAGTTAATTCTTCTGTCACCTTTTTTATAGGGGGAATTAAAACTCTGCAGTGTTCCGGATGACAAGAGATTATTTTAGTCAACTAAATTGCAATACCTAGATATATATTATTATATTTCTGTTCTATTACCATTAAATTTTGTGCATAGCCCAGTAACTGCTTGCTTTTTGTGCCACTGCTTTTTCATGAATAATGGTCTCTTTTGGTCTATGTACAGTGTTTGTTAAGTCTTTTTCTGAGGTACAGTTTCTGGTGATTTCTTTTAAAATGTTCCAAAGTTTCATCTGCCATCATGTTCTCTATTCACTCAACTTGCTTAAGACCTCCAAAGTTTTTCACAGTTTGTCTGGTCTTGATCTACTTAAATAATTTTGGAATGTCATAAAAACACTTTCCAGATAGTTGATAAATAGCAGATGCCCAAGGATGGAACCTTGTGGCACACCACAGATAACCTCATGCCACTGCAACCATTTTTCTTTATTTTTGTTTCTTATTACTTCACCATTTTTGATCTGTGCAACTACTTTGTCTCCTCCTCCTTCTTCTCTTTGCCTACCTAGCTTCTTTTAGTTGCTCTTTAATAAGAGTTTGACCAAAGGACCAGACATCTTTATAATTTATGTCACCCTTCTACACTACTGACTTGCTCAAAGTATTTTAGCAGATTATCTCCTTTGCAGAACTCACAATGTATAGATCTCATTTTATCCTAAGTATTTCATAGTCACCAATGCAAACAATTTACCAGCTATTGAAAGCAAGCTACTGGTCTGCAATTCATTGGATGACTGCATATACTTCCACCTAATTGCTTGTGCAACACTGAATGTGCTTCAGCCCTCAAGTGTGGCAGTCAGTCCTGCTCTCCCACTTAGGAAAATGACATGTTGTGTGCGTAAATGTACCGACTTTCAGTACTGAATGTTTGTATAAGCACAGGCTACTATCACATTTAATGCAATGAACACAACAGACCACTGAGAGTTATGCTGGTGTGATTGCATATGTTGGCACTAAACTTTTACTCTTAAGATTTGAGTCTCACAGTTTACTCCCTTTCTTTCCATATTATCTTCATAACAACTTTACGCTTCTGCAAACTACCTGTACAAATGATAACACCTCTTAAGTTATGACAGGCAGGAATTTACACACACCAATTTGCAGCTGAGTCTAATACATTCAGCCACTTTCTTTTTCTAAATTCTTAATCCCAAACAAATCTATCTGTGATCTGCTTCCTATTCTCTGCTCTCTCTGAGGGCCCTGTTGCCAGCTTGTCTCTTACAGCTTGTCAGCATTTGCTTCTCTAGTGCAAATAACGTAATGTCCAGTCTCTCCTGACTACAGGGACTAATCTATTTGTAAGGGAGCCTTATGTACTGTGTACCAACCAGGCTGTATTGACTTCAGTGCTGTTAGATTAGTCTATGGCACCAGATGGCCTTCTGTCTTTTTGGCACGCTCACAAAATGGCCAATCTTACTCTGCTGCTCCTGGGATGGTGAGTATTTGCACATGGAGGATGATGGCTGCACTCAGAAGTCTTTCCTTCTCTGTTGGATTGTTTTGGATTTAGAGCAGAGAGTTCTGGGTGCTCAGCTAGCGCCTTTCAGATAAAATAAATATCCTTCATACTACAGTGGAAGATTCTAACTTGACTTTTCTACTACATCTGGAAATGAGGCTATAGAGCTTTCTCTTCTGGACACATACCTAGATACACTGGAGCTCAGAATGAGCAAAGATGTTGGGAATGTGCAGGTAGCAAAATAAGGAGTAACACTAGGAAGAAATTGTTGCAGATAGCTGCGGATTGGTCAGCTTTGTGTGATTTGATCTGATGGTTAATAATTAGCCCAGACAAATCTGCAGTTGAAAAGCAACTCTAGAATAAGTAAATTCATCCTCCTGGAGATCCTGTCAGAGAGGCCGTTCCTGTGAGAGCTCCCATAGAACTCTAATTGCAACCTCTGTCTAGGGACAGAGAAGCACAACTCATGACATTGTCCCTTATGGCTGTCCAGCTGCAGCAGCCCTTTGCTTTGCAGCTGTTAACAATTACAGTAGCAGGTTCCAGCAACTTTTGGCATCTCTGTTCCACTGAAGAAAGCAAATTTAGCTCTGATGAGGACACAGCAATTATATGTGACAGTTATTGGCAGTAATGGTGATGTGTTCTACCTACATTTCTCTAATCACATCTGCACATTCCTTTGCAAATGCTGGACATTTCTCCCTATCCACCAAGCTGGGGAAAGATGAACTCTAGCAAAGAAGATATAAGGGCTAAAAAGTTGGAGAAAAATTTATGACAAGGAATTGGTAAAAATGTGGAGATCAGAGTGCAAACCTTCGTTTTCCCAGGAGGCAAGATCCTGAACTCTTGCACCTTGCCTCTTCAATGACCCTTACCTCAAGAGTCTTCCTTTTTCCAAAATGACCTCACACTCGTTGTCTGGTCACCTTCTGTAGAACCAAAGTGAGAAAATAAGATGGCATTAGGTCTATTAACACATTTGCTAAAGTGAAACATAGAGATGAGGAGTCAAGGTCCTGTCATGTTCTATGCTGAGCTGATGCAACAGGCTCTGCTGGGGTGCTGAGGTCTGGAGCAGTACCTGGGTAGGAACAGTTAAAACTTTGTTGTCCGTATTTTTGTGTAGTGCAGCTAATATGGATCATTTTGTGGCTTCCACACTATATGACAAGATAAATTATTTGCAGTGAGCTCCTCCTGTACAAGTGGTCAACACACATTTTCTTACAGAACCAACAAATAGCGTATCAAAAGTGAAGACCTGGTACTTCATTAATTCACTTTCCTTCGTGTTTTTTCTAGCTGTTCTTTTTTCAATATTTATTAAAATAAATTTCTTTGCTGATTTTAGGGAGAGATGCCTGACAAGGAATTCTTGGTCTGAGTGCTCAGATCATTAGCCGATGGCTCATCTTTCATCTAAGTGTATGGTGTTAGTGGATGGCTATCCTTGTCAGCTTCCCCTCTCCATTTCTGAATGATCTTGAAGAGTTTATGCCAGAAAACCTAACTTGTGGATTTCCAAACCTAACTCATGGATTTCCTTCTTTAAGATTTTGAGGGAAAAGACTTAAAAAGAAAATTGGATTTTTAGAACCATTTTCATGTCACACAGGAGGCAGTAGCTGATTTCTCAGTTGAGTTGTCAGAGATAATTCAAATGCTTTTGGAAGGAAAACAGTGAATCCAGAGGACTGTCTAGCTAAATTCATCCATCATCATGCATGGGAATTTCGAAGTGCCCATGGGGTATTCAACACCCGAGTACAGGGAAATAACTGTTTAAATCACTCTTAAGGCTTTCTTAAAAATTGCAGTCTACACACAGTCAATGTCATTAGAACACTTTTTCCTTGAGGGAAAGAGCTGAGCAGAGAGACTGGTGTTCCAATGTTCTGAAAAGTTCACTGAGTTATTTTCCCTCTATAGGGGTAAAGGTGCTGAAGTAACTTTAACATCAGTGTTTTCAAGTTCCTTTGAACATAAATATTGCTGTTTGCCTTCTTTCTTTCTTTCTTTCTTTCTTTTTCTTTCTTTCTTTCTTTCTTTCTTTCTTTCTTTCTTTCTTTCTTTCTTTC
>JAWWEU010000081.1:39310656-39332982 GCA_035583155.1 Acropternis orthonyx | reverse complement strand
TCTTTCTTTCTTTCTTTCTTTCTTTCTTTCTTTCTTTCTTTCTTTCTTTCTTTCTTTCTTTCTTTCTTTCTCTTTCTCATAGATATAAGTTCTGTACAACTGGAAATTCTTCTTTTTCTAATGTGCAAAAGCAACTGTTTGAAATTCGTTATTATATGGCCTCAGTTTTGATCATTGGTTCCTGAAGGATACACAAAAACAATTTGGAGAATTCTTCTGACCATATGATCTTTAAAAATGACCAAAAAGCTCTCAGACTATGAAGCAGAACTGCTCATTCACAAATGAAACTCCAAGCTACATAGAAAGGTAATCCTAGTTCTATGTTTGAATGCGGTCTAAACAAGTCTCTTTTTTCAACTGTGTATAGATATAAAAAAGAGTTTTAGTCAAGCAATCTCAAAACAAACAGATTAAAAAAGAAAAAAAACAAATAACTTTCCAAAAATACCCATCTTTTGCAAAGATTATTTCCAGTTAGCACAATTCAGCATATGCTTAATCCAAGTATGAAAGGCAACTTTCCCACTTCTAAGCAAGTGAGGATGTTGGTGTTTACTAGACATTTTGGTAGGGAGAGATGAGGGCTGGTACTATGAAGCAGGGATACTATGGGAAACTGATGTTCTGCATTATTACTGTGACAATTCACTCCCTCCTTCACACACAAGCTACTCAATAAATTCAATAAAGACACAGAGAGGCTTACACTAAAAATCTGTAGAATAAAGAAATAATTTATTTTCTGTCAATCAAGTTCTTCCCAGTAAAGGCTCCTCTTGACTGACTGAAGGGAAAAGGGAACATGTTACCATGGCCTTCAAATCCCCATTGCTTAGCTAAAACATATCTCAGAGTTGAAAGGACAATGTTTGTGTGTTGTAAGATTATGGAAACTGTGTGCAGTGGAAGGCTGGATGTTAACTGGGTGAGTGAGTAGACTCTGAGCAATAAAGCATTGGTGTATAACAGTAGAACACAACACTGAAGGGGTATTATATAAGGGGAAGTTGCTGGTTGAAGAGATTTTTCTGAAATACTCACAAGCTGAGTTATTGATTAATGCTAGATAGTCACCTCTTAAGATAAAAGCCCAGTTTGTTTTGTCTAGTAGTAAGGAGAAATTAAATAAAAAGTCATTTTACCCAAATCTAGATCAATAAATATTTTTTAAACTAAATTAATAGTGTACCTATGCCAAATTTTTCCTTGTTTTTTTGAGCATTATGACCAGCCAAGGATCACCATCAATAAGACGACTATCCCTATTTAGATCAACTGGCAAACATAAAACCCATCTGTGTGTTGTTTAACAGGTGCCATTTTAGATCCATGGGGAGCAAAGCAAGCTTTGTACAGATGGACAGTTATTCATTGGACCCTTGCTAGCAGTAGAATATTTATTCAGCCACTGCCTGCCTACAAGCTTAATATGTGAAAGACCCAGTGAAAAATGTTTCTGGTGGAATATTTTTGAAAGACAAATAAGATGGGGAAGAAGAGGAAATTCCACTAAAAATTGTTGGCTCACATTCATCAACAGTCCCATTTTGATCAAGAAATGCAAGTTCTGGCGAGTGTTCTGGGGGTCACTTGCTGCTACCTGAAGGCTTTAATTGTTTATAGAAATAGTATTAAGCAGTATACTTTTTGTGGAAAAGAGGGGAGTTCCTTCTGCTGACAGCAGCTGTATAAATTGGAATGGAAATTGGCAACTCTCATCTACTAGGGCAGGTAGTGAAGGACCCTTTTCTCCACTTACGTCATCACTTCGTTTTTTGGACTTTTTTACTTTACAGATTGCCTACAGAACTAAGAGAAGGGTATATGAAAGTTTGAATTTATATAAATAAAGAAAAAAACACGTGAAAGAAAATTTCAAAATGTATTTTGCTAGGTCCAGTGAAAAACAGTTTGTCAGGCTGACTTGTAGCAAAGAGGAATGCCTTTTGCTGTGGAAAATGCTGCAGAAATCCTGAGAGTTACTGTGTGTATTCTGTACATGTACTGAAGTGATCATCTTGTCTGCAGACTCACAGAAATGACTGACTAATGTAGTTTGCAATAGCTGTCTACTAGTTATGCATTGTTATGGCTGTACATACATTTTATGCTGCTTAAGCTTAGTAAAGGTATCTCCATGTAAATGACACTAAGTCTCCCTTATGGCAAGGCAAGTAATAAGTTCTTGGAGTAAGCTGAACCTGCTCTTAGCACTACCTGCAGTTAGGTGAACAGTGATTCAATCAGTAAGAAACAGTCAGTGTGATTTGGATGTTAAATATGACACCCCTGATGTTAAACAGTATATAGACTCACAAAATATAACATCATTTGTTGCAAGACACACTTGCAGACCTGCCAAGTCTCAGGTGCTGTGTTAAAGTTCCTGACCATGGCCACTACCTTTTCTCCCATCACAGCTTCTAACTCAGATGAAAAAAAGGAGTGCAAGATATAGGCATTATATATTTGATTATGAGACCTTGGCAACAGGGGACACATAACAAGGTATTTTTGCTGCTTTCAAGAGGTTCATAATTGCCTCAGGTTGACTAAATTTTAAGATGTGGTAAAAAAAACCATGATGACAGCAATTAAACTTTAACAAAAAGCCAATTGTGCTGGACAAAATTACCAACTACTATTGTTAGCATGTAAATATTACCAAAGGACAAAAAAAAAATTAAGCTTTTAGATAAAACTGAAGGATCAACCTTTACCAATTTTCTATTATTTCTCTACAATCATAAAGTGGTTGAGTTGGCAGAAACATTTAAAGATCATCTAATGCAACTCCCTGCCATGGGCAGGGACACCTTTCACTAGATCAAACTTTTTTAAGCCCTGTTCAATCTGACCTTGAACACTTGTGAGCATGGAGCATCCACAGCTTCTATGGTAGCCTGTTATGTTCAATCTAAATCTACCCTCTTTAAACTGTTGGCCCTTGTCCTACCACTACATACCTTGGTAAAAATTCTGTCTGTCTTTCTTATGAGCCCATTTTACATGTATTGAAAGACCACAATAAGGTCTTCCCAGAGCCATCTCTTCTCCAGGTGGAGCAAACTCAGTTTTCTTGGCCTTTCCTCACAGCCCTCTGATCATTTCCATGGTCCTTCTCTGGACCCTCTCCAAAGGTCAATGCCATTCCTGTGCTGGGGACTCCAAAGCTGGATGCCGATGGGGTCCCACAAGAGCAGAGCAGGGTGGTGGGAGAATCACCTCCCTAGACCTGTTGGCCACCTTCTGATGCAGCTCAGGATGCAATTGGCTTTCTGGGCTGTAAGTGCACATTGTCAGTTCATGTCCAATTTTTCTCAGAAGTGTTTTTGTGCTAAATTTTGTGCTGATTTGGAAAAGAAATATTCTGTATCCACATCAAGCTGCATACAGTTAATAGAACTAAATAAAGAAAGGCTGAAAGAAAGAGGAGAGGAGAGGAAAGGAGAGGAGAGGAGAGGAGAGGACAGGACAGGACAGGACAGGACAGGACAGGACAGGACAGGACAGGACAGGAAAGGACAGGAGAGGACAGGAGAGGACAGGAGAGGAGAGCCAAACAAACCCAAAAACCCACTTTCTGGTTGTTTACAAATTAAAAGAAAAAAAAAAAAAGACGACATCAAACCACAATAGGGGGAAAAATGCCACTCTATAGTTCCTCATTTTACTAAAAAAAGGTGTTCAGGAAATGCATAATATTCATTCCCAGAAGAAAATATTCAGGTTTAAGTTTTGAAATTGTTCCAGAAAACACAGTTCTCATTATATCATGAAGAGTTACCTATACTAAGATCATCATATCATGAAGAGTTGCCTCTACAAAGGTCATTGTCCACTCACTGGTGTGCATAGTGAGAGTAGACTCTTAACAGAGATGAGCAAATTTTGCCCACGCTTTATTCCGGAGTTTTAAAGAAGACCCTGATAAGAATTGCAGCTGCTTATGGAGGTGGGGCTGGTAAGAAAAGAGTGTGAATCAGGTTTTCTTATAGGCCAGCAACTCAGAGCAAGAAATGGAAAATCAGGGGCAAGCAGAGGCATTCTTGTTATGTTTTAGAAAAATAATTTCTCAAAGTATCTGTAAAGACCTCAGCTGTTGCTATCATGCTTCTAAAATGAGCCTACTCTGCATTCATTGGTCAGAGACAGAGAGGGGAAAGTTGAACAGCATTAAATCAATATAGTAACTACAACCATTCAGTTTGGATGGTGTTAGTCATTATTTTTACTTACGTGCTTCTCTATGGCATTCTGATCAGCCAAGGATCATGCCTATAATGCAGCTAAAAGATAAAGATGAATATACAAGAAAATATGTTTTCAGGTAGTTCTGTCTTCCTTAAGACAAGAAAGATTGTTGCTTCACATCAGCAACAGCATCAGCACCAGATAGCTTGGCTCTGCTTGCACCCTGCTTTAAGTGGCCGCCTCTCCTGCTCAGAGTCCTTCTCTTGTGTCCTAGTGAACATCATTCATGCAATCCTATTTATTTGCTGTTTGACAGTCAGATATATCTCTCTGTGCATGTGTTGGGGGAGGCCTTTCTCCTGCTCCCCCTCCTGGAAGGTGGGAGAGCCTTGATCTGCTAAATGCTGCTCTTAACTTCTTTTTTGGAGGGCCTACTCTGCTTCCTTCTCCTCTGGAGACTGTAAGAGGCTTTCTCAATATGCTCCACTGTATTTTATATCTAAGTTCACTTCTCATTTTGTATTATGAATTCATTTGTTTTCTTTAGGTTTGCTAAGTTCAGCTAGTCTGTGCATGGCTCATTAAGTTACTTCTAAACAGCCACAGCCAAACCTCAGCCAGAAGCCCTTGTTGAAGAAGTGGTGTTTTTCTTATTTGCTCTCTCTGCTCAAGGAAAGTAATTGAGTTTGTATAATTCATGTTTTAAGTTCATCCAATAAAAAAGAGATTCTTCAACCTGTTTTTTTTCCTATCCCTCAAGTGTGAAAATTAGATTTATCAGTTATTAACTTGTTTATTTTTTTAAGGTATCTAGCTTTGTGTCACTGTTGATTTCACTATTTGCAAACTGGCTTTGTCATTTTATTGATAGCACTTGAGTGAAGAACTCTCTGATAATATATGCAAACTCACAGCTCTCAACAAGCTTTACAGCTCTGTTAATGAGGGGATTAACAAGAGCACTGCAATGTATTTAACCTGCGGCACTAGCTCTGTTTCAATAAGACTTCAACAGCCTATTAAATGGAGTGGGGGCTCAATTAACCCAGACAAAGGCCACTCTACAGAACATGGCAGGGAGGACCACAGTTAGCATCTGCCTAAGCAGCTTGTTCCGAGCTGGAAATAAAGAGGGTGACATGTTCTCGCCCCGAGCTATGATATAACTGAAATGGTGATTCTAGTTCATCTGCGCTGACTGAATAGGTGACGGCATTGAAACCCACCACTATCTCGCCATATGACAGTCTGTAAAACCAGAGTGCACTCAACGGTCAGCCGGAGCCTCCTGCCTGGTAGCACCGAGGTATTGTTGGGAGGGAGCTCGGAACGCCTTCACCAGCACGGGGATGCAGTGCCAGCACGGTGTTACCTTTGGACACTCAGGGAACATCATGTCAGGAGATCTTTCAGGGAATGTTTTAACAATCCCCTGCTAGAGAGGGATTCAGCATAGAGGTGCTGCTGGTCTTTGTGGGATCTGGTATTTCATTGGAGGTTAAAGTAAGAACTCAAAAATTGCAAATAAACAGGGTCGGGGAGAAATAAAAGTTTTTAAAAATTCAACTTGTACAGCAGCAGCATGCCTACATTTCTCACTCAGTTCTTCTTTAAATTTTGAGTGTTTGTTTTGAAAGGCACTATTCATGGTTAAACTTGTGTTGAAAATGCTTTAGTGGCTAAAGATCTAATTCTGCCCTCGTTTTTGGGATGAGAAGAAACAATTTTTGCTATTCCTATGGAAAGACTATCTGCAGAAGTTAGCTAGTTTGGGAATACTGTTATTTGGTAAGTCTAGGTTTAGGTTTCTTGGTAGATATGGTTACAGACCACAGGTCTTTATCAAGAAATGGTCACTGATGGAAGAATAGCATTAAGGTAGTGTTATGTGCCCTGGTGTAAGAATCTCGAAGCCATGTTGCAATCATTTGCAAGATAATTGAAAAAATTATGTAAAAGGCTTTTTTTTTTTAAATTGGAAAAAGTAGAAAATAACAAAAACTTCTAGCTAAGAACCAATCAAAAATGCACAAATAATATCTACTGCAGAATATGTTAGAGATACCAAAAACAGATGGCGGGGGCATGCATTCATACCTGGATTAATTGTAAATTATTTCGGAAAACACACCTTTTTTTTTTTTTTGCATGTAACTCTGTTCAGAAGGGTGAGACAGTTTCCTTTCCACATTTCCTTGAGGAATGCTCTGTATTCATTAGAAATACATGTACTCATGAATGTATACCAAGCAGCAAGGCTTTTAATGGCACATGCCATAATCTCGTGACAAGAGCCAATAAACAAACTTGCAGTGTTAGCAGAATAGGTGAAGGAGCGAGGTCTACCAAAATAATTTGGAGGAATTGTATAGGCTCTGTGGAGTGCATAAGTGAGTGGCAAGCCATGGCTTACCTGAGAATAAATTTCTATAAATCATTTATCTACCTTGTTTATAGTGATAAGCATGCACACTGCTTTTTCCAATGGCCATTTATTCTAGTGCTCTATACGTTTGGTTTTATGTGAGATTGAAGGACAAAGAAACATAAGAATCCTTCACTTTTATGCAAGTTGCTTCCAGGTTTATGATTCTTCTGAAGTCTCCAGGCAAAGACTGGAGACTTGGAACTCTCAAGTCTTCCAAGGCAGAAAACATCTGCATTTCTAATGTAGAAAACAAACAAAAGACAACTTTTTGTATCCCCTCCAGAGGTAATTAAGAGACACAAAAGAGCAGAGACCCAATTACTTTTGCTTTGAGGTCAGCTTTAAGTATTTCTGATTATCATAGTAAGGACACGTGCTGCTAATTTTATACTTTTATATAGAGGGTAATTTTCTTTCCTTGCATCTTTATGTTATTATGGTTTGAGGATAAAATATGTGAATTACCACAGCCCTTTATTGATTTCCAGCAGTGAAAAATAAAGGGAAGTTATTAAAAAACAGTGGTGTTCTGCTAGGATGTATTTGCTTTACCTTTTTAAGTCTAACCTGAGGTTAATAGGGCATTATCGCCTCTTCACATCTAACTAGACATGCCTCATTGGTAGAATAAATACATTATTGAAAGTTCTAGATGAAAAGTTGTCATGTTTTCAAAGAGAGGGGAAAATTGGAACAAATTATGTTGTCAAATAATTAGGAACTGCATCATGCCTTCAGCAAGTGTGTTCTCTCGTTTCTGTCCACTTGTGTGCACCTTCCCAAAGTTTATTTTGATTCCTTGAGTCTACGGCACAGAGATGTCCCTGGTGTGCTGGGAATGGTACAAGCATATAGAAGTCAGGATACAGGATGAGCAGAGAGGATGTGATGATGTGAGAGATGGCCTAACCCAACAGGGCAATTTTTGATCTCCTTTTCCAATCCAATGTCTTCTCCACCGCAGTGACAAAAGCAGATGCTCTTTGGGAACAGCATGCAACCCTAGCTACTCTCTGCAGTCCCTTCCTCTAGTATTCCCCCACCATCCACAGCTGCTGATTAGCAGTGTTAGAGAATGCATCTCTGCCTATTTATTTCAGTGTCTGCGTATAGGTCACTTGTCTGTGAATTTCTCCAGACCTCTTTGAACCAGTTGATATCTTCTGTATCTATAATTGCCTGTGGCAATAGATTCCAGAGTTTCATTCTTGTTGTTTAAAAATAAACTAATTACTTAAAAAATAATTTCTAAGTGGGTCTCCTCTTTGTTGTGTATCCCTTTGTTCACAAAGTTTAGGACTTGCTGAATAACAACTCACCTTGTCTACCACCATCATAAGCTTCTAAACCTGTCCTCTAGTCCTCACCCATCTGCTGCCCAGCTTGAGGAGTTCCATCCTGTTTGGTCTCTCCCAAAGGAGAAGCTCCCTCTACTTAATTATTTTCTTTATTTTTCTCCTTACTTCCTTCCTTAACTTTGTTCTGTCCTTTTTAGGTATCGAACTGAAAATAATACTTAAAAAAGTTCCACAGCTACAACAAAGTATTGCCTATCATGTGCACCATTCTTTCTTCCCTTTTAAATCATGGTCATTGAATTATAACATTGATTTAATCATAAGACAATAAAGCACTAGGCAAAGTGATATAATAGGAGAAAAAAATTTCTTAGTACATATTCCTACTACTCAGCACACTACTGCTCCTCTTCCAAACCATTTTTGTCATTAGGAAAAACATATGCAGTATATAAGTAGTGCAGAGATCTTTGCTTCCTGTCAGTGCCTTACTAGATATCCTGGCTTCCAGCCAGGCCAGGTTAACTGGAACTCAATTAGCATCTTTAACACTTTTAAGCAGTTATTTTAGCTGCACAAGAATGAAGATGTCTGTTAATTTTTTCAGTTTAATGCATGGTTTTCAGGAGAGGACAAAAATCAGTGTAGTATTGGAGGTTGATTTGTGAATAGAAAATGGATGAGTTTGTGTATAACATATAGTAATATTTCAGAATGTCAATAATATAAAAATCTTAAAAGGTATAAATCATAGGAACAGCCGTTGGAAAATCCATCAGATTCACTGCTAAGCAAAACTTTCAATAGTGTTTGTGTTAAATTCATACACTGCCAGAGAACAAGGATGCATTGGAGTACGGGCATTTGAATGAAGAAAAAAAAAGAGAGGTGAAAGCAAAATGGAGAATGATAGTTGAAAGGAAGTACACAAAAACCAAAAAAGCCTACTGCATGAATATATTCCTCACAGACAATTTATCCATACAATTAAGAATTACATTTTGTGGAATCAAAACCACAATCCCTTATTTCTGTACCTTAAGGTGAAAATTTTTTCCTACGAAGGATCACCAAACCTGGTGAGAGGTTAGGCTGTGCAGCTTTCCACTGTCACAATAAACCAGGAGTTCAGGAAGAGACTGGGAAGCATCTGAGCAAAGAAAATGAACATCTTTCTGGGATACTTGGATAGCTGCCAGCTCACACATTAAGCTCTGTTTTCCAAACCAATTGTTCTGTTGTTTCCAGTGAAAATAGTCTTCATTCTCTGCCTGGACTTCTTGTTTCTTGCAAAGTGAATTTGCCAGCCTAGACATGTGGGGTTTTTTGCTACAGCTTCCTGATATATCAGCATTTCCCATGGTATACACATTCATATGATTTATATAAATAGGAGAGAAATATGACAGGTAAGCATTACAGAGCTGCTGAAAGATACTCAGGAAATGCTGTTTGATCATGTTTTTTTGCTTTGTTGTTGTTATTTATCAAACACTAATTTGCAATGAACAAAGCAGCTATTAATTTTTAGCTAATACTTATAACACTGCAGTCTGTTTCAAGGCTAGATACTGCTAAATCTACAATACAAATGTCTGCTCAGAATTATAGCTATTAGTCAACATGGAAGCTGTAATTATACCCTTAATTGTTCATATCCTGAAAAATACTTGCAACAGATACCAAAGGTGGGACTAGTTATGTGCCAGTAAAGCCTCACTTGTGGATGGTTTTCAAATGCTGTAAATTACTTTATGATTATCAAAAGGATACACATATGAGAAAATGTGTGAATGAGCTTGAGTTTTTCAGCCAAATAAGAAATACAGAAATTGCTTTACTAAGTCAGACCTACAGTTAGAGCACAACATCCAGTATCTGACAATGAATGACACTAAGGTGTATCTTATCCTCTAACAATTGAGTTCTGGTGAACCAGGTTTATCATCCCTTAAAGAATTTTATCACTGGTTATGACATACATGGATTCTCTTGATATCTGTATAATAAAGTCCAATCCACTATTGCATCTTCTTGTGTTCTTGCTTGCTTGGCTTCCTGTGAGAGTTCTACAGTCCAGCCAGAACCTGACTGGAAAACAATTCCTCAATTTTTTTTTTAATTTTTAATTTCTTCCAATGTAAATGAATGTTCACCTTGTTCTTGTAGAGTGGAACTCTCCCGTACTGTGCATTTCTAAATAGACTTCCACTTTTATTCTCTCTTTTCCTGGTTTCTCCAGTAACAAGGACCTGAATGTCAAATTGTCACTCTGCAGGTAAGGAGGATAAATGGATTGGGCAAGTGTGTTATGGTTGTTTCTGTGATTCTAATCACAAACTTTATTTAGGATTTTATCAAACACTCTTGTAGTTACAGAGAGTTCATGTCAACAGGAGCTAGAATGATGATCATTGACTTTTGCTTTTGTACTTTTATTTGAGCTGAAAAAACTGAGATGGAAAAGGAACGAGAAATATGTTCTTCCTCTCAGATTTATCAAACTGCTTATGATCTTTTGTCCTCGTTGAACCTCTACCAAGATTTTGTTCAGAAAGTTTTTTGAGTATTTGAAAACATGTCAGTTCTGAATGATTATGAAAGAGACGTGAGGTCTGTTGTACTTGTGATCACAGAAGTGATTTTAATTCTTTGAGCCACTTATCTATTGAATGTGAGAATAGATGCTAGCCTATGTACGTTCAAATTAATACTGCAATTAAGCTTGGGAGCACTGAACGTCGTAACAATAAAAATGGATAGCTCATAGCTAGTAATTATCTCAGGTAATCTGATGGAGCAGTGGTAAAATGATCCACTGGTTTTCAAGGTTTTCTACACATTTTGTAAATCTGTAGGTGGTAATGTTCATTCTGTAACAGTTATTGTATAAAACAGCACAATAGGCCCAAGTCTTTTGATCCCCCTCTTCTCTTGACATTAAGGTAAAAAGAAGTTGAGGCAAACAACTGCAGGAGGGAAGGTGAGAGAAGGAAACAGCTGGGATGAAACTGCTGGGCTCAGACTGCTTGTAGAGGGCATTTTGTTCAGATATGGTACATTTTACTTTGTTTTGGCTTAACTGATTTGCACTGTTACTCTGTATATTGCTGCATTCTCTGGTTTTCTCTGTTGCATGCATCACTGGTGAGAAGTAGAATCCTGTTTTTTCAAAAGGCTGTCCTATGGGTCACATCCATGCATGGGCTTTTAGAAGCAAAAGCTTAGCACTTGGATTTTGAACTGAGAAAATACAGCTGCTACTTCTTTCATTTTAAACAGATTTTCTTGACTCCTGCAGTAAGATTTGTGGTAACTGTTATAAAGGTAGTTGCATATATACTACTACCCCCAATTATTTCTTTTTGGGGAAGGTGGATTTGTCTATCCATGCTGGCCCCAGAGACCTTGCTCAGTCTGTCTGGAGCTGCTAACTGACAGTGTAATTTTAAGTGAAATGTCAGAAAGTTCTTGAATTTCAGTAGTCCTGGGCTTTGGGGGGTTTTTTGGTTTTTTTTCTGGTCTTGTTTTGTTTTGTTTTGTGGTTTTTGGGGGTTATTTTGGTAGGTTTTGTTTGTTTGTTGCTTTTACTTGTTTGGGATTTTGTGCATATGAGTTTTTATTTTATTATGCGTGGGGTTTTGGTTTGGTTTGGATTTTTTTCTTTTATATATATATATATATATATATATTCACTCTTTTTAATCAAGGAACATCAGTCCCTTTAAACATCTCAGCAATGCAGGGGTATCACTGATGTTGGTGAAAAGACCAGTAGTGGCTTTAATAAGATATGGTGTGGGGAACTTTGTATTATTATTCAATTCATGGTAATATAGGGGATTTATTCTTTTTTTTAAGACATCAAATTCATCCCTGTGAACAGCACTTCAGAACCTGATACAACAGAGAAGACTTGTACTGGATACAGCCTCCACTTTATGCCCAAGCTTTCAGTCGAACACAGAACTTTGAAGACAAAACACTGCTTTTCTCTGTCTTCCTTTTACTACCCTCAGTCCTTTCAGACAGTTGCAAACAAAGGAAGAAAAGACTTTGCTAGATACTGTTTTAATCAAAAGTGTTAACTGTTTCTGTTGAAGGGGGATTGTAGTATTCTTTTGGCACAACAGGGACAGATAAAGATGTAAAGTAAAGCTTTTTTTTTTTTTTTTTTTTTTTTTTTTTTTTTTTTTTTGGTATTTGTGACAAAAGAGATGACTGGACCATCATGATCCTGAAAACACTGAAATACTGACCATAACAGTATTTTTCATACCCTTTTAGCCTTATTGGGTGGGGAAATGCAGATGTTATTTCTCTGTCATCAAGGGAAAAGAGACTGACACTTCATAATATTAAGAGGAGACTGTCAGACTCCACTGGAAATAATGAAGCTTGACAGTTCCTGGGTTAATACTGTGAGTACCTATCCTGTAAATTTCAATTAGCCCTGACAGCAGTAGAGCTTAACGTGATGTTTATGTGAAGTGGTATCTTGGTAGCTTTCCTTCACACTTAGGACGAAAAGGATCTCTCTCTCCTCCCTTCTCTCTCGCTCTCTCTCTCCCTCCTCTCTCTCTCTCTGACACACACAGACACAGACACACATAGGATTCAGCCTTCATCCTATTCCTCCTATTTATTTCTTGAGATTATTTCGTGAAGATACTTAAAGTATCTCAGACTATCTCGATGTGGACAAACAGGATTCCAGCAATTCAGAACATATATATCAAACACAAGTGCCTAAAACTTGCCATGAAATATTCGAATTTTACCACTAAAACTTTTACAAGTGCTCCAGTTGTGATTGTAGTTCTATTGTTGCCTTCCCCCCTGGAAGCTGCAACTTTGACCAAGGGTATCTTTGCCAGCAGGATTAACAGTGCTCTGTCTCTCTTGTCCTTTCCCTTGCAGTATGAACCAGTCCAAGACATGCACCTCTGTGATACAATGTGATCACAGCTGTGCACCCGCTTGGTTTAGACCACTGTTGATGTCCACCCCAACTTATATCACCAAAACCCATTTTTTTTGCTACATTTTGTATCCGTTCACTGAATGAGATGAACTTTTACATGCAAGAAGTAGTTTTTTAACTGTGTCCCTGCTAGCACTCTTGCTGACGTTAGTGATGCTGCACTAAAATCACACCTCTAACCAACTCTGTGCTACACGTTGCTTTACCAGCAAAGTTTCCAGTGCTGTCCTGCTGTCATGTAGTCCTCCATGTCAATTTGGTGCTAAATATAGGAGTTATGTGTGAAGATTTTGGCCTACCTGCTGTGCGTAAGAGAAGTCAACAATAAGCCTCAGTTGGGGCAGAGGTTCCTCTAGCGAAGTGCAAACATGTTACCAACAAAACCCAATCATATCTATGCTTGAGATGACCACAGGTATTATTTTTTTTAAACAACAAGCAAATGTGACACATATAAAAGTGTGGGACAAATAGCACGTAGATGGGCTTAAAAGGCACTGAGCTGTGTATTTCTGCCAGTGGTTTCCTTGTTTGCCGTCAAGACAGACATTTTGTGCATGCAAATCTCAGAGTCCTTGCCAGCACTGACATCCCTCTGCTCCCTCTGAGACTAGTGGGAGATAAAGGTGTTGAGTACATTGGACAAAAGGAAAACAGCTCTAGGGGAGAGTTCTCTCTTAGCAATTAAAGATAGCAAAAATACATATTAAAGATATGTGTTAGAGATAACAAGAGCCTGAAAAAGACACCTAATTTTTCAGTTATATGATACCACTGAAGCTGATCTATTGGCACCCTTTCCACCCTGCACCACCTCTGGGGCTCCCCTAATCCCATACTGCAGCAGCTGAACTTGCTGAACCAACAGATCATTATGCAGCAAAAGTATGAATAGTTTAGTGCTGATTTTGTGAATCAAATTAGCTCCAGAGCTGCTGCCACAGAGTAAGAGTGTAAAGCTGGAAGAGGTGACATATAGTGGGGTTGTAGTGGCAGAGCAAGGGAGAAGCAGATCTCTCAGGTGATGGCAAGTTATTAGAGCATCTCAAACATGAGATTTGCCATTATTTCCAGCAATCTTTTAGGTAGTTCTGCTTAAAACTTATTTCAGCATGCAGTCTTAACAGTCAGAGAACCAGGGAGGTATGCTTAAAATTTTATGATAATACAATAAACATAGGATGCTCCTACTTTTTCATGGATCTTGGGCACCAAATGCAGCTGTCAGAGGAAAGATGTTTGAGTTGTTCAGCAAGCTGAATTTTTATTTAAGTGAAAAGATTGCCATTCTAGAAAGTCTCCTGCATGGATGTAAGATAATCAGAATGAGATACTGGTAAAGAACCAATTCTGAAAAGTCAGAAATTTGAATAAGTGAGAAATGTAAAAGTTTTGGATTTTAAATGAAATTATCTGATGTTAAAAGACAAAGTAATTGTAAGGCTAACAAGGAGCATTTTCTCATTTCAATCAACTGAGTTGGAAAGGTGGAAAGATTGATCAAAATCACTGCTTGCCTTTGGAAACTGTGAAAGAAATATATTCTTCTCATGGGGAAAAAAATCAAATAGCTTAAATATTGGTGCACATATTCATTGTGGCATTCTGTGTATGTTTTAATTTATCCTATGGTGTCTGTTGTCTTGTATCCTTCCGTTCTTCCTCTTCCCACCTCCCTTGTTATTTGTTAGGTGATTTACTTAACACTTTGCAAGTGTCTCTTCTGTGCTATGCATATTCAATTTATCAGAGCTTCTCAGAACAGGCGTCCTCAGGAGAGGAAGTCTTTTTCTTCCTGGCCACACTTTCTCTATACAAGCAGCAAACTGCAGTAATTGTCTCAAGAATTTAGAGTCAGGCAGCAAAGCCGAAGGTTCTCTTTTTTTGCCTTGTCTAGCAAATGTGCTGATTCACTGCCACTACCTACTTCAGAAAACTAGTTTCTCTTCAGAAGTAAGAAAATTAAAGTTCCTCACTGGCAATAAGGAAAGAGTCTGTTTTTCCTTGCTCTTTGACTGGGAACTTCTACTGCCCTGGCAGTCTCTAAGTTGGATTTCTTTTAAGAATCAAATATTTGGAAGGACACGATGTCCTTTTGCAGCTTTGCTCTGCTGATTTGATGAAGGTTTTATAATAGCTTCAGTGAGATGAAATTGAACCAACAGTAGATACAGTGCAAAATCCAATCCTGTATATTTTGTATTTTCACTGTTGTTTTCCTGCGTCTCTCATCCCATCCCCATGTCTGTAAACTGTCTTTAGGAAGAGGCAACTGTCAGGCAGTGAAGTAAAGTTATAATGTGAGGGGACTGTTCAACTCAGAAAGACATTTCCCTTTCGTTGCTTTCACTAGTTCAAATATATTTTGGTTTTTCAGTCTCTTGCACCAGCACTGTGGGGCTTTGCAGAGACAGTGTTTTTGTTTTGGTCTTCCATGTTTGTGCTTTATCTTCTGTCTATGGCATGGCATAATGTAACACATGGCAAAATAAGTCCTGTAGGTTCCTGACTCAGAAAAGCTTCATCTTCTACCATTTGATTCTTAAGAGTGCGGTGAGTCATCTTACATGAAAGCAAAAATCTGTTGCTTACTCAGGAGTTTTTGATATGTTTTAACTTTGGATTCCACTGTGGTGTCATGCAATTCAAAACTTTGGTACTTGTAGATATTTGTGTAGTACAGGAGTTCACTGTTATTCTCTTTCCCCTCTCCCCCTTCCCTTTTCATTTCTTTTGCACATTGATGGCAAAGGAATAAACATAAATTAAAAACTAGCATGATGGAAATCTGCTGCGAGATTTTCACTGCAACATTGGCTTGCTTTTAATGCAAGAATACTTTTGTACAAAATAGAACTCACGGGAGGAACACAAGCTTAGAATTCCTTATATTGGATCATTTTATATGAAATCTCTGGTAGTTCACATGCCACATATTCCTTCTTTCCAAATCATTTCAGGTACTGGTTAGTGCCCCATGGTTAGCATCATGAGCTGTTCTTCTGTTTGTGTAATTCATAGTGAGAAGGTCCCCTCGATTTAGTCACAGAAAAACCAGACACTAAACAAAGCTGCTTTGAGAACTCACTATAGTGCATTATGGGGGGTTGTGTACTGAGCTTGGCACAGCATGAGTTTGCTTCTGCAAAGCAGTGAATCCTGCTCCTGATCCAATAAGCCCTGTCCTTAACATGTTACATATGTGCGGTCTGTGGGCTTCATTCTGTGTGGATGTCTAGACTGAAAGTGGGACATGGTAGACTACAGGGTTTGTATTGCTCATGGTTCTTCTCAGAGCTACAGCACATGAGCCGCTTTGGAAAGCTACTCTCCATTTCCACACCTGGGCATACAAAAATTTAGTCATCAAAAATCAGAGATCACTTGTGAAATCCTGAACCTTGGTAATGCTGTGGTTTTCAGTGTGTTATCAGAGTCAGCTGGAAAAAACACATTTTATATACTGAAAAAGAAATCAGGTGTTTCCAAGCTCATGGAAACTACTGAAGGGATTTGTTTGTCATAACCAGACAAACATTAAAGTAAAAATTGCTTACATTTTCTATTAGTGATGGCCTTTACTAAGAAATGAAAATTGAAAGTAGCATAACTTGAAGGCAGTGAAGCTGTTAAGAAAAGAGAGAATATGAGAAAAGTTTAAGACCTTTTGAGAGGTGGGTTCTAAATGTATTTATTTACAGTGATTTAAGACACTCTTGACCCAAACACCTATTCTGCTCTTTGGCTGGAATTTGTACCTTCATTTGTAGGTGACAGATAGGAGTCCTTGCCTGTACCTCAGCTCTCCTGGGTCTCATTTCAGTGTATAAGTGCCAGCCCACCTCTTCTCGTAAGAGAGTAAATTGGAAAGAATAGGGGAAAATTGAGAAATAGGTGAGAGGTATGAAGGAAAGTAATTTAAGTCAGTACCGTCCTACATCTATCAAAACGAAATAGAACAATTATGTGCTGTGAAGGTGAAGAAAAATGTGTACTTAGTAATTTTCTTTCAGCATTCAGGGTCAATATTCTTCAAAGTGTAAATGAGTAGTTTAATGGAGAGAATTAAATGAAAGGCCAAGTCCTGTAACACGGCATTATTCTTTCACTTCACCGCAATCCAGTTTTAAAGGTAGTTGAATCAGTCCCACACAAATCTGCTGGACTCTTACCAACCTCTACTGGAAAGGAATCAGCTTGGTGGTGTCTGTTGCATGCTGTGGCTGCCAACCCTAGAGCAAAGAGGAACTGGTGTGACTGGGAATCCGGGCAGTTTCTTCAGTGACTGTCAGCCCCGTGTCTGGCCCATATGGCTGCAGAAGCAGGACAAAAATCTCATCAGGACTGTAAATTATCATGGTAATGGTTCTGCAGAAGAAGCACCCAAAATGATGTCAAGTGGCATGAGCTTTGTCTTCTCCTGAAACATATGGTTCACTGTCTGTTCACTGAGTTTTGGTGGAAGTTTTACTGATGTTAGGGAGGTGAAAACTGGCTTCTTGAGCTGAGTCCTGCTGTGGGGAACACAGCTAACTTCACACCTTTGCAAAAGTCTTTTACTTTGATTGACCCTGGTGACATTTGTCACATGTGAGTCTTGCGGAATTAATTACAGTAATTTTTATCTTTTTTGACTTTTCTGTCTTTTTCTCAAGTTCTGTTTTTACTGCAGCACAAGCCATGATGAAGTGGCAGGGCCATGAAGCTTTCACGTTTATTTCATGGTGGGTGGGTAGAACAGAGTAGGGAATAAAGAGAATACCCAAGGCAAGAGACATTGTGTGGGAGAGAATGCTTGTGCTAAGCGAGTCTTCCTTAGTTCTGTATTTGTTCAGGGTGTAATATCTTCTGTTACATATTTTTCTAATTTGCTTGGGCTTACAAAACGTGTTCATCATAGGAACTTTTTTTTTATTTTCAGTAGATCTTTGATTAAATGACAGGACAGGCTTTGCAATAACCTTCTGCCTCTTTACTTCAAAATATGCTGATGTGGTTTTGAACTGGCCACCTCCTGCCGCATACTCATTGTGGTACTTCTCAGTATGATGCTGAAGCCACAGAGTGGCTGCCATGATAGAGTAGCCAGACTTCTCCTATTCTTCCATTCCTACTTCTCTTGGTCCATGCCCCTTCCCTTATTCCAGCTGTAGCTGTCATTAGACTCTCCCATGGGCCAGTTTAATTCCTTGTAACCATAGAAAACTGTCCTGGTTTTTTTTTTCCTATTTTTTCTTATTTTAGTGAATTAGACTTGCTTGCATCAGACTGGATTTGATGTGTACAATAGCTGGAAGAAAGCCATATGTTTCTTGTAAAACCAAGCTCTAAGAATGTGTCCTCCTATAAAAATCAATGAAATTATGTGCATTATTTTAAATGATGGGGTGACTTTTTCCCAAGTGTCTGAGAGTTAACCCTGATTATATCATGTCAACCTTGCCACCACCTCTAGAGGCTTCAAATTAGCACCCATTCTGTCCTCCTGAAATCTCCTGACATTAGAGAGATGTAGAGCTAAAACAAAAGGAAGGTAAAAGGACTTACACTGATGTTTCTAACATCCAAATGGCAACATTAACTATCTTGTAGAGAGACCAGTGCCCACTTTTGGCAGTAATCAATTGCCAGTTGGCCAGATGAGTGATAACTGCATACATGCAGAGAAGCATCTGTGGCTTTTCAACATGTCTCAGACACTGGGGATTCAGGGTACGTGTGGAACAGCATGATCTGAGCATGGAGAGCATGTGGGAGAGTGTCAGTCCATGCGTGCATGCAGCAAAGCTGATTCATGGAAAGCCAAGTAAATCCCATAAACTTTTTGCCTTAATGAGCTAATCAGCAGAGCTTGCCTTGTAGGCCTTCAATGGATGTGGTCAGATTCCCATCACTTTGTTGATGATAGATGTTGGCAGGTATGACTGAGTTCACTCAGTCAATGCAAGCTCCAATTTGACTATATTCACCTGGACCTGTTATTGACATCCAAGATTAGAGTTACTCTTGGGTGTAGTTATCCTCTTACCTCAAGAGATTGTTAGTGAGCAAGGTCTGGGAATTAACTGGAACATATTTTCCTGCCATTGAGACATCTAGATAATTTGGTTTGTTGGTAATGATGATAAAATGTTCTTTAAAAAATACTTTTTTTAAAAGTGAGTGAAAGTTCCCAGGGGACAAGCACATCTGGGCATTTATTCATTGAGGAACAATAAGATACAGTATGTTGCCTATTTTGTTATACAATTGCTCACCACGACAAAAATGTTGGAATTATTCCTCTGCCAGTATTCTGTAGAGACAGACTGAAGGAGGAGGAGCTGAGAGTGGGTCGGAAAGTGAGTGACCTAAAATTTCACATTACTGTGAAAACCAGCCTTTACTTTCCTCTGTACAAAACAACAGAGGAACAGGAGCACTGAGGTTAATTTAGTTAATCATCCAGAGAGGATGAGGAGTGTTAAAAGGCTCATAATCCCTTCTTTGGATCACTGACTCCAAACCCAGTACTTAAAACCTTGCAAGCCTAGAGAACAGGCAAACACCGGTCCTTTCTCAATCTGAGATTTTTTTTAAACAGAATTGTTAAGGTTGGTAAAGAACTCTAGAATTATCAAGTCCAATTTTCTCCCTTTAACTTGTTCAAATGGAAGTGCGTTACAGGGCTACTACCATTATTTTCTGTTAATGTTTTCTTCCTTTGATGAAGGCATCTTTTCAGTTGGAAAGAACAAGAATCATAGGGCCACAGAATTGTTTAGGTTGGAAAAGACCTTTGAGGTCATGAACTACAACCGTCAACCCAGCACTGCCTGGTTCACCACTAAACGAAAACATGTCCCCAAGTGCCACATCTGCACATCTTTTAAATATCCCCAGGGATGACAACTCCACCATTTCCTGGGTAGCCAGTCCCAGTGCTTGGCAGCCCTCTTAGTGAAGAAAGTTTTCCTAATATCCAACCTAAACTTTCCCTGGCACAACTTGAGGACATTTCCTCTTGTCCTGTCACTCAATACCTGGGAGAGGAGATTGACTCCCACTTTGCTACAACCTCCTCTCAGGTAGTTTACAGAGTGATAATATCCCTGCTGAGTCTCCTTTTCTCCAGACTAAACAACCCAAACTCCCTCAGCTGCTCCTCCTAAGACTTGTCCTCCAGACCCTTCAGCAGCTTTGTTGCCCTTCTGTGGACATGCTCCAGCACCTCAATGTCTTTCTTGAAGTGAGGGGACCAAAACTGAACACAGGATTCGAAGTGCAGCAATTTTTTTTAGTTTTGGTTTTTTTTTTTTTTACTTGAAATAGTAGGATTTTTATACAGTGAAATAAAAAAACCTTTGGGCTTTAGTTCAAGACCCTTCAAATCAACTCCTATGGTGGGAATGGAAACACTCACATCACCCTTTACTTTGATGCCATTCAGGTTCAGATCTGCATGTGACACAGAGACCTTTGGAGCTGTGATGTGTAACGGGCATCTGCACCTTGGCCTCCTTCAGTTTTCCTTCAGGCCCTTTGATGAAGATGTCATAAAGATGACACCTTTATGTAAAAGTTGTACAAGTCTTTCTGAATTTCAGAATCAAGTAACTCTAGGAAAATTATTTGTTTATGTAAGTTAAATAAAAAAACCTGTTCTTTGACCTTACATTTGTCCCATCCACAAATGCCTGTCATTTTATGTCCTGATCTGTGAGTCTTGTTTCTACATTACAAACATGTTGATACAAAAGTTCCTCCTGACACTATTCAGTCCTGCTTGTTTCAGTCTGTGCTGCATGAAAGAGACATTTTCCAGCACCTGTGTTCTCACTGGTGCCTTCAGCAAAGCCCTGCAGATGAACCATTAGAAATACATGCTGACCTTAACAAAGAAGGAGCCGACATACTTCACTCACAAGACCCAGAGAGCAATCAGACGGCATCCCAGTGACATTCATCACAGCTGCTGGCAACAGCCTTTAATTCATCTGGTATTTAACCAGGGTGAAATACCCTGTAGCTATATCATGTTTGTTGGTGTTAGATGAACCCAGCTCATCGCCCGCTCACTGAAGTTTAGGATTTAACACCAATCTATGATCTGCAGGCAGTTCATCTCCAGCACAAAATACTTGTCTCCTCTTTGTCCTTTATTATATTCTTTGTTCACCACAGCCAGTTTTCTAAACTCCCCTCTGCTCACCTCCAACATGCAATTGAATACCATTTGCCTGGGTTTGAGAGCTATATTACATTCTGGCAGGAGTCAGGGATGCAGCCCATCAGTGACATAATTAAGCCTGGTGATTACTGGCCAATTTTCCAGCATTCATTGTTGAAAGTTAAGAATATTCAAGAGGTGAAAATTGCAAGTGTGTTTTTAATGTTGTACATCTTTTAAAAAGATGGATGGAAATGGGAGATATTTAGGAACAATAGCTCAGATAATGAATAGCTTTATGTCTCACACACAGTGACTGCTGAGTCTCTAAAGAAATTAATTGGGCTTTTTTCAGTGTGATTCTTATCCAGAGAAATCAATGAAAAGTAATGCAGTCACTGGGGGCAAAAGCAAATCTAGCAGGTATTAAACATGGCCTGTTGCAATCCTATAGGATGATCTTCCCTGATTTTATGAGACTTATGTCCTTCTGCATATAGTACATATTCTAATTGAGTGCTCTAATGCTGTAATATTGGAGAAGTAAAACTTTCTGGATTAAATCCTGGTTCTATTGCAGTCTAAAGGTTCCTACGGATTTTAATGAGTCTGGCTTCATGCCCTGTACAAGTCTAGGTACAAACCACATTAATTTTTTAATAAATTTTGGGGGAAAAAAGAGCATATAGCCTACCTTTATCCACTTCACTTTTACAGTTTCATTTGTTTTGAATCTAATTTAGCTTTCAACATAACTAAAAGACTTCAACAATTTTTTTTTCTTAAAATTAACCATCTGTATAAAAATTCTCCCTAAAGAAAGGCCAGTTTCATCAACTTCATTAGGTTAACAGGGAGCCCTAGACAAGTGATCTTCTTGACCTAGAAAACATGAATAGGAACACAATAACTGTATAGAAAACACAAGGAGGGAGTTGTGAATCTTCCATGAATGAAGCTAGACACAGAAGAAAATCTACATCATTCAGAGATGGATCAGTTATTTCAGGCTATCTAAAAAGTTAAAAATAATAAAGTACATTTTTATGGTTCCCAGCATTCAAAAAGCATGAGTGAAGGTCCCCAGATAATTAGATTTTAAACAGTAAATCTTGAGTACTTTTTAGGGCAATGGCTTGGTTTCTGCTTCAGAATTTTTCATCAATTTTTGTCACAGTGTTGAAGGGTGGAAATGTCTTTCCTTTCCTTTCCTTTCCTTTCCTTTCCTTTCCTTTCCTTTCCTTTCCTTTCCTTTCCTTTCCTTTCCTTT
>JAWWEU010000081.1:39268974-39303353 GCA_035583155.1 Acropternis orthonyx | reverse complement strand
AATGATTGTGTTGGGGGGGGGGGGTGGGGGGGTGGGGGGGAAGTGCAGTGTCTACCTCTTTCAAATATATTGGGAACAACAACTTTGGCTAAAAATGTAATCTAAACTGCCAACCTAGCTGTATCTTCCAAGAACTGATAAGGTTTATAGTCTAAGAACATAGTTAAAGGTCCTCTTGCAAGGCTACCTAAAGTAGTATAAGGCATCACTACCCAATCTCTTTGTTAAAACCCTGTGAATTTGAATAAGCAACAGCACTAACTCTCCTGGTTCACAGTGCCAGCTGAGTCAGGTTCATTTGAAGTGTCTCTATCCTCAGGAACTTCTTGAACTGCTACAGCTGTACTTGCAAGTGAACATCTCACCATGGTTGGGATAAAAAACACACAATCAGAAACAGCCACAGAATGACTGTGGTTCCTAAATGACCATGGTTCCTAAAATTAGTAATTAAGATGTTCCAAGAGTCTAAAGCACCTTCCCTCTAAGGGAGGGAAAAGATGCTTCCCGAACACGTCTTGGTGAAATGGTACCTGCCTATAGTAGATGGAGGAGGGTGGCATTTTTGGCATTTTATCCAGTATCGGGAAGTGGTGACAAGTTAAACACCAGATGAATGCATTACATAGGTCTATATATGCCTTTGTGGCTATAACTGTAAATACTACAGTCTGCTTTCTAATGCTTGGAGTGAATAAATAGATGCTTTGGTTATACAGTTTTCCAGATGCTCTACAGGAAAACAGGGACAGACAATAATCCCACCCATGGGCTGATCTGTAACAAAGACCTATTGAAAATTTTCCATCAAGTTCCCATCTCTTTTATTAATGGTGTTTTGGCTGGTTGCCATTGTCTGAAGATCTCTGAGAGACCCCTCTTTTTTAAAGGGCAAAATGGCTTGTTCCCAATTCTTGGCAAAGTCACCACACTTTGGCAGCTAATTGTCAGAGAGTGTTTCCTATGGAGAACCTGTTTGGTGATAGAGGTCAATATTGGGAGGTAATGGGTAGGCAAAGAGGGCAAATGCTTGTCAAGGAAGACTGAGATTGACAGGAAAGTGCATCCTTTCTGAGACCTGGAGAGGATGTCCCCTTTGGTCAAGTTGGAGGCACTTTTTATATCAGGAGACCTACTGATTTGAAAGGTCAGCAAGTCTGGAACAGGGCTGTCTGATTCAAAGTCATGCCACAACCTGGATTTACACAGAGTTGGGGTTATCCATGCTATCTTCTCTCTTTTCCGCCTGCACTGTGATTTGGCTCCCTTAGGAAGAGCACTGCAGAGGAGGGCACAAGGTGCTTCATGTGGGAGCACCTGTAGGGCACAGCAGCAGAAATTGAAAATAAATACACCACTAGAGGGCATCTGCACGTTCTCACAGCTGTAATTTAATCCTGTTCACAACTGCAAAATGTCAGAGAAGTATTTACAGCTAAAGTTATAAGGTCGTGAGGCTCAGAGCCTGCTGCATATGATTTTATTTTTTTTTATGAACACATCCTTGTGCTTTGCATCCTCGAAAGAAGAATACACTGACATGCGGTAATGAGCAAAGCTTAAGATGGTATGTCAAGCTCTGAAGGTGCCCAAGGTATAAGGTCTGACGAAAATCACCCTGAATGAAAAAATAATTGTTGTTTGCTTATTTTCACTGTGGGTTGAGAGACAGAAAATGGCCTTTGAGAGAAAGAGAGGGAGGAACTGGGCTTGCCCAGGTCCCACATGACTACACCTAGAATTCATCTTTATAGAGATGCTGAGGGAAGTTGGGAGAATGTTCTCAGTCTCTAATACAGTGGCCTTTTTTGCTATGCTTGAATTCTTCCTGGGAAGCAAAGAATTACATCATTTGCAATTTTTAATTTAGGTACCCTTCTTCACAGCTTTTTTTGATTTGCCTTTGTTTTTCCAAGTACTGCACATAGCTGTGGCTTCACCCTGGTGTGTTAGGTTTTATGAGCCTTGGGGAGCTCATCTGGCAGCTGCAGAGCAGTCTCTGAGCCTTCCTGCAGCAGGAAGACCTGCACACAACTGGCCAGAGCTTAGTTGGACACAGCCTACAACAAATCAGTGTGGCTAATGATTCATCCACAGTGAGTTGTTTGTCCTTGTGTGTAGACCTTCTGTGCTCTTTTAAAGAGGTCCCACCACAGGGCACCTCAGTCCTTCTCTTCAGTGCTGCCATCTCCAAAGAGGCAGGAAAGGATTTTATTTCAACTGTAAAACAAAACTCCAGCGGTCTCGACTGGACAGATCTGATTGCAGGTTAAGATGATCCAAACCATCCTGTCCAGACCTCCCCAGGCTTGCTTTCTGCAGCTAAGGGATGATAAAGTCCTGCACTAATGCATGCTAAGCCTCTTCCCTCCCTCTACCCTTTCTGAGCAGAAATCCTCAGACATGCCATACTGTGCCAAATCCTTTACAGTGGTTTTGTGATGTGAGCTAGTATCTGCTGGAGATGCTGAGCTGAGATGTGAACTCGTTTCACAGAGGGCTTGACCTGAATTCCCTGAAGTGAGAGTCTAGTCCTTTTACTCACTGAGCTCCCTCTTTTTGTACTTAATCAAATCCTAAATCCTCTGAAGTGAAAAAATGCACATTTTGTTTTCAATGACTTGCTGAAGCTGAATGCTTCTCACAACCAGCAAGGCCTATGAAACTAGTATTTATTAAGGATGAGTGATTTCTCACACTTATTCTGTTTCTATCCAAGACTGCCGACTTGGTCCACCTGGGTTTCAGAACTGAGATATCACATTTCCCACATCTCATGCCTTCTCTATACTTGCCCTGCATTATTTATTAAGGCACTGAGTGCTCCTGGGGTTCGCTGTCAGGCAGGGTCAGACTCCTTTGGGCTCACCTCTGCTGTGGCAGCGTTGGAAGACTGCTGCACCAGCCAGTTTATTGAGCAGGCTGGTCCTGCAGCTCGTACTGCGAATGGGAACTTAAAAGCTACTCAGTGGAGAAACTCAGAGGAAACTGGGGATCAAAAAGGCAGTGAGGACCTGGAGTTTCTGACTCAGCAGGAAGCTAAATGGGAGATTAATTGGTGTTTCCCTCAGAGCTGTTTTGGCTATCAATTCTTTCATGGCAGGCAAGGGTGCAATATCCCTGCTGGCAGCAACACCCATAATGACCGAGCTGATCAAATCAGTGTCATCCATTTGGACCTTCCTTGCCCAGCTGGGAATGCTGCTTGTAAGAGAGTTTCAGCAACTTTTCACTCAAAGGCCTTCCCAAACTCTCTCAGAGGGGAAAAAAGTGTTATTTAGTACTAAAGATTTCCTGTCTTTTCTAAAGTCCTAATTTGGATGCCCCCTCTAAATCATTCTAAATCAAACATGTATAGGGTTAATTAAAGCTCCAATTTGAAAAATTTTTGTACCATCTTTTGTCCCATTGAAACAAGATTTGTAGTGGCAGGGCCTGCATGGACACTATTTTCCCTGTAGCTGTGATATTCCTGTAACTTGGGAAGAGCAGTGGCTGATTACAACAGAAGAAAAAAAGTAAATATAGAGCTCTTCACTTTCATGGTGTTTATTTCAGAATTGTTCTAAGAAATAAGCAGTGCAGCTCAAATTTACCTGAGACAGTGAGGAGTGTGAGTTGCACCATTAAAGCTGGTGTTTGGATGAGATCTTAAACTACTGCTAGCAGCAAAAGAACATGGATAGATGTGGTTCCCCCTTGGTCTGTAGAAGGGCAGACACTTACCAGATCTTGCCAGGCAAATTCCATATTTCAAAGTTCTGGGCCACTTCTTTAGTTATGTTTTTCAAATTGTTTCTAGTCAAATGCACTGTGGCACTGGGAGTTGGAGAGTTTTTTTGTCTGAAGCCTGTATCAAAACGTGCCTCACGAAAACAGCTGGATCTCATGTTTGAGTCTTCATAACTGAACTGAATGTTTAAACTGTCTCTTTCCATCAAATGTGTGATTTAACAGTGCAGCAGTGGATGAATGTAGGACAGTTTCTGAATTGCAACTTTCTGTACTAGCCATCTGCAAAGCAGGAAGAAAAAGAAACGACAAGCTGCTGGCAGAAAAGTACGATGCTACTACAATAAGCATACATCACATTTCATTTGATGGACAGCAGTGCCTATTCCCATAGAAAAGGGCTGGGATTCATGTGGATTAGTTCCTTGTGAAATTTGCATAGAAATCCAAATATTCTCTTCTCAAACACCCTGGTTGCCATTCTGTTTTCTTCTGGTCACTTACTAATATTAGAAGCAACAAACTGTGAAACCAAAGTTGCAAGGAGGGCATTGTATATCTGAAAAAAAAAAAAAAAATTAAGCCTATGTGGGTCCATTCTGTAGTTTTTCCTCCTGCAAAGCTTCCCATAGCCCTGTGTCTCTGTGCATGCCCATGCACGTGGGTTCCTGTTTGCTCCAAAGGGCTCTGTCCCTTTTCTTTGGGATCTGTCAAAATGAGCATCTGTACAATGTTGGGTTCTGTGCTTGACTGAAAGCTCAAGAAGTTAAAAGCTTTTAGAAGAGTCTCAAAAAACCCCCAACAACATGCACACATAACTGAAAACACATGAGAGATGAGAAAAAAAGAAATAATGCAGCATGCAGTAACACTTGGAACCTTTCTCTCTTTTTAGCAGTATCAGAGAAGCTCAGCAAGAAAGGGACCCCTGTAATCCACAGGGCCTCTCTCAGAAACACAGCAACAGCTGAACAGTGCATGAGAGCTGAGGCTTCAGGGAAAACCTCCATGAAAAATAAAAGGAAGGGAAGGAAAAGCAAAAAAAAAAACAGGTTCTTTTTTTTAAAGCTCTGTACAGATGTGATGACAATTTGATGAGTCCTTCTGGTTTTTTTGCTTTCATGCAAATTGATAGTCTGCTCTTGGGAAAGGTCTACAGTAGTTATGAGCATCTTATTGTCTGCTTGAAATTACAAGCTGACTGAATAAGCTAAGAAAAGCAACACTGTGGAAAAGGGAAAAGGTGTTTGGCAGTGTCAGGAATTGTATGTTGCTGGTAGCACACGCACTCAGAAGTAAGGCTCATAGGCAAGTTCAAAGTGTTAAGCAAAATTGCAGTGGAACCAATGTAGTGCCAGTGTCAAGCACTCAAAAGACAGTAAGTTTTGCCTCCCAGGGTCATGAGGCTATTATAATACTGCATGGCTTTTTCAGGCAATGATATGCTGTTGTGATTTGCTTTCTGGTTTTTTAACTGCTGTGGGTTGTGTTCTCACGGTTTGCCCTGCAACCACAGGGATACTTTTTGTATTCTTTAGATGAAAGCTGTTCCTTCAGCTTCTTCAAGAAGAAAATTGAGAGTGTGGCCTTTAAAAAAATGATCAAATGTGACAAGTGTTACAGTGAAGTCACAAACAGTGAACCCATTTTTATTATGATTATTTGCTTCTTATGGATAAGAAGACTCTGTTGCACTTTTGCTTGCTCTCTAAGGCTTTGTATATATAAACCTTTCCTTACTCTGTCTTATCAACTCTCCTCTGACCGCAAAGAGGACAACTAAACTAGTCAGGCATGGTGTAGCTAGTGTTGCCTCTGCTGCCTTACTGCCTGTCAATATGGGAATAGATTCACTATAGCATTAATGTGGATGAACATCTGAGCTTAAGCTGTCGTAGGGGGTGAGCAGTCACAGTGCAAAACCAGTCACAGGCACTGCGTGCATTGCGAGGGCGTGTGAGGATTTGTCCCCTGAAATTTATGAGTGTGGTAAGCTGAAGTGCTCTGTGATCCTTTCCTAGTCTGTTGTGAAAGGATTTATCTTTCCTTCCTATCTCATCATAGAATGCTGCAGAAGATGCTAGAGGACTACTGGCCACATTGAACAGTGTTGTGTCCATTGCAAAGCGAGGGGGCTAAGAGACCCTTCACTGAAGCTTTTACTCAGATGTTTGCACCCTAAGGCAGGTCAGGGAGGATGGACTGAATCACCCCAGGTATAACATGGTAGTAACTTTCTTGATGAGGGAGCATGCAAAATTAGAGAATGTGAGTTAATTCTGCAGTTAATAGGTGTGCCTGTGAGAAGTGGTGATGACCTTACTTTGCACTTTATTTATGTGGTTTTTCTATTGGGGAATTACTGTATTAGCAGCAGAATGGTAGGAAACTTCTAGAGAAATACTTTGATTGGCTGGAGCTGAGTACTTTGAACCTGGCTGTACAACAAAGTACCGTCACCTGTGTGTTTTGGTCCAGAGCATGTTGGGTCTGAACCTCTACTGTCCTGAAACAAACACGGTTTTTCACACCTATGACAAGAAAATAAAAGAGGATGTAAGACAGGATTGCTCTAATGTGGTTGCATTTCACACCCACAGGTATAATAGGTATAAGTGACTGTATAAGGTGTAGGAGCAGGGAAAACCAGGCTGGTTGTTAGTAGGTCCAAGTCATGACCTTTGTCAAGACTCTGATGTGTCTCCCCTTGAAAATATTCATTGCTAGAAGTGTAAAGCCTCAGTGGAAACTCAGCTTATATTAGCAAATGAGTTCCTTTACAAAACAGCCTCTTTTACATACAAAAAAGTAAGAATTAGTTTCATTCTGGGACCTGAGTGATGGCCCATTCTGATCAAGTAAAAACATTTGAGGCTATCAAATAATCTGCTACTAGGTTTCTCCTATAAGCACTGTAGAGGTTGGGAGTACAAAATATGACTGGTAGTTTTCTAGCACAGAAGATAAATGAAGTGTAGATAATATTTGTAAGAGAGTTCCTTTGGGATTGTAGATGCCCACATTAAATTAAATAAGCTATGATGGCAAAAGGTTGGGAGTTTTGCTCTTTTATTTTCTAGCCTTTAACCAGCATGGGTTTTTCAACTCTGAGCCAGCACAGCTACACCAGGAAAGCCTTTCAGAGGACCCAAACACATTTTTTTAGCCTGTGTAGAGAAGACATCAGAGTCAGGCTTGTAGTGTTTTGATCAGCAGTACAGCAGTCTGAAATTTCACAAGGTGAGGAGCACTTCTCACCAAGAATATACACTGCAAACTGTATTTAGAAATAACATTTTTAATTAAAAACAGCATTTCTGATCCTGTTGGCAATAGCTATGGGGCATAAGTGAGGATATGTATTCTGACAGGAGATGTTTGGAATCTTGATGCAAGAGACTGCAAACCAGTCTCAAGCCTGCTTGAATAATCAAATTAAGAACTTCCCTTCTTAGGCGTACATTTCTAAAGTGGCACGTGCAAGTCTGGCACAGAACACTGTTATTGCCAATAACAGATGACATCAAGGGCTTTCATATGTTATGGAAATTTGCAAAGATGCAAATACAGACCTTTTGTGTAGATCCTGGCTGTAGTTTCACAATATGCTATTTTCAGTGGTACAACCAGCTTTAAAAGTTCTGATTCCTTCTGGTTCCCAGAGTTTGCTCCTGTCTTTGTGCTGCAGTTACCCCTCTGTTGTGCTACCACACTGCTTTATAATTCAGGCGAAAAACAAATTAAACACTTTTATTTTTAACTGGAACTATTTTACTGATCTACGTTGCAGTGCAGCCCCCTGAACATGTGGCATGCCTGATAGGTGGTTTGAACTGTGGCATAAAGGGGGTAATACATCATTGTGGGGTAGGATGTGGGTGGAATCATTTTTCACCAGCTTTGTGGCAGAGACAGGGTCTTGTGAGGCTGCACAATACTGGGAAAGCCTGTCATTGCAAATTCCACCATGATCTCCTTGGCCCTGGGACTTGCAATCCCAGCCCTGGAAACTATTGCACAGGAGTACCTTGCTTGGCCATCCCCAACTGCAAGCCCATTTTATTCAATCTGAGAAACTGGATATTTGATCCATTGCTTCCTTATGCTCTTTGAGTTCAAGGACCCATGGACTTCCAGGCCCTTCCCGGTATAGCTCCTGCTTCTGCTGGGATCACAGCATCATGTCCAGTGGAACCAATGGCACTGCTATGGCCACCATGTGGTCTTCTCTGCCTTGTGGTGTTGCAGCCCAGCCTGGGGCATTGTCTGCATGAAGTTACTACACAAAGCCTCACACTGTAAAAAACAGAGGACCTGTGTGGGATCTGAGACAGAGTCATCCACACAGAAGTGGATCAGCCCATGGCTGGGACTTGAGTTTCCAGTAGTGACCAGTGGAAAGTAACAGACCAGGGCAAGAATCTCTGCCCCATCCACTGAGGCATGGGGCTCATCATCTTCCTGTACTCCAGGGAGGTTTGTATAGGAGGCAGAGGGGTATCTTTCTGGCACGATGCAACACCAGAGGAAGGGATAATTCTGGGAAAGAGGGCTTGTCCTAGCCCCAGTCACTTACCCCACACGCCCCAGCCAGTGCAGGGGAGCAGGGAGGCAGCAGCAGGCTAAGACTACTCCACCAGCGGCACTGCGCAAACACATGTGCTACAGTGTCAGCCCTTGCTCCCTCCTACAGCCCCTGTTTGATGAGGGATCTCTCGTTTGCTCACCCTCCCAATGCTTGGAGGTTTGTTGGTGACTTCACTGCCCTGGTATGCAAGTACCTGGAAGCAGGCATGGCCCCTCTGGCCTGCACCCCAAGAAAGAGCCATGAGACCTCCCTGTACATCAGGCAGGTAGATCTGGAAGGAAAAGGCATCCTTGCAGCTTATTTTCACGTTGCTGTTTTGTCTCATCACTTGTCACTTGTGGCATAGCACAGTGAAAACTAGAAAGCAGGCTGTGTGTGGTAAGTAAAGACAGCAAAGCAGGATCTTGCACATTGAATTTGTTTCCTCATTGATCTTAGTGCATCTTGCCTTGCCAAAACTAAAGGAAAACACAATGCTGCATGGCTCTGAACAAGCTACCAGCAATTTGTGTAGGATTTTAATCTCTTAATGGGACATGCAGCATTAGGAAGGGGTAATGGAAATGGTCCCCAGTTCAAAGACGGTTTTGGTTGGTTTTTTCATCACTCACTCCAGCACAGCCATCAGTGGAACAACTGGGTCTGCTGCTCTCCTTCAGTGTCACCAGCTTTATTGATAATTCATCTCACTTCTGTCACTGTGAATTAGAGACAGGTTTATTCCATTCAGGTTCCTATGCCTGATTCAGAAAAGCTACAAGAGTCACAAGGAAACCTGAAGCTCTCTTTGCTCCTTTGGAGTGTGTCACCATAAATCATCCCAACTAAAAGGCCATATGCCACTTTGTGCTACAATCTCTCAGTTAATAAAATGCGTTAGATCTTAATGTCCTGGGGCAAAAAGATGAGTCTAATGGATCACACTTCATCTATTTCAAGACACCAGGTAAACAGATAGTTCTGCATTGATGATGATTCCTTTAACTTAGTTCAGGTTAAAGAGCCACTGAAAAAAACAGTTACAGTATTTTTGATTGCTGTTCAATGCCTTCAGTCACTGGCTCAAAAATGCACAGCAGAGGAGGATATTCAGTTAAAAATCATGATGTTTTGCACATGCATAAGCAGACATGTTGCACACAGACACATATTTACAAACCTCAGAGGAGTGTTTTCCTTGGGATTTTTAAGCCTTTCACATTCACTTTTTCTGGCTACCCTTGCAAAAAGTAGAAAAGTTATTTCATTGAAAAGATCAAAAGAGGACACAAATCTCCATTTAATCACAAGACATGAAAAATCAGTACTAACAAATAACTTTTAAAATTACCCAATAATACTAGAGAAAAATTGCAAGGTTTGGCAAAGCTGATAATACAAATAATTTTCATTTTGAAAAGCTGTCAGAGCAGACTTTGTTTGTGTTGGATACTATAGAAATATAGAAGAGGGCTCTTGACAATTTAAAAGATTCTTCTAAAAGAGGTAGAAAATATTATTTTGGAATCATTTAAAGAAAAACAAGAGCTCTCTGTTAGCTCAAGAAAAGCTGTCCAGGGTACAGGAGTGTTCAGAGATAAGACTTGTCTTTCAGTTATACACTAACATGTAATGCAAAGTAAAAATTAATGTAGGTTCTCCTACACATATTTAAACAATTATCTTTCTTATAGCAATAGGTTCATTTTATCACTGAACTGTTAACCAAAATAAGAACAATTAAACCATTCATCTCAATTTAATGCACACCCATGGTCAGAAAAGCCCAAGTTCTTCATTTTCATCAGCATTCATTTTCAAGTGGTTTAATGCTGCCTCTGATTGTCAAGTGCTAAAATATGAATCTTCACACTCGTGAGTCACTGATGTAACTAAACTGTGACTTTGGCATCAGAGAGTTTCCTGGGAGTAATGCAAACTGGGGCTATGAAAACATCTGAGTCATGATTTCCACAGTAGTTCAAGCCCACCTTTGTCAAAACTGAACAAACTCCCACCTCTCCCTCTTTGCCTCACCAGCAGCCCCCAGCACCTTCCTTTGGTGGTGGCTGGGTGGTTGACAACTCGATTTTGGGCTTTTTGTCAGCCTGAAAATTACTCACTGCTCCTGCCTCTTCTGACAGCATCAACACTGACTTCCACTGAGGTGTTAAAATACATGTCTTCCTTAGATAAGCAAATTCCTCTTGACAGAACATCCTCAACCGGTGGATGTACAGGTGAGTGGTAATAGGAGCAGGTACGGTTTTGCTTCAGGTCTTGGGCCTGATAGCTGTGAACACCTTGTGTCTCACACTCCCCCAACTAGATGTGTGATGTAAAGGGCTGTAGCTACATCCTCAAGTAGACATTTTCAGAAGTAAGGGTCTGTAAATAAGAAACGATGGAAGCATTAAATCAGTAGACCAAAAATATTGTCCCTGGTGTCAGTGTAATGAGCTAACTACTCATTTTTTCCCAGTAATAGGGAGGAAAATGAGGAGATATTTTGTCACATTTAAGCAAACAATAAAAACATCCTTCATCTTTCTTCCATGCTCTGCAAATTTAGCCAAAAACAAAACAATAAAATCGTCTGTAAAGTTGAAGGAAACAGCTTTCCTTTATTTTGTTCTGATTTTCTCAAGTCTCAGCTTCTGGAGTCTTCTCAGATTACCTGAGTTAGATAGATGGCTATCTAGCTGACTTGTGATAGGTTTTTCTTTGTGTTGGAGATCTGGAAAACCACAAGGAGGAAGGAGATAGGAAGTGAAGGTGCAAGAAGGTAGATGTTGTCATCCCAAGGGCCTGTGAAACCCTCACAGTTGGAATGCAACACATCCTTATGTGTGCACACTTTATCCAGCAAACCAGTTTTCTGGAGCAACTGCTGTTATCAGCAGCTGGGACTGGGGCCCTGATGTGCTGCCTGGCAGCAGAGCAAACTGCAGTCCACAACTTCCTTGGGAGGCACCAACAGCACTTCTGACCCAGGAGGCATTACCAAGGTTAGACAACAGCATTTTCCAGATCCTTCCAGCAAATATCAAGTTCATTGGCAAGGTACTCACCCAGGTGCCTTCACTAGCTCTCAGTGAAAGTTTTCCTTAGGAAAGGCAGATTTGAAATGTTCGCTCTCTAACCAGCATTCTTGTGTTTAGACTCTGTTTCATGGCAGCGTTGTGGCTGCAGCCTGGCAAATTAACATTCCTATCAAGTATGAAAATTAGGGAGGAAAACACTTTTGAAATGCCTTCTCCCCTCAACCAAAAATAAGTAATTGTCATTAGCAATTGTGGAACTATTCACTGTCTGTTACACCACTTATTTCTTCCATGTTTTTCACACTTACCTTAAATATATTTACTCACTAAAAGATAATTAGCCCAATCTCTCCCACTTTGTGTCCAGCAAGTCAGGCATAGTACAATTATATTAGTACCAAATTTGTGTAAATGTTCCATTCTTCTTATTAGTATTTTGACCAAAGCCTGAAAATTAATTGGGCTGCTTTCAGAAATTAACCAGTACTTCAGCTCTGCTGGAGGCCTTTCTGTGGGATTTAGCCCCAGTACCGTTGTTTTTGCTTAGGCTTTGAAGAATGGATGGTAAAGAGAGAAATCTAAAATTAGCATCAGATGACTGAGTTCACTATGAAAATAGTTCAGTCATCTGTATCTGATGAAGAGTTACATACAGCCTTGATGACTTCAGTTATATAATGTATTTTGTAATATTAAGCATAAGAGAAGAACCAAAGGGTTCAACAAAACTTCCTCCAAGAACAAACTCTAAGGGACACGGGTAAGCCTATAAATTGGCTGCTTTCTTGCTTGCACTGAGATTTTCAGTGGTCTAAATAAATCCTTTTCTTCTTTTTGTTTTTTGGTACTCAACTGCTTGCTTTAGGTTAGTCAATTAAAAAATCAAGCAGACAAACAAACCCACTCAAACAACAGCACACCCAAAGCGAACAATTATTCTGGGAGGCACCCTTAACATTTTCCATGGTCTGACATCTACACGCTGGCTGGGCAATGGACACAAGTAAATATTTTTTTATTAATTCTAAAAGAAATTGATGTCTAACATCAAAGCATTTATTTCTCTGCACGGGTTAGCCATACATGAGAACTGTCCTTCGTGTTTTGATTAATAGCAAATTCTAGAGAGTTAGAAGTCTGGGTGGAGATGTTGGCCTTCAGCTACAAATAAAAGTGGTGTAGGAGAACACCTGGGGACACGTGGTAGCCTTTGCTTTACATGGGGTTGGGTATTTGCCTTTCAGACTAGGATGAGGTGGTTCTCATAGGGGAAAAAAGGGGAGTATTTATTCCTCTGAACCTTTTCTCATGTTTAGCACTGTGGAACTGCATGAAAAGACAAGCATGCTTCCACTACTGCTGATGGAAAAACAACTTAGGCACGGAAAAACAACTTAGGCTGATGCTTGTATTCAGCAGTCCCTTCTTGTGTGAGTGTACCTTTGCTCCCTGCTCAGCCTCCCTTGAATTACTTGCATTTAAATGGTCCTAACTTGGCTTTGAAGTTAATATTTCTTTGAGGGGAATGAAGTGATGTGCTTACGTCTTCAATTGTTTGCTGGCAGTTGTTTGCAAGACTGGCTTAGTAAGGAAGTGGAATTCGAGGAGTTTTGCATAGGCAGCAATAACCCGCAGGATTTCTACAGCCTTCTCTGTCTTCAAAGTCCTGTGCAAATACAGGCTGATTAATCACACTAATGAGTGCCTGATAGGCCATGGTGTTGGAAAAAAAGAGTTTTGTCCTGTACAAAAAAAAAAAAAAAAAAAAAAGTAGTGAGGACCCATTAAAAACACAATATCCATTTACTCCCCCAGTGTCTAAACAGACTGAAGCTTCAAATAACTTTCAGGCACACCCAAAGATGCATACATTGGTGATTTAAGGAGTGTTGTTCCCTCTCCCGGTACCTTCAACGTCAAACTATTTTTCTATTGTTCTTACATTTCCTAGCGTATGAGAACTTGGAGGTCTAGAGGCCAAAAACAGCCCAGGAATTCAACTTCTTTCCCACCTGGCAGTTAAGGTAATCACCGCGCTGTTGTTTCGAGAGGAGAGCCAGACGGGCTGGAACAATAGCAGCGTGTATAAACTTTCCCCATTCACCTCAAAGGGCTTCCGTGCTAACACCTCATTAGGATGGTTTAAATGCTAAAACTGGCGTTTTGTTGTTGATTATCATATCAGAAACCTCCACCTAACGTATTTAATTAGTACAGCTGCAAGCCTTGGCATGTCTACATTGAGGAGTAGGTTCCAGATTTAAGCTATCTAAACACAGGAATCACAAGTCAAGTGTTACTTAAGGCTGGTGGTCCACAGCTGGCTTTGTCAATGTTTGTGCTCTTTCTCTCTTCTCTACCATTTTTTTTTTCCATTCTTGTTCCATAGACCTAATTTTGTGTTAGCCCATGTTGAACGTGTACCCACATAACACTTATCATTAGGATCACAGCTGTATTCCTGCGAGAAGTAGCAGTTAACGTTTTAATGCAATTAGGTGTGATGTATAATTTTGAAGAGTTGAATTTCTTACTCTGTGTTTCTTTCCGAAGACTCACTGTAATAGGTACTGCTAACTTCTTCCTCCACGTTTTGATAGTGCGATTTGAGCTCAGTTAAAATGAGACTTTATTGGCATGACAAGCTTACGCAACTGTCACCTAAGTGTTAGGGGAAAAAAGAATCATCCTACTCTGAGCATGAACCGATGTTCATAATACAACCATCAAAATAATATAACCATCAATTAGAAAAAGGAGGGGTGGCAAAGGAGAGGTCCAGGAGCTGAGCCGTAGTCTGTCCCAGCTCTGTGGATTTGCTGGGGTCCAACCTGAGGCAGTTCCTCATGAGTGCTGAGCTGTGCCCAGCAGTACTGGGATGTAAAGTACAGATGGGAAGAGATGTGTCCGAGCAAGGAAAATGCCAGACCCAAAACACCGGCACTGTAGCTTGTGAATTCCCTAAATTGCAGTCAAATGCCATCAATGTCAGTGTGTTACAAACACCTAGCTAAAACAGTTTAGGAGACCGAAATTCATTTGTTGCCTTTAAATAACCAGATGGACAGATAAGATCTCTACCACACTCAATTTTCCTGTCCCATAAGTGCTTTCTTTCTGCATAGCCTTACCATCTGCATTTCTACAAAACAGCACATCTAAACTAGCATCTGGACGCTGTCTGAGAGAAACTATATGTGATAATTCCAGATTTTTACCACAATAGCTTGCCCTTTCCGCCCCTTACATCCCCAAATTGTTTAGTTTGCATTTAAATACAGGTAGTACATTACCTGTACCTGCAAATGGCACTTCACTGAAATTCAAACACACGCCCTCTGGCTCAGAGAGTCCCTGCACTGCTCGTCGCCGGCTAAAGGATGGATGTTTTGTGATGCTTACACGCTGCCTTAGGTAAACATCGCTGTCAGTGTTGAAGGAGGGTTAGTGGGCTCGGTGGACTTAGGTCTGAGCTGGAAAGACCATTCTTACATTTTGTGTCAGGATGACTAGCACAGGTGAACAGTCATCTCCCGCTGCGGCTGAGGATAGTCATGTTTGCCTAATCCCAGTTTGGCCGTGCCAGCTCCTGCCTAGGCTGCATGTTTGAAACAATAGGTTTGGCTCAGCTTCTTGGGGTTGTACTGCAGCATAAGCTTTTCCCCATCTACAGGTACTGCGGCCACCTGTTGTTAGCACTGGCTAGTTTATCTAGTTTAAACAGAAAGTAATTCTATTCAATCTAATTGTCAGCTTGTCTGTTGATTCTGCTAATAGAGAAACAAAATAGTGTCAGTTACCAAGAACATTTTTAGGGGAAAGAAGTGGAAGGGGGAGGAGTGAAGCAGATTTACGAGGTTCTATACAGGGGACCAGTAATCCCTCTGACATTGTACACAACCCAAGCTTCAAATAAAAATGATCTTGTATGTAGCGGGATTTTTTACAGTGGAGGGTTGCTTCTTCACTGGGTTATCCCATCTGCCTCTTTTCCCAGGGACCACGTGAACAACTCCAAAAGAAAACTGGCTAATAGGCTAGCTGTTGTGATGGTCTTATAGTCATTTCTTCTGTTTTTCCAGCTCACAGTGACTGACTATGGGCTGGAGTTTAAGCATTCAGCCACACATGCTTGATTTCACATGGCTGTGAAAGCTCGTACCATGTGCCACTGACATGACTCTCCTTTGAACTGAGTAATATGGTAGCTGCAGTGCTGAAATGAACTCTGTTAGAATTCTGAGTTCAAGCTCTGCTGACAAGCTCTCTCTTCTATTTTCCTACGTGAAAATGTTCCTTCACGTTCACCCTTATCTACAGTCCAGTTTTCTCTGCACTGTTAGATAAACTTTTACCTACTGGACTTGAGAAGTAAAATGGTTCAGTGAGAGGAGCTTACTGAAAGCATAAAGCAAATTCGGAAAAGTCCCAGACAAGCCAAGAAACTTGGTTTGCTTAGTCAGCTGCTGTCATATAGGTTGGAGTTCACCTGTGAGAGCAGCTGAGGAATAACCCAGGAGGATTTTTCTTACTACTGTGTACATTTTCACTGAAACCCCGCAGACCTTGAAAGGAAATAAGTTAAAAAGGAATGAGCACTTTGAAACAAGAGTTTCATCATGAGTTTGTTTAGGATGGACCCGAAGTATGGTAAAAATATGGTTAGGCTAGTTCCTAGTCATTAACACTTAAGGTACAAATTTCCAGTCTTTACTCATGTTGGGGAGTGTCTGTGTGAGTAATAGCTTATTTGAGTAGAAGGGGTCCTTGGGTGACTCAGTACTCATCATTTGACTAAGAGTTACAGTCAGGTCCACAAACACTGAGGAAAGAATCTAGTATTCTTTATATTTCAGTTCTGTGTACAACCTTCATTGAATTAAAGATGACCAATTGCTAGTCCTGCAAGAAGAACAGTTTCCACTCTGCTGGTGATTTTTAAGGAATTGCTTCTCTCATGGGGAATTGCCATTCCCCAAGCACTAATATATGGTTTTCTTATACTAATCTGAGGAAATAAAGCTTCTCCAGAATGATTCAGACTCTCACATTAGTTTATAACCTGAAAACAAAGCAGGAAGCACAGAGAAGTTCAAAGCAGAGAAAAGGGATTTAAGGTACATCTTTTATGGTATGAAATGTAATCAATGAGTAGTTAATTGTATAGGTATGGTTTGTTGAAGAAAGGAATACAATCAGGGGAGGAGAAACATCTCACCTTTATTTAAATAATGACTTCTTGTAAAAGAAAGGGAAGGACTAAATTTACAAAGAAACAAAAGAGAAACTAGAGTGAGCAACAAGATTGGGAGGAAGGAGAGCTTTGTGGTTATAACACCCAAGAAGGACCAGCTCAGAAGATCTGGGTTCACATCCTTGATCTCCCAGAGGTTTCTTGTCTTTGAGCAAGTCACGTCTTTATATTTCAGTTCTCTCCTTATGCGAAAGAGTGTAACACTTCATTTGAACTCAGATATCTTCTGGGCTTCCTCTTTACCTATGTGTACCTGTTATACAAAGTACAGCTACTTTACAAACAATACATCCTAATGTCCTTAAAGAGTTTTGATGAACTTGTTTGTGCTTTTGTAGAATTCTGACTGTAGATTGGCTATTGATAATCCAGTAACCACCCAGTGGTGTCATCTCTCCCAAGCTCTTGGTGCAATGTGTCTCATGAAAATGGAGAACTTTCACAGAAACAGATGAGGAAACACAAGAAGAAGTGTAATTACAAACAGACCAGCAAATATATTCAGTTTTTTTGTAATGTAAGGATCATTTATACTTCTCCTGCACTTCGTGGAGTACTTCTTGTAGGTACCAATCAAGCCTTACCATTGTAACAGCTGCAGCTTAGCCTTACAACACCTGTCAAGGTGTAGAAAGGGAAAGCCACACCCTCTGTTAATGAACAGGTGGAACTGAAGCACAGGCTACATTTAAACTCAAATTACATGGGAACTTGGTATAAAAGGAGGAACAGAGCCTAATTCATTTGTGTCTGTACATTACTTCACTCCCTAAAAGTTTACTTCTGCTTACCTAACTTTAGGCAAAAGAACTTAAAAGCAGCAGAAACTCCCTGTGAATGCTGGAAGGAGTAATTTACCTTAACATCTACATCACCATCACTAGAGTAGCATGTATTTCTCCACAGAGTATGCAAAGAACCTCAATGAGATGTTTGAAATTATGTAAGTAATTTGCTATACCATTTAATTTTTCATGACATAATTCTTTTTTCCAGAAATGTTTTTTACTACAGAGCAGGGGTGTTAAATACCACAATCTTGACTTAGACATTGATGGTATTATCTCTATTATGATATGTTAAATCACTGCTATAATATGTTGAATCCCAGCCAAGAGATATTCTGAACTCAGAATGCTGGGCAAATGAAGGAAAAGACCCTGAAATACTTGATTTATTTTTTTTTCCTCTATGAATCCTAAAATATTGTTATGTAGGTTGGAAATTATAAACACATTGTTGATTGTGTGAAGCTGCTTTAAAATTCATGAATCATCAAAAAAATAAGGTGAAAAACACAACAGTGAGAGAGAGAGGATTTGACCTGATGTTAAATGTGTGAGGGAGAAACACAGAAACTAATCTGTGTGCCATGCACTGTCTCATATGTCCACTGTGTTCTGTAGAGCTCTCTTGGTTTTAAGATAGACTAGCATTAATAATTCCCTTTTTTTGCTTGTTTATTTGATTTTCTTAAAATTATTTTTTCTGAACTACAGTCCACCTGCTATTGAAAGCATTTAATTTCATTTTCACTTTGTGGCATTTTGAACTAGGCCTTAAAAGTGGCTCTGAATCACTGGGTACATGTGAATTGCTTTCAGCAGTGTGTAGTTGCTCCATTAAAATGAGAGAGAAAAAGGTATTACAGTATTATGTCTTAGTGTACCTATTGATGCAGCTTTCATCTTTCATCATACTGGTTCTATTGCTGTGTGAGATCCCTATGCAAAATTATAAGAAGAAATCAGCTCACAGTGGAAATAATTGCATTAATTAGGAAAGCTTCTTGTAAATGGAGAAAATTCATGACAAGGGAGACCTAAAATATTTTAAGATTGTTTCTTGGAAAGGCAAACTGATTATACACAAAAATGTAAGGAAAAGCAGAAAACAAATAAACAAGGGGAGGCAGAACAGTGAAAATTGGGCAGTGCTTAGTATACTTGCATGTTTAACATATTTCCAGTTATTTAGGTGGTTAGTTGAGTTAGTAAAATAGTACAACTCCATTTTATGTTTAATACAGAGAATTTTATGTTTTATTAAACAGAGGTATTTCTAACAATTGCTGATGATCAGTACAAAGCCAATGAGACAGCAAAGTCATCTCTATTGATACTGCAAAAACAGGTGTACTAAAACATTTTAGTTTCAATGACTTTACTCTTAATCCCTTTATGCAGCAGCACTTTATGCAGCCAATATTTTTTTTCAGCACAGGCTGTAAAGAAATAGCCCTTTGAATCCAGCTTTTACAGTGCATCTATAAGTGCATCCCTAACAGGTGTGATTTACTGCTATTTCTAACTGAAAACCCTTCTCCAGATTCTATATAATGTTTATAAACAATCTTTTCCATTTATTTATGAACAATCTCTCAGTTGTCCCAAGTGTAACTTCATGTTGGAGCTAACCATGGGCATCTGTGACTTTAATCTGGGCACTGGGCTCAGACACTGCTTATACGTTGCTGGTGTATAAGCAGTCACACTTAAAAACCCAGACAAACAAGTTGCTCCTCTTTGCAAGGGACCTGTTTGGTCCTGTGGGGCTCATCCCCTGCTTCCTGGCCCTGCAGGAACCTGGTGTGTTCTGAAGGACTTTCCTAACAAACTGGAGTAAAACATGCCTGGTGTTGACACATGGGGAAAGTTGTGGGAAGCTGCTGGGCGACTGCTAGCATTCCAGTGGGTTGGTAGGCAGCTTTACTGCAAAGTTAACAGGTTGCTAATTCAAGTGAGAAAAATAAAAGCAAGCTTTAAGTTCTTGAGTGGCATTGTTAGCTGGAAACATCAGGAACATAGCTAAGCTTAGAGGTTTCTGTGTGTTGATGGGGCTGCGGGAGGCAAACTATGGAACACTAGTCTTGTTTAGTTCTGCAAGGAAAACATGTAAATAATGGCCAGAAAAACCCCTGAATTGTGTTTTTGATGATCTAAAGCATCTTCTGACCATCCAAAACAGTACAACAACAAAACATGTGAATCAAGTGGTTATACTAAAGACATGAGAAGTGTAAAAGGGGAAACAAAATTACTCTACAAACATAGCCATGTGCTTCATCTAGTGAAAACTGTGTTGTGTTATTGCATTGCTTAATTTAAGAGACAGACACAGAGGAAAACCTTTGAACTCTGAATCGTGTAATCCAACTTTTGTGGTCTTCTGTTGGTAAAGCTGACTTTTCCTGGTTTATGGCTAAACATGTTTCTGACATGGTTTCTCTGACAAGCATGAACCTGATTTTGGAGTTTTTCTTTGAGAACTGTGCTAATCAAAAGCTATTAATGAGTCTGTCTTTATTAGACTCTGATTCCAAAGGACAGTAAATCCAGTCACAGGGTTCCCAGTACAAGTGTTGTGCTCACTCTGTAAGATTTAATTTATTCAAAAGAAGTGGTGAAGGTAACTTTGTCCTTGCAGGCTTTATACCAGATCAGGCATTGTCTGTGACTTTGTGGCCAGTGAGGAATCACAGCCAGGATTTGCATCAAGATGCCACATACCCCAGCATCCTTTGAATTTACCGTGGGAAAAGGGTACAGATATATACAGCTGGTGGGGACTAGCTGGTGAGTTTTAAGTCCACACTATATTATGGGCTCACTATTTCATTTGTCTATGTCCTGTATATCACAACATGTTATTTACATGTTCATATGTCAAGCCTTTGTATTCAGTTGGGACTATTCTGTTTTAAATCAAGACATGAATTTTAAGAGATGTAGTTAAAAAGATGTGAAGAACTTGGGGAAGGGATATTTTAGGTTGGTAGAATTTGACAAGGAGTAACTTTACCTTCAAATACAATGTAAGCCTACCCCCTTTTAGAATACTGTACATCATTTGACTGCCTGCATGGGAACAATACAAAGGAGGGTGGAGAAAGCACCTTCAAGTGAAACACTTTTAAATCAGTATTTTAATAAGAGAAAAATCAAGAGCTCTGTTGCTGTAGTGTGTATATGTATGTCTTTAACCTAACAGTCAAGCAAATAGAAAAAATTCAGTGACTGAAAAGGAAAGCCAAGCACATTCATGCTGAAAATAAGATATGTTTCTTTAAAATGTTAAGGGAATAAATAATTGGTGGAAAACACCTGCAGCAGGTGTGAACTTTCAACTTCTTGGTGTCTTCATACCAAGGTGAAATGTCTCTTTAGAAGATTGACTTAGTCAAGTAAACTTTACTTAGTTCCTGGTGTCAGCTTAGGTGTAATTCTGTGAGACTCTGAATAATGTATGTAAATAATACATAGCAAATTGTCAGCTGGATGAATAGCCTCATGCTAACTTCTGCATAGTGTAGGACTGTGTGTAGATGGATGTTAAAACCAGTTTGATTGCATCTATATGAAAAGACCACATGACATTTACTTCATAGTGGAATTTGACCCATGACCCTCTGCAGTTGTGCCACAACCGAATATAAATTCTTATCTACGGCATGGAAACTTGAACTGGTCTATCAACTCTGGCTGGAAAAAGACAGATAATTAGTATGGTCCTGTTTGTGCAGCTGTGATCATTGGAAGACCCTATGAATATTAGGGTAAAAGTGGGAATTTACATTTAATCTGTTTGATTGGCATGTGTATCACAATGTGCTATGACAGTGTACAGACCTGTTCCTGATCATTTTGCTCACAGTGATGCCTCAGAATTGCCTTCCGTTCTGACAGGAACATGCCATTATAACCTGGAGCAATACAATGTACACAGCTGTATGTGGACCTGCATCCTATAGGCACTGTATTGCTCAAGATGCTGACTGTGCATCAAGGGCCTGGCCTGTACCATCATTTTAGGCAGATTAGGAATTATAGTTTCTGACAGAAACTGTAGTATCAAAATACTTCAACTTCATCTGCACCAAGGTCTTATACACCGTTGATGTATTGATCAGCTCAAAATGTGTGTAATGAGGAATGAGGGTCAGGTGTTTGAGCTGGGCAGTGAGAAGAGACCAAATTTTGTTTCTAGGGAGTAGCTCAAAATAGAAGTGAAAATAGGCTGCTCATCCTGGTTGTGTCACTGCCCACTGCTGTGCCCTGAGCAGCTGAAGGTACAGGCCCTTAATGCAAGTGGTAGACTTGTGTTCATAGCATCTCAATCATCTTGTTCTTTCTGTTCCATACAAGACAAAGTGAGCATTGTTCTTATTTTATGATCTTTCCTGTGTCTTGAGAAAGCAAACTCCTGGCAAAGGCCATGGAAATGGAAAATTACAATAATCGTGCCTGGAGAAGGCAAAAGTGTGAATAAGACTTTCAGCAGAAGTGTGACTGAGACAGTGTTGAATATAGGGCAGTATAGTGGAAGTGTTAATAAGCAGATTTGCAAAGACAGGAAATGTGAGAAGAAAAGGTAAGCTCAGGATCAAAAAGAGCAGATGGATTTCTTTCTTCAGACACAAAATGGCATCAAAGACTTAAAATTGCCAACACACAAGTTAATGACTTTTCCACAGTGGCCACTACTAAGGTGAAATGGAAAAGATAAGTTAGAATGATAATAAGATTGATCCTTGCAACAGGGCAAGCAGAATCTGCTTTAAATTATATATAGCTAATGGATATATACCTGCTTGTAATAGACCTCAACAAAGGCTTCTGAGCAATGAGAGAGTAGAACGTTTCACTAACCCAGCAGACCTCCATGAAAAGTTTAGTGTCCACAAATTGGCATCCTGTGATAAGAGGCATCTTCTAAAATAAATTCCTGATTGGCTATGTTTTCTGGATTTTAAATACTGTATTTTCTGATTTCTTTGCATTTTCTGCTGTCTTTGCCCTGCTTTGGGTCTCAGTGAAGCTGCAGCAGTGTCTAGCAGTGTTGCCAAGGGCAGCCTGCACCTTCAGCAACAGGGACTTCAGATCCCTGTGCTTGGGGCTGCACTGATATGGCTTTGTGTGCAGAACACCATTGCCTGCGTAAGATCCCAATACAATCAATACAGCGGGTTTTTTTTTTTCTGTGGGATCAGTTTCCCAATCTGGTTCATTGCCTTGCCTTACAAACAGTGTGTCAGCTCAGGAGTTTGAGGAGAGGTATGGAGCAGTATTTCTGAGTTGCTAGCCTTTGCTAAAGTAATTGCTCCTCCTGGCCACATTTCTAGTAGATGTTTGTTGTAAGGACTTTGATGTGGTTCCACCCAAACATCCTTCTCTCTAAATTGGAGACAGATGGATTTGATGGGTGGACTGTTTTGTCCTGAGGAATTGGTTGGATGGTCTCATCCAGAGGGCCATGGTCAATGGCTCAATGTCCAGGTGGAGACAGGTGACAGGTGGTGTCCCTCAGTGCTCTGTACTGGAACCAGTGCTATTTAGTATCTTAGTCAGTGACACAGACAGTGGGATCAAGTGCTACCTGAACAAGTTTGCCAACAGCACCACGATGAGTGGTACATTTGACATATCTGAGGGACAGAGGGACCTGGAAAAGCAGAAGAAGCAGGCCTGTGTGAACCTTACAAGGTTCAAGAAGGCCAAGTGCAGGATGCACATGGGTCAGGGCAGCCTCCAGTATCAACACAGGCTTGAGAAGGAATGGACTGAGAGCAGCTCTGCTGAGAAGGACTTGAGGAGTACTGGTGAATGAAAAGCTGGATGTGATCTGGCAATGTGTACTTCCAGCCCAGAAGACCAACCATATCCTGGCCTGCACCAAAAGCAGTATGGCCAGCTGGCCAAGAGAGGGGATTCTTCCCCTCTATTTCACTTTGGTGAGATCATACCTGGAGCATTGCATCTAGCCCTGGGACCCCCAAAAAAAGGACATGGACCTGCTCAAGAGAGTCCAGAAGAGAGCCACAAAGATTATCACAGGACTGGAACATCCTTCCTATGAAGACAAGCTGAGAGAGTTGGGGTGGTTCAGCCTGGAGAAGAGAAGGCTCCATGCAGACCTTATTCCTGTACTTAAAGGGGACTTTTCAGAAAGATGGAGACAAACTTCTTAGTTAGGCCTTTTGTGATAGGACATGGGCCAATGGTTTTAAACTAAATGAGGATCAATTTAGACTAGATATAAGGAAGAAGTTTTTTACAGTGAGGGTGGTGAAACACTGGAACAGCTTGTCTGGAGAGGTGGTAGATGCCCTGTTCAAGGCCAGGTTGGACAGTGCTCTGAGAAACCTGATCTAGTTGAAGCTGTCCCTGTTTGTTGCAGGGTGGTTGAAATAGGTGATGTTTGAAGGTCCCTCCCAACCTAAACTATTTTACTTTTATGTGTCTGTCCTGGAATATCTGAGTTTTTTCATCTAGCAGCAGTGCTACCCAATATATTCAAGGGCCAACCAATGCTGACATGTAGCTACTTTAATAGGCCAAAATTGTGTTTCAGGATCTGGCTCATAAATGGATCGATGGCTCAACAAACAATAGTGTGGAGTGGACTATTGCAAACAAAACCAGCCCTGGCTACCTAAGCTGAATTTGCTGCCCAAAGTCTGTCATCATTCTCAGAGAGGGATCTGTTCCCTGGGGGTCCTTTTAACTGTGGTCATGATGTGGCTATTAAATTGAACTAATTGGTTAGGACATGAAGCACTCCTGGGATACCCCAGGTTTCCTTTAACACAGGAATTGAACACAGAAAAAGAAGATTTAGAAGACAGTAATTGCAAAATTGAATTACATATGCTATTGAAAGGGTTTTTTACCCTCTGAGTTTCACCTATCAAGGTTGTGAGTTTGACAGTCACATTTTCCTATTTTTAATACATTTTTCTCTCCCCTGTTTCTGTGCGAAGCCACATGAATGGTGGGCAAAGCTGATGGACTGGTCAGGGTGAGGGAACTTGAAATTGTCACTACACAAAGTGCTGCCAGATGCAAGCACAAATGGAAACCTTGCTTGTAACAGTCCCCTCTGCAGAGACTCATGTTCAGTATTGCCTTTTATTGCCACAAATACAGACTTGCCTGATAGAAAGTGAGCTTCAAGTTTTCACAGTACTTTTTTTTTTCAAGTGGCTTGGGTGGAGATCACAGAGGAAGTGTATGACCCTGGCAAGTCCTTCAACCCTATCACCACAAGGTATCAACCCAGATAAAACCTAAAAAGAGCTGTTCCAAGCCTCACCAAGATTCTCATACAGAACAAGACTTCCAAATTCAGAAAAGGGACTTTCAGCTTGGAAAGGGATGAACACGGAGCATTACTCCACCATGGCCCTTTGCACTCCCATACCTACCCGAGCAAGGAGGGACAGGCAGTTCTTGAGGTTCCAGAACTGTAGAGTATCAGAGGAAGAGTGAGTGAATTGTGGTTGAACAGAGAAAGAATAAGGTAACCCTCCAAGGGTGCTGTGTGATTTACATTTGTTATTGAGTTTAATCATCATGTAGATTTAATCACCTGTAGAGAACAAACTCTGAGAAACCTTTTCTTTTGAAAGAGGTCAGGATTGGCCAGTACCTTGCTGGGGTCAGTACAAGGTAGGCCAGTACCATTTCCCACAGATTCCCCTCAAAATATTGTAGTTTGAGATCCAGCTCCACACCCACCTAAACCATAGCTGTTTTTTAGTATCCTTGCTGCAGGCTCCTGACCTCAGGGACAGAAGGGACCTGTAATGCTACCTGGAGTTTCCAACTTCCAAGCTGCAGCAGTCCCACAGGTGTTTTGTGCCAAACCTTGCTGTGTGTGGACTTATGAGTTTTCCCAGAAAACAAACAAATGTATAAATATGTATTTTCTGATTCCCTAGGTTGGATTCTTCTACCCATGGATTTCTGGCAACTGTATCTTAGAATGAGTATGAAAGAAAGGAAAAAAAAAAAACAAACTGTGATAGTTGTTAAGAAAAAAATGAAAGTGAGGGCACAGTCTAAGCTTGTTTGTGGAGGTCTCCCTTTTGAAGCCTCCTTCCCTCCCTGAGCAGGGCAGTTTGATAATCAAGGCTTTGTAGTTCGTCCTGACTTCCTACCAATCTCTGAATGCAAAACAGTAGAGTATTTTATTGATATGGTTTATACCTGGGCCACCAGCATAGCACTTCTTAATTCCTTCTGTCTAAATTGACCTTCAGCAGTTTCCCATCAGTTTATCAGTTTTTTCTGCACTATATATGTGGAATATGCACCCTGAGCCAACAGGCAAATAGAAATGCTGTTTCCTGTTGAGTTTAGCTCGGCTGTGATAAATATGACCACAAAAATGGCTGCATTCTACACTAAAATAGTAACATCGAGTTTCCTATCTAACCCACAGAAGTCAGGAAATTCATAACTTAGTCTGTGTTACAGCATAAAAACATAAAAAAGAGACTGTAAAAAAATATAGGAAGAAAAAAAAAAAAAGGAAGAAAGACACAGGCACTACAAATACCATATCTGGATGTCAGGACAGAATTTTACTCGGATTATATTAACAATAATTAAAGGGTCAGGGGGAGGTGGAAGGATTCCAAATAGCCATCCCTGAAAACTTCAGGAGAGTCCCAGGGCTGCACTGGGGCACCCCAGGGGAAGGTTGGGGCTTCTTTGCTCACGAAAGCCTTAACGAGGCACAGTCAACACTTAGCTCCTACTTCTGTCTGTTATTTGTTTGGTTTTGACATTTTGTTGTTACAAGGGCTTAAAGAATTTTTTTTTGTCTCTCCAATTCTTTCTGTGGGACTGTTGACAGCCCTTGGTGCATACACATTTCCATTGTTTTCTCTGCTTAACCACTTAGTCACATTTGCCTATTTGTTTGTGGGTTCTTCAACTGGGAACAAAAAATTAGTTTATTTTATTTTTTTTTTAAATGTAGGAAAATGTGATGCAAAACCACAAACATTGTTAGGGGGGATTCAGGGACAGGTGTAGTGATTAGGTCTGCCGTTAAGTTTTTGAAATGGCCTAGATTTCAGCTGTTTCTCTGTTCTTTGGGCGTTGTTTTAGAGTATGAACCATGGGGAAGACAATAATTGCTTTCCACTTTCTAATTACAAATAATGAACACAGTTCACTAGGGCTGAGCAGGAAACTTATGGGGCAGGGGAGAAGAGGAAAAGACAGCCATTGCCCCCCTCTTTCCAGCAGAGGTGGAGATTTCCATGAGGGCCGCCCTTCCAGCTCAGTCCTCCCACAGGTTTCTCTGGGAGTGCTGAGCCACCCCTGGACTGATTCTGTGTGGGCATTGTTGGTTTTGTGGTTTGGGGTGGGACAGTGCCTGGAGACACCTGTCGGTGTAATGGTTGGAGATGGTGATGGGTGAATATGTCAGAGCTTCCTGGAACAGAACTTACACAAGCTGGTTGACCCTGCTGTGAGAGAAAGCCTTGACTTGCATCTCCCTTGGCTTGTGCAGCTGCAGCCATTGTCTGAGCTGCCTGGCAGAGAGGAGCAGCTCACTGCCACAGGCATCCCCTTCATGAAGAAAGTACAGAACTCAGACCGTAGTTTCCCCAGTGACATCTGGAATATCTCCAGTGGGTGACACTGAGGTCGTAGGAGGTCAGAGTATCTTGCCCAGAGATTTTCACTAAAAGAAAGACCAAGGCATTGGGACAGTGGCAGAGGCACGCAGCAGCTTGAGAACAGTGACCACGTTATTGTATGAAGATGACTGAACTGGCAGGATGACTGAGTGTGCCCTGAATTGCCTTGCTTTTGTTTGCTGTGTCTCAGACTATACAGAGCTCAGACAGGCCAGGGCATTAAGTCTCTGCTGTCTGATTTCTCAGCTGTGCAGAATTCTTCATACTGATAACATTCAGAGGGGAACCTGGGGGGAAGATCCATCCTTTTAATACAGGTATATGCATATGTTTGGGTGGTCTTGCCTTTGTGCGTGTACATTAGGCATAAAGGAACTCAACACAAATTTAAGGGAACCTCTAGTAACACACGCCCCTTTAGGCATATTAGACAAATATTGTGGGAAAATACAGATATAGGCCAAAATTAATGTTGTTGGACTTGCATGTGCTGAAATAAAAAAAACATATACACTACCACATCCATTGACTAAAAAGTGCAGAAGAAATTGCTACTGAAGCAAGCGATCTTTGTGCCAGAGTGCTGGCTCTGTGCCTCCCAGCAAAGGCACAAAGCAAGGAGGGAATAAGCAGCAGAGGCACCAGGGGCATACACAGTCATATGTTCCTCTTTTTAACCTCAGTAACCTCTTTTCTCCCACTCATAGCTGACATACTCCCACCCTCACCCTGAACACCCAATGAGTATATGAAATAAAACCCATGCTTGTTAGTTATAGGGTTTGTGATGACTAATGGAGAGTTGGTTGAATAAACTAATGGGCTTTTATTTTTTTTTTATTTGTGGTAAAAGTACATTAAAAATTACTCATAACCTGCAAAGGGCCACTGTTTGAACTTAATATTGGAGAAATTGTGTTTGCGTGAATGAGTGAGCCAAAATGGAAATGATCACTTGGAATCAGTTTTAATAAGCAGAATTTAAATCTGAATGGCTGTAAGAAAGGTTGTGTTAAATGAGAGATCAGGTGCAATGTGGGAGACTAGTTCTCAGAATGAGAATAGTCAGGAAGAAATGGACAAATTGAGGGCAGAAATAATTCAACAAAAAGAATTAATTCTAAAAAATCAATTAAAAACATGCACAGAAACATACAGTGCTTTTAGAGGAATTATTCTTTTATGTTCATGTAAAGGCACCATGCCTTTTCTTTGTACACAATGCCAGCTTTTTTCATGTAAATAATAATCACTATACCTTGGAAAAAAGTTTACAATTATATATATAATTAAGAGAAATGGGAAATGCTGTTGAAGATCTTTGAAACTAAACAGCTTCACTTTTTTTCCTTTGCATTTCCCCCTTCCCTACTGAATCTCAATTATTTTTCCAATTGGTTTTGACTTTTTGCTATTGATAAATTTTGCAGAATAAATTACAGAAACTAAGGTTCAAGCCCTACACTGACTGCATTATAAACATCTGGATGGGCTGTTTAATTAGCATTCGTGAATGTGAATCTGCTTGATTTGCTTTCTGCTCTAAAAAAAACAAACAAAAACCCCAACAAACAAAAGGAAAAGAAGTGGCTGAGGACCTGAGTTTGACACCCAGTGACATGATTTGAGGATTTTAGTGACAGACCTTTAGGAAAGGTGTCACGTTCATGAGATTTATGATAATCTGCACAGGCTGGCAACGCTTAAAATCAGCAGGCATTGATTGTGACTTGTAGACCCTTATGGTCCAAAATGCCCATTTCCAAATTCAGGGTCTTTATCAATGTATTTATGTTTGCTTTTGTCTCTAAACCAATTCCTAGATTAATGGGAAATCATAATAATGTGAGCATTTGCTTCTAGCACTTCATAACCAAGTGAAAAAGTGTCCCTGGTCTCAAGCCCATACCACATGGGCCATTAGCTGTCTTCCCCGAAGTCCTAAAAATGTTGATGAACTGGTGTACTGACTGAGCATTTCGCTTTAAACCCTTTCTGTGGAGGACTTCCTCCTGGTCTGGAAGTGGAAACATTGATGTATGTCGAGAAAAACTGTTCGCACAGTGTTTCCTGCCTCTCTCACAGCAACTGCTCAGAGAGATCGAGTTTTCCGGTCTTCACGTGTTGCTTAGAAGCTGTGAGAGACTGGGGTAGCCCCTTGAGCAAGTGGCTCAGCAGTCAGCCAGACCAACCTTTACCTCCTAATCCTATCAGCCCTGACCATCACATCTTCATAGTTAGGTGAGAGAAGAGCAAATGTCTTCCTACGTAGTAAAAAACTTAGTGTCCTTGTGTTTCTTTCTTAAAAACAGAGACACTGAGGGAAGGGAGGTAGAGTGGGGACTGCAAGCCTTAGAAACAAGTGCAACCTGTGCGGTTTACCTTGCACTTTTCAGTATTGCAGTGGTGAATGTGTGCCATCCATTGCACGGCCCTAATGGTACCCAGCTGACGAGCTTTGGTTGTCAAACTGGTGTTGGATAGAAAGTGATCTTAGGTTCCATCATACCCTGCCGAAGTGCTGGGCTGGGGAGCACAGTTCTCCCTTTTAGCTGTATGCTCTTCCACTTTTGAGGTCTGGAGTCACACTTTTGATGCATTCATTAGATGCTGGGCTGATCTGGAAAGGGTCAGCATTTCTGGAAACTAGGCAGTGACTGCGGGGGCAAGGGACTTGCTGACTCATTTCTGGGTAATGTGTGTTAACCCTTGTGTCACATCCAGCTCAGGCAGGCGTTGCTGCTCCCCGGGAAGGAGGAGGAGGAGGAGGTGGTGGTGCACGGGCAGGAGGTGACACTGGAGGGTTGAGATTGCAGCAAGGAGAGGTACTGAGGTCTTGGCAAGGAGGCCGGTGGTAGACGCAGCTCTGGCATAGCCAGAGCGGTCGGCAGGCAAGGATGGGCTCCATACGTGCTAGACAAAAGGGCTGGCAGGTGGCCAGGGGCTCTGCGAGGCAGCAGCGAGTGCCTGTCCTAGGGGGTGAGTGTCCTTGGCACAGGGCCAGAGGGGCCCTGCCATTGTCATCCTCCTCTCGATTGCTCTGCGAGCCTGGAGGGGGATCTGTTGTGTGTTCTGTTTGTCATCTTTTGTTTGCAACTTGAAGCAATCCGGCAGAGAGTAATTGCGCTGTTTGTTTCTGACAGCCCTAGCCGAGCATCCCCTGTTGTTTGTCAGGCTTTGCTAGCGCGGGTGGGAACCTGCAGAGGGAGGACAAGCTGGACACGGGTCCCTGTGCCCAGTGCCCCCGCAGCCCGGCAGTGTGTCTGCACCAAGGGGACCTGGGGCAATGGCTGGCCCCGGCTGCCAAAGCACCGCTCTGGAGCCGGAGCTGGCTCCTTCCCTGAAACCCCCTTGCCGGGCGGAGGCAGGGAAACACGGGGGAGGACCCTGTCAGCTGAGGGCAGACGGGCCGAGCTGCTGCGGGAGGTGCGAGGGCACCAGAGGAGCAGCAGCCCAGGCAGGATACAGCTCAGCGCCCCAGCATCGCCACCAAACATATCATACCATGAAATCACAGCCGCAGGAGGTGAAACTGACACAGCCCTGGGTCACCTCTCACGGCTGAGCCTTTGCAGTGGGTCTGCCATCCCTGGCTTTACACCCAGACAAGGCACACATTCCTGCTGGGAGTAACTTTTAGAGAAGGAATGGGAAAAGCCAACACTTCCATCGAGTAGCCCAAATGGCACACACTGGCGCCCTGGGCCTGCTGTGGGACTCCATCATCCTGCTGCATGTCCCTGGGCTGCTGCAGCCCTGCCTGAAAAGGGAGGGGTGCTCAGGCCACCATCCACTGCCAGGAGAATCCATGCCCTGCCATGTCGCTGCTGCCAAGGAGAGCTGCCCTGCAGCCGGGCACTGCACGTCTGGCAGCTAGCCCTGGATGGCTGCATGTCACTGCAGACCCCACTGCAGTAAGGGCTGGTTCTGGGCTGTATCAAGGGGCAGAGACCTCTGTCTCAGGCTCAATGGGAAGTGTGCTGACCCACAAGAGGGCTGAAATCAGTCATGCCCTGAGAAGTACAAGCCACTTTCCAGTTTGCAAGCAGCAGGGTCCACTTGGTGGTTTGCACCTCTTTGATTATTTTTAAAAATGTTTTGATACCCTGCCAGTTTTAGAGAGATGTGGTTTCCGTCAGCCACCTGTTCTTTTTAACAACGGGATGTTTAATATATTGATTTATGAATGATTTGCATTTTGTTTTAATGTTGGGGGTTTTTTCTTCCCCCCTCCCACCTTGATTTTGCCTTGCCTGTTGGCATGGAACAGTGCAATTTTCTGCCGCACACCCAGCCCTTATGGCTTTTACTCTTCATGGAAGGTATGAAGGGCATTGCTGACTTGCCAATTGAAGGGGTTCTGGGATGCTCAGTTAATACAGGAGCCTGCTCCTGTTCACATCACATGGTTGCAAAGACCAAACCTAATTTAGAGGGATCAGGGAGTAGTAACAGGTCTAACACCCCTCATCTGCAGCACTTGGAAATTCCTTTTGAACTTGTTTTCCAGTGTGCTAATCTCCATCCTGTAAAAATCAACTGTGAAGATCTGGGCTATGTGATCTTTCTCTGACATTGCTTTGTGATACATTAAGATGACTTGCAGTTTTCCCTATTTTCCTGTTGCATTTTTCTCTGTAGAAAGACTGGGGATGCTCTGATTTTACTTAAAAACATGCTTTACTATGATCTCTTTCACCTTAGTGTTTAAAGTGGTGCATTTTTAAGAACAATATCCCTTCTCTGGAATGCTAATCTAGCCTTACTATTTATTTATTTATAAAAATTAAAACATGCTAGACTGTAGACTTTATGATTAAGATCTTGTCCACAGGAATCAGGTGTCTCCTTTCTCCTGTGTCTCCTGTATGAATGGTAGCAATTTTCTAGACTCAGGGGTTAGAAAAATGTATTTTGAATGCAGAAAACAATCAAAAGTCTTACTGCCTGCCTTTAGGTATATATATTTTTTAAATTTAAAACCTGTCCAGGCATTCCCTATGGATAAAGGGAAGGTACATTTTTCACAGAGTATGTTAAGAAATTACCTGATCACAACTAACACTAGGTTGGTAATCTAACAGTGGGTTTTTTTAATGGACTAGTACAGAAAGTTAAACGGTAAAAGAAGAATAATAGGAACTCTTGTGAGGACATGACATTATATGGTTTTAAAACAATAGGTTATATGTGAGATATTAACTATCAGAACAAACCATATTCCAAGATGTATGAATGGTAATAAATGTGATACTATCACTGACAAACATATATTCTAGCTGATACAACAGAATCTAATTACTATAAAGTTACTTTAAACATCTGTGGAGATTATGTTCCTGATTTTGTTGTGGAAAAGGTCACACTTTTGGCATGGTCTGTATTTAGACTGGGCAGAGACAAAAAGAGAACCAGTGCTCTGAAGTTCAGATTTCAAAGCATTGCCTCTATGAGAAAGTGGCAAACTGATTTTGAAACTTTCAAATGGTTTAGGAATATTGAGAATCTACTTTGGTTTAGAATCCTTTAGACTGACAATAGGGGGTTTTGCTGGTTTAATTCTGTTTCCACATCTGTTTGGGTCATGTTTGAAGTTTCTGTGAGCTGAAAACATTGTAAAACAATTTTTTTTCACTGTGGTTTTGATTCTGTTTAAATGTAGACCAAAAAAAGAAAAAAGAAAACTAAACAAATCCAAACTAAAAATTTTGCAGATTTTTCTTGAGATACAGGCTTCATCTTGATGAAATTGGCTTCGTCTGCACTGAAATTGTTTTGATGTTGCATATTGGTTTTCCAAGGCAATTACTTTACTGATTTCACTGCCTGAAGAGCTTGTGGGAACAGTTGATTTTCCTAGACTTGAGGTTGTGGGTACAATCCCTGTATGGGACATCCACTTAAGAGTTGGACTCAATGATCCTTGTGGGTCCTTGCCAACGCAGAGTATTCTGTGATAACTGATCTTTTGAATCCAGGTTCTAATTTAATGCGAGTCCTGCTATCCTTGCAGTCTGCCATCATGTTTCATTTGCCTGGATGTGCCTTCTGAGCATACTTGAGGAGGGGGATGATGGTTGAAGATACGCATAGCTCTGACGAGCTTTTGTAATGCCATTAAAGCTTTTGTTTTCTTATGATAAAGACTTCACTTTTGTACAAAAGCAATCTTTTCAGACATAATGGAGGAAATTTCTACTGAGCAGCTCAATGAGGAGAAATCATGGGACCTGGAAAGATGGCTTTTGATAAAACTAAATGCTTGCTATTGTACAAACCCATCATTGTGCTTGATGCCATCAGAAAGGGCTTATTTTGTAAGGGACCTCAGGGTTTCCAAGGGCAAGGCCAGGAGCAAAGGAGAATGGCTTGGACTATCCAGAGAAGTGAGCAAAGCACAATGCAAATTATCTAAAAGAGAAAGGAGGGCTCAAATGCATCCTTTTGTTTCACCTCCGCTTCATTGCTGGTCTTCTTGAGTTACTGTTCTCTTACAGCTGCAAAATTATTACAAGTTTCAGAATCTCCTACAAGGCAATATATTCCTATTGCTTACTGATAGCCTGAATAACAAAAGAAAAGGGAAAAAACTCTAACTTTACTTAAATCTAAGTTCTACACCCACTCTTAACCTTTTGACTGAAACTAATAACATAACGTCTGAAAAATCCTGCTGTATGCAAGTTCCTTCATGCTTCCTCACACACACTGCTGGGCTAGTTCAACTTCTGAATGCTCTGCAAGTAATTCTTTCTAGCCTTCAAACATTTCAGCTTTGTACTGAGCTCTGGGTTAGAAGTCAAGTTCAGAAATTAGTCTGGAGGGGCCAAGAGGGACCTAAAATGGGGAAATCTGCATGTCAGCTGTGCAGTTTCTTCTAAGGGGCAAGTTAGAGCACCATTCCACTCACTGCACTTCATGTTTTCTGTCAGGGATGTAGGGTAGACCTCCTCAGTTATCACCTGTGAATTCTCAGTTGCTTTTCTCAAGACTCCTTCAACAAACACATATTCAATGTCACAATAACTGGTCTAGCACAAAAGCAGTATGGTTTCCCCATACCTGCCAGTTACCTTTAGATTAATATATCAGAAGGACATTATTTTGAGGCGACCTCTAATATTTGTTTGAACTAGAGCATGTATTTCAGGTGTGTGTTCTTGATTCAAAACTTTGATGAGAAAAACTGAGCACATTTTCAGTTCATCACCTTTCCTATTGCAAGGTGCAGTAGTTTAAATTCAGGACAGCCTAAACGGTAATTGATGATTTTGTCTATTGCCTAGGGGGAAAAAAAAAAGGGGGGGGGGGGGGCCAACCCAAAACCTGACTTAATGCCCCTTCTTC
>JAWWEU010000081.1:39239354-39268569 GCA_035583155.1 Acropternis orthonyx | reverse complement strand
CCCCCCCCCCCCCCCCCCCCCCCCCCCCCCCCCCCCCCCCCCCCCCCCCCCCCCCCCCCCCCCCCCCCCCAAACCCAAAACCTGACTTAATGCCGCTTCTTCTCTCAGTCTTTCACAATGGGTTTTACCTCCTCATACAGCATGTGGCCATGCAGTGGGTCAAAGTAGGATTTGGCACATCTGAGGGAGCAGAAACATCTATTGCAGCAGTGGGATCTGCCTCTACCAGACCAGCTGGGGCTGGAATAAAAAACCTCCTCCATGGGCAGTAGATCTGATGTAGACCCCACACTTGACCTTCTACTCTAAATGGGGGACAGAGGGAAGCACAGGACCAGAGGACCCTCCATGATGAATTGGCAAATGAAGCATATATTGGTAAGTGGACATTGGTAATCCAGGCATGTTTAGTGGGTATTATCCAAAAGCACCTTCCCTCAGCTGTTAGCCATAGCATGGTGTCATGCCTTTGCAAGCTAAATGAAAGAGCCCTCTGCTGCTAAAAACCTAGTTGACAAGGTGTTTAAGCCGCTGAAATGTATTGAGGATAATAAGGTCAATTTTTCTAGCTAAAGTAATATGCCTCACTGCCGAGGCTCGAGTCAGATTAAAGCTGTAGTAATTTTGTAGTAATTCTAGTTGAGGAAGCAAAAAAACATGTACAACATAAGGTGCATTTATAATGATATATCTGCATTTGCATGTTTTTATCTTCCTGATACATGTCTGTGAAAAACAAGGCTCCTCTCCAGCATGGTTACTGCTTCCAGATTTAGAACAGGTTTCACAGGAACTGAGAGGAGACCTGGCTGCATGGACAGCTGTGTGGGAACCAGCTGCTATTCTACAGGTCACATTGAAACACATCGACCTGTTGGAAGCCACGAAGTTGATTAGAGGGATGGAGCACCTCTCCTATGAGGAAAGGCTGAGAGAATTGGATTTGTTCAGCCTGGAGAAGAGAAGGCTTTTGGGGTGACCTAATTGCAGCCTGAAGGGAGCCTACAAGAAAGATGGAGAGAGACTATTTACAAGGACATGTAGTGACAGGATAAGGGGTGATGGCTTTACAGTGAGATAGCGTAGGTTTAGATTAGATAGTAGAAAAAATTCTTTACTGTGAGGGGGGTGAGGCACTGGAAGAGGATGGAATTCTGAGCAACCTGGTCCAGTGAAGGAGTTTGGAACAATATGATTCTATGCCACTGTCTGTCTCTAGACACTGGTCATTTTCTCTATTGCTCTTTGCTTCCCCCCCTCCTCACCTTCCTAGATTTTGCATCCTTGTAACTGTGTCTTTAAATGACTGTGATATAACTTCTATTAAAGCTATGTGAGAGCATAGCATTGAGTTAGTTTCAGGATACTTTTACCATCAGTAATACCATCAGTCTAGAACTTAGATCTGCTGTGGTCTTATTTCAGCTCATCAGTGATAGACAATAAATTTGCCATTTGTAGTCCCTTTATTTACTTAGGACCAGGCTGCTGCCTCTCTTGTGCTTTAGTTATGTCACCAGAGTTCAAAAGCCACAGTCATGACAAAATAGCCTAAATCAGTGCTGTTGTGGTGACTCTCATCACTGACCTGCTGCCTCTGAAACCTAGTGATCGGTCACCTCCTCTGAGGCAAAATAAAGGAAACCTGTCTCCTGCCCCATGGGTGCTTAAGGCAAAGCATTTATCTTGAAGCAGGAATAAAAGCAAAATCTGTTCCCAATGACATCTATCAGAAGTTGTGTCTGTACTTATTGAGGCTTGGGGGCTGCTGCTGTGAGATGGAGACCAAGGAAAGCAGCTGAGACAGAGCACCCAGGCTGCCTCACATCTGCTAGGGGCTGTCAGGCTGCTTTAGCTGTGTTAGTAACATTATAGTTTAAAGCTTCTTGTTTTTGCCTTTTAAATGTTGTATCTGAAATTCTCTGTCCACTCACTGGAAGCAATCTCTGTAGTTTCATGTAATCTCGTGTTTGAGATTCTTGATGTTGCTCACAAGCCCAGTATGGTAGTATCCTGAATGGTGTCCACCTACACATACCTCTTCCATCTCTTTTTCATGAGTGGATAAATTGTTTAGAACAGTACAAAAGCCACTGTGGCTCTGTGGTGGATTCGAAGAGACAGCTCAGGGACGGTTGTTTTCAGGTGTGCCATCCTGGTGGTGACTTCTCTGAAATGTGACTGAGTGATGATGCATTCTGCCTCACTCACCCCAATACTAGTAAATGAAGGAGCACTGCAAAGAGTAAAATAAAGTGCAGAAGGAAAGCCAAGAATACCTTAAATTTGGTTTGATTTCTTTCCCCTGTTATTAGGTTGAACCATTCTTAGCACACAAATGTGGATGTGCCCTTGCATTTTAAACTCACTTAAATATCTGTGGTTGTGACCTTGGGTTTCCAAGAATATACGAAACCATCTAGTAAGTTAACTTTTCAAACAATGGAAGAGAAGAACCATCCCACCACCACCACCAAAAGAACAGTCTCGGCATCAACATGGCCTAATTCCTCTGCTCCATGTAAGAAATCTGTAAAAACCAGTGATACTTAGGAAGCTGATTTGATCTGATACGCCTTCAGGGTAAGCTTGAGGCCACTGATGACTCGAATGAATGGGTCCCTAACTGTACATCAGTGGTGTTTGGAGAATTTATTTTGCTTCTGTCTTTTAGGTGGTGGCTAAGTTGTTTCTGTGATGCTCTCTGTAGACAATGAGGAGCTTGAGAAACTTTGGAAAACCTTCCAACCCTGTCCTTCATTCCATTTTTCTGCATGTGCATCTAATGGCCATGTCCCCTGGTACAAGAAATAGTTTGTGGATGAACCTTAAAGTTGTTCCCTATTTAATTCTGGAAAAAAAAACTTTTGAGGAATGAGGAGATAGGGAGTACACAAGAGTGAAGTTATGACCTGTGTATATGTGGCGATTAAAAAATTCCATCTGTATAAGTATATAAAGTAAATTTCCTCTAGAAACTTCAGTGTTCCAGTTTGCCATTTCCCACAACTCTTCATTGAATGCTCCCATGCAAAAACTAGAAGAGTGACATTTCCCCTCATATGCAGAGAGGAGTGAGAGCCTCCAGGTCCGCTGAGAACCTAAGGAGTCTGGACTTGAGCCCTTATTTCAACAGGAAAAAATGAGGACAGCAGGAGGCTGAGGGATCCTGTCAGGGAATAAGAACTCAGCACTTAGTCTGCACAATGCTGAACATAGGGGAACCTCCCTGTAGTTCACTGGCCCATTCAGATTTTTAGGATATGCAAAAGTTTGGTCTAACAACCTTCAGAACAGAACTGTAGCAGCTATTCCAGGTTGGGAACATTGCATTGCTGTTGGTTTTGTATCGTGCAACCATATCCTGAGAGAGGAATCATTGTGTTCAGAAGGTACTTACTTTTATTGTGAGAATCTTTAAACATGTGGTGTTTATTTATCCTCTAAATTATTTCATCTCTCCTTCCCAACTAAAAATTGTCAATGTGACGTTGTCATTTAGCACTTCCAACACTGTTGGTAATAAGCTACATCTGTAATGAACAGGATTACAATGTGGTTTTACACCTAAGTCACCTCTTAAATCTTTAACATCAACAAAATCACAAATTGTGGGCAGAATACAAATGTATTTATAATTTTTAACCATTCAGGATGTTTCATAGCTTCCTAAAGTCCCATCACTAGAGCAAGAACCCTGACAAGAGATAAGGCACACATCTTTAATTAATTCTGATGTAATCAAATCTGATTTGATCTGATCTAATGTAATCTCATGTTTATCCAACCAGGAGGACTTTATCTGTAGACATGATGCTCACACAATGGATTGGGAAGGTACTCCTTGCTTTAGCCATGAATCTTTTGAAAGCTGAGCTGGTTAGTCCTCAAATCCTGGTATCATGGGATTATTCCATGGAAAGGTAGACATTACTCTGGCACTGGTATGAAGCAGTCGGGTCATGTTTGGAAGCAGCAGGTGTGGCTCTTTTAGGTGGTCCACTCCTCTGCAGAGAGCAAGAGTAATTTTAACAACAGCTGCATTGGTCTAAGGAAAATATCAAGGCAGAGGGAATAACTTAATAGATCAAGTGATAGAAAAAAGGAAACCTTTTGGAAACTATTTTTTTAAAGTCTGTTATTGCCAACTATCTTAATTGGTCTAGTAAAAGTAATTATTTGCCCCTGAAAAGCTTTCCTTGCTTACAGTAGTTGTAGCTGTTGCATTCTTCTGTTGTCTCTCCATTTCCTCATCTCTAGAGTTGTCAAGTCACTGAGATATGTCAGGTCACTGAGGGGATAAAATAGACCTGCAGGGATAATATCTTCAGGGCCAAAGGTGGGAAGGTTCTGGTTAAATGCTGTGCGGACATCATGATGTGTACCAAACGTATGCTGCAAGGCTGCTGGAGGCATCCAGAGGACCTGCATTTCCTACTGGTCTTCCACTCTGCTATGGAAGAGCACAGAAACAGGACTTTTTTATTCCAGATTTCAGGTGATTTATAGCTAAGCATACGTGTAAATGCTTTGCTGAACTGTTCTTTGTGAAGACTGTTTGCTGACCCAAGCCTGTGGAGTTCTAATCTTTCTGTGCAATAATGTAAGCAAAGACCTTCAGGACGTGTTGCAGCCTGTGCAGACACCTTGCCTGCATCCATCTGAGTCAAAAAACAGAGGCAGGGAAAATCCCTAGGACGGGAACTCAGTCATCTGTGCTGGTACCCGGGCCAAGCAGGCAGCAGCCCTCCCTGCAGGTTGCAGGCAGTGCTTGGGAGCCAGCACGGGCCATTCCCAGTGACCAGACCGGAGGCAGGTTTTGGAAGAGAAGAGCAGCCGGTAGCATAGACACAGGCCATACTGTGCTGGCTGGCCTCAGTGGCCAAAAGCAATCCCCAGCAGGTTTAATTTAAAGCTGTGTGGGTGCAAGTTTAATTTAAAGCTGTACAGGTACAGATTTAAAGCTGAAATGTCTTTAGGTGACAGTGAGATGGCAAATAGTTACCTTATGCCAAATATTGATGGGCATTTAATATACACTTTGGGCACATGCTGTGACCAGGGAAGACTGCCTACTGATGTTATGTGAGTGCTCCTGATTCCTGCAGTGCTGTGGTGCGGGATGAGCACAACAGAGGAGAATCACAAGTGTAAAGTGCTTTAAAGATCACACTCTAGCAACTCCTACCAGAAAAATACTTTTGATTTGAAGTGTGATTTTTTTTTTTTTTTTAAACAGCAGTTCTATACTACTGAAAGACCTCTGTGGATGCAGTTACACTAAGGGAAAAGTAAAAGCCTTGCCCAGTACAGCTGGTGTCTCCATGTGAGCTGCACTATCAGAAGCCTGGTGTTGTAGGCAGAAGCAGTTTCTCATGTGGAGGGCACAGCCAATGCTGCCTGGTGTTCTTCTAGTGCAGATTTATCCAGCCTTTGAAGTACTACTTCATTTTTAAATGGTTATTAGCCATTTTTATGTCAATGTCCATGGGTAGTTGTAAAGTGTTGTTTATTTCAAAACTGGTCTCAACTCCAGTGACCCTTCCTGCCAGCAGCAGCAATGGGTATGGTCTGAGCACAGGGAGGTGCTGAGGACTGCCACCTACCTCTCCATACCTCAGCTCATGACCATTGCCGCTTGGCCACATGGTGAAATCCCTCTTCCCTGGGTGCACACCTCAAATCCCTCACTAAAACTGCCCCAAAGGGTCACTTGCTCTAAGTTTGCAATGCAGCAAAATTGCATTGCTTGTGGGGTTTTTTTCACTCTAAACTCAGGTATAATAGTTATTCTGTGTTCAGGCTGGAGTCAAGACAAAAGTAAACCAAGTTAAGAGTACTTCATAAAGAGAACTTAGGCTAGGCAGCTGAGAAGTCTCGGAAAGATGCCTGACATCAAGTAGGTGAATCCTCCAAGGAAATCCTGTGTGCAATGGAAGAACTTCTGGAAGTACACTATATATAGTATAAAAAAAGAAAAAGACAAATCTGAAGAGACGCAAAGACTGACCGGTACCATATTCTATTATGGATTACATAGGGTTTACTATGCAAGCATCATCCATGTATACACATGTACACTCCCTTGTGCTGCTATTAGCAGTAGAAACTCACATGCTCATACATATCTAGTACAAAACACATGGGGCTTAGGAGGAAGACTCATCTGTAAGCAAATTTGTCAGTGTTTGGATTGGGCATTAACAATGCTGTAGGGCTCTCAGTAGGCAGATGGTCCCAGGAAGTAAAATAACATGACTGTTATATTTCCTGTTTCTGAAAGGAGGAATTGATATCCCAGTGCCAATACAACACTGCCCCTAAGCAGGCAAATATCTCTGCACATGCAGGAGATAGGGCACAGCAGGGAACTGTGATACTGGCACTTAGTGGATTGCATGTCAGCCTCCTCTCAGTGGGCTTTGCATGCCTATCAAGGACACAGGTAGAAGAGAGGGGGGTTTGCCTCCTACTGAGAGGCTGTGAGAGCAAAATGGAGCTACAGGAAGGCTTTTCTCCTCTGGAGCAGATATGTTGCATGGAAACAAAGTCTCAAGAGTAAAGGGTAATGGGAACGGTTACCTTTCCCATGTTAAATGTTCGCCCTGTAGCATAACAAAACACTTCAGAGAAGACTCGTTGAAATGGTTTGGGCAGAATTCTCTTTTTCTGTGTGCTCTCTGTATGAGAGAGGAAAGATTAGTCTGTGTTTGCTCTCAGGTTAGGATTGCATTATGTCAGCAGACTGATAGATTCCCAACAGAAAGACATTCGTCACTTTGGAGAACTCAAGATCTGACATTCATAAAAGAAGCTCTAAAGAAAGGCACAGAAACCGTTCAGGAACAGTGGGGTATTTCTCCTCAGCACCCTGGCTGCATACTCATCTAATGAAGAAGTGTGGGTTGGAAGTCAAACTATTTTTTGATGTATTTTTGTGGAAATGCATCTCGGCAAAGCACAGAGTTAAGAATGATAACGGTGAGTGTGGGGGCTTAAGTAACTGGCCACACTGTGTGAGTATCAGTGGTGAGAGGGTTACAAGCCCCAGGGCAGGCGACGACAATCTGTTGTGTAGTGGTCCCAAACCTGAGCTGGATGTGTCTCTAGCATTTAATGTGGCTTAAATGCACCCTTGTGCTGAGTACGGTGAGGGAAGATGACTCTTGAATAAAAGCCATCACCTTTGACATAAAGTCCTGTCCACAAAACCTGTCAATGAAATAACTAATTAGAGAAGACGTAGCTACAGCCGTAGTCCCAAGAAGGCTGCTTGTCTGTGTGGCTACAAGCAGGTCATGTAGAGCACTGAATGAGCTGCACAAGTCTCTGCATGGCAGGGCTGCAGCAGTGCAAGTACAATGAACTGCATTTGCTCTCACTTTTCCTGGCCATAAACCCCTCAGGTCTGATTCTTCTAGCTTTGCACTCTGCATCGTCATTAACACTGCTTTCAAGAGCTGAGTTAGTGGGTGGAAAATACTACCATTTAGTCAGGCATCATTTTACCACCACTTCACAGCATTGTAAAATGAGAATGTAGGCTATGGAGCAGCAAAGACCTGAGTCCCGGGTATCCACCTCATTAGAGAATCTGTTGCCATATGAGTGGGAAATAACAAGGTCAAATTCATCTGTCCTGAAATTACACAGACTGTCTGAGCTTGAGCTGGAGATTTTAATGGAAGGCCAGAGCAATAGAATATAAAAAATATTAAATGAATACGCAGTGATGGTGGATTTGGAGTAAGGAGTGAATTTATGTGAAAGTTATGTGAAACTTTAAGCAATACCATGCTCTAATGTTTTTATAATAATTTGTATAAAGATATAATAGATGCACATACAAAAACATGAGTATATGTAGGTAGTGTAAGTATACATTTGGAGATGACACTGTTCTCAATGTGTTTTCCAATGTAATTCTATTTGAAAGAAAAGTAATTTTTCCTTTTCATGTGGATTCTCATGCTCTTTGCATATGTCTTGCCTGTGGAAGGTAGGCACTTAATATTCTTTTTTTTCCTTTCCTAGTTTAGTTTGGGTGTTCTTTTTTTTTTTTTTTTTTTTAGGTCTGCTTTGCCGTAGGCCCTGAAAACAATCATAAAAAAATACTGTGGCAGTTGCTTCCATGTGGCTTGCCAAAGGGGTGTTAAGAAATTTTCCTGGTTGTTCTGTATGTGTGAGCTGCAAAGAGGTGATAAATTGTTGAAGGAAATTAAAGTGGGGGCTTGAAGCTCAAGTTTTGTACTCTTCTGGTTTGGGCAGTCTTGGATTATAAGACTGTTTGTTGTGCTCAAAATCAAAAGGTTAGTTTTTCTCTCTGACTCACCCAGGAGTGCTGCAAAGACAGAGTAATAGGTAAAAACATCACTCAGCCTCTGGTGCTCTCTGTGCTTCATTTGCTCAGGTGCTGGAAAAAAATACCACTTTCTATTAGAGAGGAGCAGCTAAAATGGTAATCGTAGTGCTTTGGATAAGGAGCCATTTTTAATCACGGAGATTCTCCCAGAGCATGTTCTGTGCTGCCTGCCCTACCCTCTCTGCCGTGTGGGGGCACCCAGTCCCTGCACCCTTCGGATCTGCCTCTTCCTGTGGCACTGCCAGCTTGGGAGCAAACACAGTTGGGTATCAGCTCAAAAATTGTTTTTGCATTCTTTCTAGGCTGGTTGACAACTGAGGCCTCTCAATGAGTGATGCTTTTTTGTGAGTGGGGAAGTTGTAGCTCGCAGTTGTGGCTGCTAGCTGGTCACAGCTTGGCTCTTTTGCTTTGCCTTGTAATGGTCTCAGCACACCCACTCTTTCCAAAATGAAGGTTTTTTTCATTTATGCTTTCATCTGTGATGCTGTGTCATGAGTCCACATGAAGAGGTTTTCTTTCCCCCTCTCCATCCCCCAACTTCAACGTTGTTGCACTTTTGCCTTCAGCATCATCAGCTGAACTGCAGTAATGCTGGCTCTTAGCTAGAGCTTTGGGACCAAGCATTTTGCAATGTTTTGTGAAGGAAGGGAAGTTTTGTGGGCCCTGGGTTGCAGACAGGTACACAAAGGTGGGTGGTGGGAGGAAACCCCCATTGCTCAGCAATGGGTGAGGAAACCTGGCCAGGCTGGGTGATGTCTTGGAGCAGCACATGGTTGCACCGCTAGCCAGGACCTTCAGTCATTGCTACACCATCTTACTTTAACCCTGCCTGGAACTTACTTCACCCCAGCTCTGATACTGCCTGAGAGCTGCCCACAGCTCTGTGTGGGGTTGCACAGGCTGCTGCTGCCCTGCTGTGCTGCTCAGGCTGGCTCCTTGGCCACAGCAGCTCGAGGCTGAGACCAGTATCTGCAGCCGCAGTTTGCACTCTGTCCCCTTTCTGCAAGCTGGTTTTCTCTGTCCCCAGGCGTTCTAACCTCAAAGCTGGTGAGATGTGAGCCGGCATGTGCTGCTGCCTTTGGGGTGAAGGCAGAAAGGCAGAGGCAGTACCACCAACACCCAGCATGCCTCAGGTATCCATAGTTCCTAGAAGTCCAGCTTGCACATGTTTTCTTGGCCTTGCTGCAACTGTCAGGACCCACAAGGAGAATGGGATGTACCAGCTGCATGTAGAGACACTCGAGGCAGCGGCTGTTCAGGCTGATAGTCAGACTGGAGCTGCAGTGTTGATGTCCCAAGTCTACCACTTCCTTGTGAGACTCATGGCTTGAGAGAACCATAGTTTTTGTTTGTTTCTGAGGCTGTGAAAGTATTCGTGTGCACAGACACATATCTGGGATAAGGCTGAATTGAGACATCATTGCTCACCTTCCTAAAGACATGTGCGAGGCTTAGGAAACAGGAGTTAAAAACAGGGGAATCTTGCTTTACCCTATTTGCCCCAAACCACTTTATTAAAATAAGTATTGATATTTGAGAAAGAGAAGCACTCCATTAAGGCAAGTTTGCAAAGCCCTTCAAAGCAGTAATGGCAAAACATTAAAACTGAAAGTAACAGCATATTGCCCTCAAATTGCATCCTTTGGTGTTCAATTCTGAACCATGGGACCCTGTGAAACACCAGCTACATGGTGGGGAACCTGGTGGGACAGGGTGGGAATTTCTCTAAGCGCAGATGCACACTGCTGCATCTGCTGTACTAGTACTGGACACAGTCATGGATCAGCTTGAAGGGTCTGGGAAGACATGTCCAACTGTGGAATGTGGTGATAAAAGAAGTGAAAAAACATGATGATGTGCATTTGGATGGTGTTGGGTCAGCCAACATGAATTGTAAGTACATGTGGTAACCTGTCCATTGACAAGCCAGAGCTCATATTTTGCTCCCAACACAACTTATCCAACAGTTGCAAGTAGCCAACCAATATACCGAAATTAAGTTGTTCCTTCATAGGAAGCTTTGTTTTCTCAATAATGTGTCACAAATATTGCCCTCTGCCCTTGCACAATGCAGAGTAAACTTGCTTGTAACTTGTGCTGGAGGAGGGAAATTCAGCTTTGTGTCTGCATTTCATTGTAAACTTACACTTTAAAATCCTTTCCTGGCATGGATTCCAGTTTTGATATGCATTAGTAAACATTCATGACACCGACATTAATGCAGAATGAGCTTGTGGTGATTTGTTATATTAGATACTAAAAAGCACTCATGAGCCCATGATTTGACAGTGTTATCTCAACACCTTGCATAGAGATGCAAGGATGATTTGGTGACATATCATCCCTGACACATGACACATAGAGACCATGCTTCAATCAACATGTCATGCCTCTGGGCAGCGTGTTGTTACAGCCTCTGCAGGGGAATGCCACTGCCAACAAAACTGCCTCTCTTGCAACTAGTGGTGGTGGCAGGACTGCAGAGACTGGGGAGCAAGAAACCAAGCCTGGTATTCAAAAATCAAATACACCAAAATATAACAAGTCTCCTGCATGTTAATGATGTTTCATTATTTGCAGGCATGTCTAAGCAAGAACCTGCTTTTCTTATAATTATTTATTCTGCAAATAAATTCAGGAGTAATGATCTTAGTAGCTCCACTGGCACTAGATCTGGGCATAAATCCATCAGGATTTGTATCATTTCAATTCTGCCCTAAATCACTCTGTTTAATTAAATTCTAGTTATCTTGATTTATTTGAGCATGGTGTGCCCACATGATGTAATGAGAAAATACTAATGGACTGATGTAGTGACCAATAAAATTATGCAGGGTATGAATGAAAAACAGAGTATTATCATTTGTTTAGAAGTAGAGTCAAGGTGTGTTTTCTTAAACAGTAGTTCAATCTGGTTTTGCTGTGAGCAGGATCTGGACTCAGCTGTCTGTAGGCAAAGAAAGAGCAGGTTTCATCACTGTCCCACACTGATGTCTGTCTTCCAACAGAGAAAAGTGGTTGTGACAACCCTTTCCAGGTGGTAAGTGCAACTGGTTGTAACATGTTAGATGGGCAGAAAATACTAGTGGAAGTCTTTCTTTACACAAATGAGACTTCAGACCCAAGATCCTTTTCAATCTGTTGAGTAGATACTGTGCTTTAGTGATGTGGATGTGCCTTTTGTGTGAAGTGAGCACTGACTTTTGGCTATACTGGTGGTAACAAAGGGTTACAGAAATGTTGCAACTCAAAAATACAAACATAAATATCAGGCCTCCGGCCCATCCACTGGGCATTTCTAATTGTCAGGTGCATGGATGAGAACTGTTGTGATAAATGTCATGTATCTTTTGAGTTGTTACACAACAGTGATGAGGAAAAAGGCAAAACGCAGAAAGGAGAAAGCTGGGGCTGCCTATCTCTGCTTAGGAAAATAACAAGCCCTTCATTAGAAATGTCTTTAAAATTGTGTTCTGGAATTGATAAGATGGCATGGTTGGTCCTGAAAAGACTTGATTTTGAAGCATCACTGGTGAATATTATGTTGCTACCAGTGCTTTGCACACACTGACGCTTGGGCTCAGTGACAAACAGGCAAGAGCACAGGTAAAGGCTGGACAGGTGAGAAGGTGCTCCCATGCTTAGCCTGTGCTTATTGCTGCTGTCAGAATGGCTTTCTATCCTTGCAGGCAGCTGCAGGCTTCTATTCATTGTCCTTGCTGTTTAATTGCCAAAATAAAAACCATATATATATAATTATTGGATTGCTCAGAATACCAGTGCCAAGGGGCAGGAATACTGACATAAGGTGGGATCACTAGCAGTTTAACTTTCCAGGTTGCAAACTGTGGTGGCAAAGGCTTGCATACAATTCCCACTTTTCCTACTTCCTCCACATACAGACAAACAATAAACCTCCTAAATCACCCCAGAGGGACTTGCAGGACCTAGCAAGTCCTCAAGGATTTATGGTGCAATATGCAGATGCTAGAGTTTGCAGAAGCAGCATTGATTCTGCTGGAACAAAGCTTTGGTCCTATCTCATTATTTACTTTAGTAAGGAAACTTGCACATGTGATGTAATTTTTATACTTTTGTGACTATTTTCACATGGCCATTTCAAGGGAGTCTCCTCTAATACCTTCTCTAATGTCTCTTGCCAATTCAGGGGGGCAAAAATTACCCCAGTCATAGCTTGGTATGTGTGTGTAGGCTTTGATTATGCACAGGCATTGGTAAATGACAGCAATTTTGCTAACACTGCACTTCTGTGTACATGAGTGGGAGTTACTGTGGGTTAGTGCTGAAATTTGTGGTGTCATTGGTAGTAAGCATCTATCAAAGCCTCGTGTACTCAGGGAACTTTCAATGGTTTAACTTAAAACAAGTTTCACACTTGGGAAAACTGTACAATTACTGGGTTTCAATTTAAACACAGTTTATTTCAATGTCATCTCCTGGGGGAGGATTTTTTTTTCTTTTTTTACCAAAATAAGTGAAACTAAATGAAAGGGGTGTGCCTACAAGCAAGGCACCGAATACTCTGGGTACAGGTGGGCCCTGGGTTTGCATAGAGACATTGTTTTTCCTGAAAGCCTGTCAGTCGGTGTGGTCAGAGGCCAGTGCCAGACACATTGTAACATCACAGTGCGAGAGATTTGTCTTTGGGAATCGGAGCTGAGGCCACTGAAAGAGGAGCCAAGAACAGGGGAGCTCACTTAACCACACCTAACCCCTGAGGATGTGCAAAAGTTCTTGGTCAAAGACTCTGACTACCTCCAGCTTGGACATCTTAAATGAAACGTTCTCCTTTTTGTATCCAATCTGTTCATCTTCCTTTTGCATAGCTCTCAGCCATGCAGCTTTGACTCTGCAGTACGATATGGCCGGGCTGCTGTGTGAAGAACGAACCACACTAAGAGGGTATACACGTTTGTGAGGAAAGCCACAGGTACCTCCCACATGTGTAATGATTTCTTTCCATGGCCAGTACTGTCTTAACTGTATTTTCACCATTCTTAAGATGATGGATGTGCAAAACATCACACAGTGAGGTAAGGACTTCCACCCAAATTGGAAGTTTGCCCCTCTGAACTTTGACCCTCTGTTCAAACCAGTGTTTTTGTAATATATATTTTAAAAATACACAGGGTAGCATGTTACACCTTTGTTAATGTATTGAAAGCCATTCTACAATATTCACTGTAAATACTTTATCAGTGAGGTCCCAGATACACAAAAGATTGGGGAAAAAAAAAAAAAGACTTTTCACTAATGGAAAGTTCTAAAAAAAATGAAAGCTGACTTATTACTTGAAGGAGAGAAAAGGCCATGAAACAGGTATTTTTACCCAGTAAAAGAAAATTTTTAGCTTCTAAATATGCAGAGACACTAAATCAACTATCTCAAGTGTGCTGGTGATGCAGCCAACAACACTTAATTATCAGTTCTAGAGGAAAATTAGGTGAGAAAATTACTTGTCTTTTTATACTTATTTTATTTACAAAAGAACCCAAAGATGATGACAATACTCTCACTGCATCATGTTAGACACAGATGACTTATCTGTCTTTTTCTTCTCCCTTGGTGACACAGACTGATAAATTCCTGCAATGTACACAATTTAATGTGTGTTACTCCTCTTCAAAGTTGTTTTTTTGATTTTGTTTTGTTTGTTTTGTTTTGTTTTTTTTTCCTGTGGTGTTGAAGGAAATTGTTTTGGTAGAGATGAAGCAGTCTCATCTTTCATAGTGTTTTAGATGAGAAACATTTGAGATGTGAGGGCAAGAACCCTATTCAGTCCAATACATTGACCTTCTTTGCCATGTGAGGGACATTGTTTTTGTGTGTTGATATTATTTGCATATGTATCTTGCTTCTTTCTTTCTCAGTAAATCAATTAGATCATCAAGCAACATGAAGATACTGGTCATATTAATGTGGCTGGATATGTCTTCTGACATTCCCAGCCTTATTATTTCCTTCCAGCACAGGGGCAGAGATAAGCAGCCACAGCTGGAGGGAAGAAGAGGGCAGAGCATGAATAGCACTCCAGCAGTACCACAAGCCTGTTTGGCAGTGAAACATTTTCTATCATGAAATCATAGCCACATGGAAATGGCAGGAGATGCTCACTGTTTTCAGGACTAGATCAAATTTTATTGATGATTTGATTTTGACTATGATGACCTTGCAGCAGGCAAGAAAAATTTCACCCTTTAAAGATGTTTTTAGAATGTGATTAGTTTTGTGTTCCAGATCAGGCTTTAATTCCTTCATGACCAGGTGTATAGTAAAATAGGAGACTGCCCAGACCCACAGTCCAATCTGTGTTTACTCAGTGTTTGGTCCCCTGTGGATGTCATCTCTTCCCAGATGGACAGAGGTCAGCTAAAACTCACTGAAAGCTTTTGTGCTAGCAAACCTGGTTTGCTCCCAAAGGAACTCCAGAGGACACCACTTACTTTGTGTTTAAAAAGGTAATTTAAATGGTAGTGGGGAAAGGATCTCATCCTGAAAAAGTACTGAAGCAGTCAGGGATTAATGATTCCATGGGTGTTCTCTTTCTCCCAACAGCAAAGTGGAAGCAGTACTTGCTTCCCCTTCAGCTGCCTATTCCTGCCCCACAGCAGCTCTCAGCTATGACTGAGAAGGGCTTTGTCCACCCAGGAGTCCATTACCCTTAAGGGTAATCTTTACCTTGTTTTCACTTTGCTGTATTTAAGCTGAATTGGTCTCTTCATACACAAATAGATCCTTCATTCTAAAGCCTTTTTAAAGGCACTGAGTTGACTGTTGGTTTATTGTTGCATTCCATTTGTCTTCAGTTGGCTGATTTCTTCCAGCTTGTATCTACTAACCATAAGCAAGCCAGTCAGGCATAGATCGTGTATAGATCATAAGCAAAGTAAGCCTTTGTGTAAATTCCCTTTTACTGGCAAATCAGTAGGAAACTGAAAAATTTTGACCACCTGTGCTACTTTCTGAAAGGCAGGAAAGGCACAACATGGTAATCAGTAGATTAAAAAGCCAAGGAGTTGACTGAGTTTTAAATTAGTTACAATTATAGTGTGCCCTAGTGAATCTGTGTTAAAAGTGGTCTACAGTGGAGATCGCTCCCCTAGGCCTGTTGAATGCAAGTGTGTCTCAGGATAGGAATTGTGCTCAAACACTGTCTGCTACTACTGTGCTGGTATTTTCAAACTGAAGGGGAAAAGCCCCAAACAATCCAACTACCCAATGGATGGAGAAATAAATGGGGTCATGCACAAACAAGGAGATGGTGTGGCACAGGGGATGCTGAAGTAGAAGTTGCCAATGAAAGAAATGTTCTTCAAATATCAGCCTCTATCCCATGCTGGAAGAGACTATCAGAGAGCAGCAGCAGCTATCATGACATGTTTCATTTTCCTCACTTTGGAGATCCGGAGAAACTGTTGTGTAGAGCAAAAGACAAGTCAAGGGAAAGTGAAAAAACAGGAAGGCAACTCATTCTTTGAGCATCAGGGTAAGAAATAAACCATCAGGGACTAATCTGGTTTGGGTTTTGTCTCTAATGCACATCAGCCACCATTACCCAATGTAGCTGCTTCACAGGAATACAGCAAGAAAAATCTTGGTTCAAAAAATTTGGCTGTAGGTATAATGGAAGATGAAAGAAAAGCGAAAGCTGATGTCAAGAGGGAACAGACACCCAGTTCTCAGCAGTCATCAAGTTTCCATCCAGTATATCATCCTACACCAGCGGCAACTGACTGTTCACCAGTGGTAGGGGGAGAGTGCCCCTGGGAGTGCATGGCATTTCAAGGAAAGAGGATGGATAAACAATGTCCTTTTAAGAGTGGGTTTGGTTGTTCCTTGAGTAAAATAGGAATAATAATGCCTGAGCAGGGGTAGAGAATTCCCAGGGAAGAGAGTAAGGGAAGTTGTTTAGAAAAGGTTGGTGCATCAATTAGAAGGAACATGTTAATTTGTCCTTGATTTCCATCAGGTGTCAAACCATTAAAAGTGTATATGGTGGATTAAAACTGCAAGAGGCAAGAGAAGGAGGGAGAGGAGCACATCCGGCAAGGGGAAAATGCAAAACTGCAGCAAGTTTCCTTCCCAGCAGCCTTCCCTCCAGGATGCTCAGGTGGGTTCACTGGTGAGCCACAGCTTTTCTTCCTTCCAGTGTTACATGGTGACCCAGCCAGCACCATCCTTTTGAGCCTGCCTGGCCCACAGTGCTCGGAGCATTTCCCCTTTGTGTGCTCTGCTGATTAACTGCTCTGGCAGCAGAACAGCATGGACTCCCCTTCCTCCAGCTCGGGGCAATGCCAGGTTGCGCTCAGCTTATGGAGATGTCGGGCTGGGGAAGGGGAGGGAAAGGTAATGGCAGATCTCTGTCCCCACTGCAGCGCTGGAGCCAGCCCAGCTTGGGTAGTGAGCTGCTGCTTCCTGTAACCACCCCAACATGTGGATATTGCCATGGCCAGGAAAGGAAGGGGCTGGTGGGTGGTGGGCAGTTGGGAAGGGTGATCTTGTGGCACAGCAAGGTTGTTCCAGGTACAGGTATGTTCTTTTTTATTTTTCCTGATAATTTGTTAATAGACATGCAAACAAAGCCCTGTCTGGCTGTTGGAATTGATACCAGCTCTGGTGTTACTGTGCCCAGCCAATTTCTGTATGTTCTAGGAGGGTACATGCCATTGCAGCCAAGGAAATCATGTTCTCCTGGGACTTGGATCTAGCAGAGTCTAATAAAAGGCCTGATGAAGAGAAATTTCTGCAAGATTTGTTTTCTCCTGGGAAATTAATCATTGTATACCACAGCATGCCTGGCATATGGCTGCCTATCCATGGGAACACTGAATCCAGTCCCTGATTCAGCAAAGTACTGTACATGGGGCTCAGTTGGGACAAACACAATTTAAGGGCAGGTCTAAAGCTGGACATGTGCTTAACTGAATCAAATTCATTTCACTTCTGCATAGAAAAGGTAAACACTGAGATTTGTATTGAGACACAAAGCTAGTTCTTGTTCTTAGGCAGACGCTGGATCAAAAAATGACAGTGAGCCTGTTTTCCAGTATAATTCAATTTATTTTAGATGTGTGTTACTTTATCTCTTCACCTTCCAGGTATCACTTGCAAAGGAGACAAACTACACAAAAATTGATTTACAAGACCAAGTGCACAATCCACATAGCTTGATGGATCTTCTGGCGGTTATCTTTATTATTTGTATTGTATCATCCTGCTCCTGCTGCAGCAGACAATGACCATATACTTTGCAGTGGATGGTTAATGATCTGACAAGCAATCAACCAAATTTCTTTTCCTGGCTGATCATTTACAGATTTGTTAATGCTTTAATGTCAAAGTGTTTCTATCTTTGTATGTCTCACTGTCTAGGAAAAAAGGCGCTCATGCTGCCTGCCACCATAGAAGTGTCTAATTCTTCTTTTTAATGCTAGTGGTAAGTTGTAGCAGCAAACCCTAGAACAAACATTTTAACCCTTAAAAACCGAGTCTCCTTGGAGGTTTTAAGCTATTTACTTCTTAATTACTCTGAAAGTTTCTTTGCTCTTGCATTTGAAAAAAGAAGAATCTGAGATGTCATTTTTTCTAAACTGTGATACTTTGAAACCAGAGACCCGCTTGTGGGTGTCATTCTATGCTTTCAGACATCACCACCTTTCTTTTGGAGGTTTAGAAATTGGTATGCAAATACCCAGCACCCTTTTGCATTAACCTCATTAAGGCCAATAAACATTTCACTTTAAACATCAATGCTCCTAAATGGGAGGGTTGAAGGTCTAGCCTGCTTATCTCTCTTCAAACAGGTGACTCCTTATTACCCTCTGCAAAACTGGAATATAAAGCAATCTCTCATATGTAGCTATTGCAGCCCGTGATGCAGTGTGGTCAGGCTTTACTCTTTCTCTCTTACTTTGGTGTCCACTTGGCCATCAGTACACACACACACACACACACACACACACACACACACACACACACACACTCTTAAACATTCATGCAATTACTCTAGTCTCAAGTATTTGCACTAATTTCCTTTGTCTCCACTTTGCATTCAGCCTAGAAAACTCTGCAGAGCCATGGCAGTGAATGTGGGGGACGTGGCAGCTGGACAGTGGCAGCTGGACAGACACCCCATCCCTGCAGAGCTCCACTGGGTCACCGGCCAGTGGGAGGATTTACAGGGGGACAAACGGTGTGTCTGCATGCAGGGATGCACGGGTGCAGTGGAGCTGAAGGGCACACTGCAGGGAAGACTAAAAGTGTGTAGTGCTAGAACTAAAACAGAAAATCGAGGTTTTGTACTAAGCTTAAAAAACAAAAAGTTCTCTCTTCATCCAAGAAAGAAGCATGGTCTGTTGAGCAGAGCAGGCAGCAGTGAGGACAGATGTTTCATTTCTGACCTTGTTACTGGCTGTGATGAGACTTTTATCTATGGCACCATTTCCTATCTTTAACACAAGGGTTGTACTTGCTAAAATGGTAAGAAGCAGTGGCTCTGCAGGAGATTTGGCTGATAGGCACAAAAACTGCTTGGGATCTCTTCTGTCACTCATGACATATTGTAACTACATTTTCAAGTCACTCAGATGGAGAATTAATTGCCTGAATTAAAAAAAAAAAAAAAAAGATTTTAAAGTTCATTTTTAATATGACATCCTTTAAAAACATTGCATTTGTTGTTCTTCCAGAATTCTTTTTCTTGATAAAATAACATATGCAAGAAGTGTAAATAGGAAGAAGAGGGGAGACTGTGCCCCCTTCTCCTCACTCACACTTGGAGCCAACAGCTGAGATTCAAATGCAAATGCCAATACTCTCTAACTCTCCAGGAACTTTTGAGTCTTGGTGTCTTACACCTATGTGACAACTTTAGGCTAAATTAAAAATCAAAGAGATTTCCCCTGGAGTAAGGTACTGCTTGTTATGAGTGAGGATATCATAATTGGAGCTGCCAGGAGGTTTTTGAACTTCACTTGCTGGAAGAGGCTTTGGGACTCTGAAGCATCAGAATCTGTATTTTCTGTCTGGAGTCATCCCAGCTGCTGCCCTCCCTGCAGGTGTGTAAAACCAACAAACCTGCTACAGATCCCATTTAAATGCCAATACGACTCTCTTCTATGTGAACTTGGTAGATTTGGGGGATTGTACCCCCCAGGTCTCACCCTGCTGCTGTGATGGCTCCTAGGTAAAAGGACAGGCAGGTCCTGGGGGCAGGTGCCCTCTCTGAGGGTGCTGTGCAACCCCCTTGTCACATCTGGTCTGACTGGAGCTGCCTGATGTTGACAGGTCAAGGTCTCAACTGTAGCTGCCAGTCTGTGCACTTCAAAGCTCTGATTAACCCCTGCTTTCCCCTTGCTATCCCCTAAGCACGTGCCCACCTGTTGTAGCCAGGGTGGTAAAAGGGGGGGAAACAGACCTTTGGTAGCTTTATTTTAGCAAATATAGGATGGGACATTCAAAGTCCGTAGATAGATACACGGAGTGGCTTTAATGGCAGGGCAAAATTTTCTTTGATTTCTTCATATCTGCTCTTCATCTTTGCCTTTCCTCAGTAATTGAAACGAGACTTTCTTGGAAAAATACCTCATAGCTGAGGATCACATTCAGATATTTTACTATATATGAAATTTCAGAATCAATTTTAAATCTAAATTAGGGCATACAAAGTGTACTGTACCTTTGCTGGCTTGATTTGGTCATAGGAATCATATATGCATGTAACAGAGTGGGAGAGAGGAAAAAAAGACTGATACTGTTTGAAAAAGGGTGCAGCCATCAAAACTTGATGGGGAAACTTCAGTAAGTTTGCTAACTTCTGTGAAGTAGGAAATGATCAGCTTCACTTGGCCTGTGATGCGTTAATGTGTCTTCATGGCAAAGTCAGGTGGTTGAGGAGGAAAGCATTCTCTGTGCATTCAGAATGTTTTTTCCAGCTTTCACAAAATTTTAAAGTTAACCATTTGACAGGGAAATAGTAATTTTAAATATAGAGAAAGATTGGGTGTTTGGCGTGGGGGTTTTTTGGGGTTTTTTGTTTGTTGGTTTTTTCAGGGGGAATCTACAGAAGAAGAGAGAGATGCAGGAGCACAGTAATGAATTTGCAAACCAAGAAATGTGATTCAGTATATGATATTTCACAGGCAGAATTTGTTAAATAGCATGGGACTTTCTTCATTTTGTAGTCACTGAGAAAACTTTCTGTGGAATTAGTTCACTATTGACTAACACTGCAACAGACACTTTTGATAGCGAATGACAAGTGTCAAGTGCTGACATTTTGCACCTGGCATCACTTTGCCCCCTGCAAAGCACACTGAAGAAGACAGTACACAGAGAATCCGACCAGTGGACATGTAAGATCAGTAAGCAGAACTGGAACGCCTCACTGGTGATGTTTGGCTCTGGCCCAAGCCGAAGGCCAACACAGACACATGATTTGGGAGATTCAAACCACAGACCACAAACTTTCACACAGGTATGTGTATGTACAGGTTGCTGGATCAGTCCAAGTATCCATCTACCCTCTCTGTTTTTTCTTGCACTATCAAGTCTACTTCCTTTCCATTTTCTATCAAGTTCGTGTTGTTACAACTCCAGCACTTCCTCCTTGCTACTCATGAAGGAGTGCCAGTGAGGGAAGGCTCCACATATAAACACACACACACACAGACATACCCTTCTATTTCTACATGGTGACTTCTGTATCAGCAACTGGTTACAGATTTTTATCTGTTACTGCTGAAATAATTCTTGGAATTGGAGGAGTTATATGTCTGTTTTAAAGAGAGAAAGCAAGTTCTAGAAATCTGTGCTTTGTGCAGGAGAGTTTAGTCTCAGCCCATGTTGCAGGGTTTATTTTTTCAGATCTCACAGGAAAAGGATATTGGTGTTGGGATTGTCTGATTCCATGAGAACCTCCTCATTTAAAAGGACATGGATTGCCTTTAATTCACTGGCTAAAACTTAAGTAAGCAGAGGCTAATGTCTCTCTACTGGTTTAATTAACAACGATTACTTGTTTAACGATAAGGTATTTCCAGTTAAAAGCCATCTCCTTCAACTCCAGATCAGCTGAGAATAGTTCAAATTAGTTTTAGGGTAGGGTCAAACACCAGAATTTTAGGCGTTTGAAGTTTTTTAACTGAGCAGATCAATTCCTATCTGCCGGAGTGAATCCACATCTAAGTGAAAAAGTGGGAGGCTGGGATTTCCATCTGCATGGAAGTGGATTGTTTGGGGGCTTTAAACAAATGAGTTAATGAGGTGGCACTGATGCACACATCTGGCCTCCATGGGAGTTCTGAAATCCAGCAAACGGTCCACTTGGGTGTCACTGGCTGTGTCAGGAAGCTGGAATAAACAGAACCAAAGACTTACCAAACGCTTTATAGGCTTTGAGGTGATTTGACATTCTACAAATCTCTGCAAGCAGGGGAAGAAGCAACATTTAGAAAAAAGAAACATGCAGGAAAAAGAACAAAGAGCACGGCAAAACTGAAAGCTTTGTGCTGCTCAGAGCAGAGCTTTAGTGCCAGTTTTCTGCTGGCAGCAAAGAGATTCTTCTGCAGATGCTGGTAATGTGACTTGGAAGGGACTGCCTGGGCCAGTCTTCTGAAAATCTCTGGTGGGCAGCACCACTGGGGAGGACTCCTTTCAAAAAAGTGTAAATCCTCACTCTGATTGGAATGTTTTAGTTGCAAACAGGAGCCGGCTCCCAAGGCACCTCTCCATCCCCAGGACATGCCAGCTGACATGACGCTGCAGCCACACTGGCTGACGGCCTCCTGTCAGGCAACCCAGCCTCGATTGTCAGATGGGCAGCTGAGCTACACATGGCTGGAGAGGGTTTGGATGCATGAGTACTGTGTAGGTTTGTGCTTCAGCTGTACCAAGAAGCTCACGTGCTGCCTGAAGGTCTGTAAAAGTGAAATTCCATGGTTGTATCTGTGACTCTCCTTGCTCCACAGGGTCTTACCTTCATAGGGCAAGGAGATGGGAACCTTGGCTTCCCCAACATGCTGCACAGCCTTCCCACCCTGCTCTGGTGTTGATCTCAAGGCCCGGGGTCCACAAATGTTTGTACCTCCTGCAAGAGATATTTCTGGAAATGTTCCTTCAAGAGGTGTTCTTGAACCCAAGGCAAAACTCCTGCTGAACCATATAGCTATGGAGCAAGCAGAGCAGGGACAAGAATCATGATTCATTCACCCTATGCTTGTGCTGTCTCTGGTTCATTGGCTTGCAATGAAAACCCTTTTTTGTAGAGATTTGGGTCCAGGGTTTTGAAAGTCCTGAGGCTCTTACCTCCCATCACCTTAGGACTTGGATAAAAGAGTTTTTGAAGTTCTGTTCTGGATGACTTTGTAGATTTGCACACTCCATTATCCTGCTGTCCCCCCATTCTCCTCAGTAACACTGCTCATGCTGTGTTTGCTCCCTCATGGGTCAGGAGCGAGGCTCTGCCATGACACACCCCCTTGTGACACCAAGGTCAGGGCTTGCAAGACCGCAGGCCACTTTTAGTGTCTTGCAGAGGTGAGGGGAGTAAACTGCAGTCTTTAATGGCCCATCCATAATTTCAGCTGGCCAGCCACTGGTCTCTAAAGTACTCCTTGTTTAAGGGAGGGAAAAATAGCGGTCACCCTGGTGAAGGATGTGTAGTTCACTCTCAGGTGTTTGAGTCCAGCAAACATGACCACTCAAGAGACTGATTCTGAATTTTTCAATGCAGCATCTTTGGCTTAATCAAAGTCTGCCTTAGACCACTGTGAACTGTCTGCACCCCTCACCCTGGAGAAACCCATGCTCCCAGGGTGGGTGTGCTTTGTCTGGGTGTGCGTGGCCTCAAGGAGCCAGACTGGGAGTCAAGGACCTAAGGACCTTATAATCATTTCTGGATATATCTTTTTACAGTGTAAGAACTAGATAAAATGGTAACCCATATGTTTCCTGGTCTTTTGTCCACCTCTGCTCAGAAAAAAATCTTTTGCGTCCTTTCTCCCCAGTTGTATTAGGCATAATCACAGACAAATAACCACAAGCAAAATGAGTGGGATACGGTTCTGTGGGCACTTCTTCCCCTTACCACAGGCTCAGGTTCTGGAGTTGACCTCATCCTGAATTTACTTCCTGAATGAAAACCTTGGGGTTGTGCCAAGGATGCTGGAGACTCAATGACCCATTTTCATGTACAGACCAGAGTTCGCAAACAGAGGGGCATTCAACAAATTCATATGGCAAAAGGAGAGGAGCCCTTTTTCCATCTCTAGTTTCATGTTTGACTTGACCATTGTCTGATGCTGCTCAGTGAAAGCTGGGCCCTGGGCAGGGAAGCAGACAAATACTCTAACAAGTGGCTTGCAAGTGAGGAATGTCCTGCGGTAAGTATGGAGCAGTCTTGTCACTTCTCAGCCAATCCTCTGAGGACAATAAGGAAGGAGGACAAAATGAGTGCAGCCCTCCTGGGCCTCCCCTTAAGAGTTTAAAAGCAAAATATTGATTTTGAGTTACCCTGCTTCAACTCAGCTTCACTCTCCTGATATTTTTATTCCCTTGTAGGTTTCTGACTCCATTCGTTTTTTAAAGAAATCACTGGTGAAATTGTGGTGTGTCCATGTAACATTCCTGCACCTAAAAATATGGTCAATTGACACCTTGGAGGTTTCCAGGCAACTCTAACCATTTGTGACATCTTTAGCTGCATTCCCAGTATGTTCAAAACAGATGAAGTGAACGAATTGATTTTAGCTGTATGAAACCCGTGACAAAAATCTCTTTGTGGCCATCCAGATAGTCTCTTGATGATTTGTAGAGTACTTGCTTCTGCCATGAACTTGATCCTTCCCACCTCTCCATTTGTTTTTCAGCCAGCTCTGCCATGGGTTCCCTGCTCCTGAATGCACTGCAGTTGCCTTCCCCAGAACCAGAGTAAGAGCCAGTCAAACAACTCTGTACCTACAGCCACGATGTCATCGGCTCAGGTCTGAGCATTATATGCACCATATGAACAGCACAAGGTGGCAACCTTCTTAGGTGTTTTAAATAATTGTCACACCCGAATTGCCTAATAAAATCAGCAAATTCGTGTAACTTGATTTAAAGCCCCAGCAAAGGCAAAATGATTTTTCAGCTTGCTTAAGGAGATAGTGGATAGAACAACACTGCAGAAACCTTTCCCTTTGTCCTCAGAAAAAAAAAAAGAATATTTGCCTGTGATGAAACATGCAGGAGGCCAGCAATAAATTAAGTGCAGAATCTCAGCTCCTTTAATCAAATAATTCAATGTTTATGTGTGTGGTCTAAAGGAAATTCTTTTGGAGACATATGGTCTTTTCACTGTATCCTATTTTAGATCAAGTTCCACTGTATTGACAAATGCACAGATAAACTGCCAATGGGCTTGATTGTTTTGGAGTTTTTTTAAAGGTGCCTCTGATCCCGGGGATTCAGACTTGTTCAAGTACATTGCACAGTAATCACACATGGTAAGTAACCACACAGAATAATTTCACTACTCAACATTTGATGTCTCAGTTCCACTTGACAAAAATAGAAGCCTGAATCAGAGACAGGATCTTGCTGGGTATGCCCCTGGAAGGGCCGGAGTGCTGATAATATCCTTCAAGAAGTGCAAGATATTATTGATTAACTGCAGAAAGACTCATCTGAATGAAAAAAAAAAAAACCAGCAAATGCTTCTGCTGGCAGTAAGAGTGCACAGAGAGGTGCAAGCAGGATACCAAAGTCTGGCTTTGGCAAAGTATTATGCACATACAGTAGAATTATGCCCTTACCTAGTGCCTTTGGTTGGCTCAAGGGGTAAGTACCTCCTAATGCCTCTAACCTGGCTTCTCTGCAACACAAGCCCTAGGTTTTCTTAGTCAGTCCTGCATAAAGCACAGCCTTTCTGTTTGAGCAAGAGCATTTTCTAAAAGAAAACATCAGATCTGAAGGAACAGTGACAAAGTGTCTGGTAAGCTGATCTTCTAACATTAAAAGAAATAAATAAAAGCAACAAGGCTGCTTCTTTAAATATCTTTAATTAGAAAAAAAGTGATGCAACTGAGCTGATCTGTCATCAACAGGAAGATGTCCTGTTCTCTTCATCCCTTCTCTTCTCCACCTGCCCAGTCTATTTCTCAGACCCTACTGTGATTCAAGTCATTAGAAAGTTAATATAGAATAAATCACAATTTTTATGTGAATGAACAGAGGAAAATCACACGGATGATTTTCCATCAGCTGAGCAAATTAAAGTGAAGAGCCATGTGAACACTGAGAAGAACCAACAGTTCAAGGTGGGAAGGAGTCTTTGAACCAAAATCAGTGAAAGGAAGAAACAGGGCCTAGGAGGAATGGGGATCACTGCTTGAGACAGAAACTCATCATCAGCTTCCTAGGGACTTCATTTTTGGGGAAAAAATGCCGCTCCCATAATGTACAGAAACACATTGGAACCTTTTATGTTCTATACATAGCGATACCAATATGAAAAGGCTACGTCCTCTCCCACTGTTCATGATGTCCATATTCCTGTTTCCTAATTCCATGCAGGTAGGCAAGGCCTTGGGCTTGCATACTGCAGGTGTGTGGCTGTGGGTGGAACCCAGCATGGGGTGAGAGCTGCTGAAGGGTCTGCTCTGCTCACAGTGATACTGGGCTGTTCTCCTGCACACATGGCTGACCCTGGGCAGATGGGGATACATGGGCTGTGTGACATTGGTGCATGACAGCCTGGCCAGTGAGAGACAGCTGGAGAAGCTTTTCCAAATGCATTGAGAACAAGAGGAATGGCAGGCATCCATAGCTGCAGCATCTGATTCATTCTGCATTGAAGATGTGAGACCAGATTCCCAGTGGTGTGATGGCACCAAGTCAGGTTGGGGAGCACCTGGCACCAGTTCTGGTCAGGTAAGAACTTTATCTGAGAGCAAGGAATGACATTGCAGTGAGTGAAGTGTGCAGGGCTGCAGGTGGGGATGAAGGAAGGGAGAGTTCTTGAAAGCCTGTGGGTTTGTCCTGCTACCTGCCCTATTACCCACAGCTTCACCTCCAGCCCAAGGTGTGCAGCATCGTGCCCCGGGTTTCTGGCTGCTCTCTGGTGCATGCCTGGCTTCCTGCAGAGCTGTTCTGAATTGCACTTGTTGGGAGTCACCACACCAGTCAGCAGCATGCTGAAAAGCATCATCTGAGACATCTTTGGCTTTTGCAGTATAAGCTTGTTTTAAAAAGCTGTGATCATGTCAGCAAACAGCCTGTCACATTGCCCCTACCCTCCTGCTGAAACTGTGGCATGCCCTATGCTGACCACCCAGCACTAGCAGCAGCCTTTCCTCCAGCTGCTTGTGTCCATATTTCAGGACAGTCCCAGGAAGGCCAGCTCTCACTTCAGCCTTGTGTGGGGAAGGTGGGGATCCACAGCAGCTGAAGTCGAGGAGCAGCATCCCAGCTTAGTGCAGCAGGGTTGTTTAGGTTTGGGAACAGGCATTGGAGTCTGGAGGGCTGCTGGGGCAAGCAGGGTAGGGATGGAGTGTGTTGGGATTTGCTTTCAAGCTGTGCCAATTGACTTCTGAGGCTTTTCCTCCCCTGAGCCAGTCAGAATGAGCTGAGGCAAACTTGCTGCTTCCTGCCCCTTATGCTGGCACCCTGGAGGACAGGAATGGGGCAGCCAGAGCCCAGGGGACACTTCCTCTTTCTTTGCCAGCATCGTAGAAGCCTTCTCACATACCTGCAAGGGTGAGGAGGAGGCTGAAGAGCAGCTGTTTCTGTTCATTGGTGGGTTTCTAGCAGGGCATCTGTTTGGGAATGACAGAGCAGAATTTCCTCCCTGATTCCTGCCCTGCTGTGAGGGAAGGATGAGCTGGGGGAAGCTGCAAACAAATATGGGGCAGAGAGAAACAGGCTGATGGTGCCTACTGATGCTTTTGGTTTTGAGGACTTCACAGCTCTTGCCTTTCCGCAGCTGACTGAAAGGTGCAGGCAAATCACAAGCTCTCACTGGGGCTCAGCCCATCTGCTGGGGTGAAGGGGGCAGGTGGAGGTGTGGGTTCTCACAAAAGCCATGCAGCCCAGGCCCTGGGTGATGCTCTGCCCCAGTTACTGATGCAGTGGGTGTCTTAGGAGGTTTCTTCTTGGGGTTTTGGTTTTCCCGTCAGCCCTGAGGCAGCCATGCCCTTGTGTACCCACCCTGCCTTCCTGCTTCGCAGAGGAGATTTCAGTAAGGAGCAACCAGAGCAACCATGACACCTCCCCTGGGGACAGGGTGCCCCACAGGTGGCAGGGAAAGCTGCTGGCAGATGGCAGTGCTCAGCAGCAAAGGGGGCTGGCAGAGAAAAGGGCAAAGGTAGAGATAGGAGGTTGTGCCTGTGGTAAAAATGAGGGCTTAACAAAGTTACAGAAAAACATTTATCAGCTAATGTGTCCTACCTATAAAACTACTAATGTCTCCTCAGGCTAAAAAGTCTAAATGTGAAATAAACTTGACCAAGTAATTTCCGAGCTGGTTGTGGTTTTCCTAGTTGGGCAATAGCAGGGTCAGCCATCCAACTGCTGCTCTTCAAAGACAGTAGTTTCTCAAAAGCATTTATTCTAAACAGAAAAATGTTGTTCCAAGCCTCCAATTTAAATATACCGAAATCCAGATGGGAGAAGTGTTAATTTGAATTTACACATACAATATTATAGCCTACAGGGGTTAAGGAGAGGGTAGAAAATAAAAGCTGTACTTTTTTTCTTTTAAGTTAATTACATGATCAAGGTGGTTTTCTTTTTTTTTTTTTTTTTAATGCTGTATTCCCACTTAAATTACTTTAGTTACTTCTGAAAAACATATTTAGCTGTAAGAAGAGTCTTTAAGTAAGATTTGCCCCTATTTCAGTGTTAAGAAAATCATTTTGGTAGACAAACCAGGTAAGATAACCAAGCTGAACCTATGGCTTTCTCTGGCCCTGCCCACTGGAATGTAACATAATCGATTTTTGATATTATGTATATTCAGTTCCAGAGTGTCAGCACTGGTGGCTGAACACCCTCATATAGCTGGTGCAAGAAGAGCCAGAATAATAGCAGGAAAGGACAGATATGTAGGTGCTCAGGTTATTTAGGACAGCTAGTGGCCTTTGGCCAGGCTGCACTTTCTGAAGACGTCAAAGGTGAGCTGCTCCCAGTTCGGGCACCATCTGCTCTGCTTTTTTCTCCAAAGGAAGTTTAAAGGGTTGAGACCATAAAAATCTGGTTGTATACCCTTGAGTATTTCAGTGCTGGCCGCAGGAAACCCAGCTGGACATGGACCACCATCAAATAAACCAGCAGTAGTTCCCTGCATGTGGTATGCTGACCAGGTTGATGGGGCAATTCGTGGGTACCAGCAGTTGTGGGATGACATTAGGGCCTATCTCAGCATGCAGCAGCGCTGGCCATTCCTGCATAGTGGGGACACATGTACAGTGCAGCTCATGGGGTGCAGGACACAGATTCATAGCACTCCTGGGAAGGCGGGAAGTGGGTTTGAACCTGGGTGCTGGGACAGACCAGTGCTGGTTCAAGACCAGTTGAGTAAATAGTAAGGATGCCCAGACCACAGACTTGCCCACGCTGAAAAAAAAGGAATGGGAGAGGTATAGCCAGGGTGCTGCAGATAGATGCTGGTGAGATAGCAGGGAACAGAGGGGTTGGGATGGGGATCTGTGGGAAACACAACACCTAAATGTAAGAGAGACTTTTCAACCCCCATAAATCTCTGATGAGTTTATGTGAGTCACAACCAGTAAGAGCCGGTCTCATTGCTGTTGAGAAATATGGGGGGGGGGGGGGGGGGGGGGCGGGCGGGGGCAG
>JAWWEU010000081.1:39205036-39239342 GCA_035583155.1 Acropternis orthonyx | reverse complement strand
TTATTTTCCTGTGAATGATAGTAACAGTTCAGCCTGCAAAGCTGATGTAATTGTGAAACTTTTTTTTTTGCTGTCACAGTTCAAATGCCCCTGTGCGTATGCTCTAAATCAGACCGCCTTGACAGCAGTTTGGTTATATCTAAAACTCAATTTTTATAGCAGTATTATGCTAAGCATTTTTTAGTGCTTCTTGTTACAAACATCATTTCCACTTCTCGTTTTTCATAACTGCTTGTAAATTCTATTAAGTCAAGATTTCCAAATGCAACAAGCTATGGCAAGTCAAGTATTCAATCAGGTTTTAATAGACATCACCATGCTCCTCTTTCCTCAGGAGACTGTTCACCTGTGCCTTTCAGGGATTCACAATAGCAGAGTTGAGCACATCTACTTCATCAACATTAAAACATTTTCTGTGGAAACTGCAACCTTTAAAAAACAGTAAATGTTACTGAAGCTCTTGCAGTTTTACAGAAGATACTACATGCCTGAATATAACTTTCTTAGTCGAGTTTTGGGAGTGCTTTAGATGTATAAGTTGAAAACTACTGACGTTTAGTAAAATAGGCTCGGCATTTAGTTAAAATCTTTCACATAGACCTGTCACTGACTGAATGCATAGACTGAGGCAAATTTCATCTGAGTAGCACTGTACAAAGTCTGCATCTTTGCAGAGAAATAAGAAGTCTCTAGCAGACTCATTTATTTGGAAGAAAAGGATGGGTAATGGGGAGCAAATTCAAAGATATTTTTGGCAAAGCCTTTCCTCAGGTAATGTGCTTACAGTCCACCTACCAAAGTTTGCAAGGTTGTGGTTTCAGTTAGGTGTGCTTTGCTGGTCATAAGGGTTTATGGAGTGACCTCATTCCCCTACCATGGGTTCTGGCCCCTGTAGAACAGCATATGACCCCTAGCACAACCATGTGGGGATCTTGGCCACAAGCGTGGATTTTAAGCACTCATTTCTGTTTCTGGCTGACAAGGAGACCTCACCAGTGGCTGGACCAGCCTAGCCTAACAGACCACAGCTGGGAATAGGAGTGATAAAAAGGGCATGCCCCAAAGCAGTGTGCTGTGAACCTGCAGCAGCCTGAGCAGCTTTATGTTAACCAACCATAGCATATCATCATTCTAGCTCTTAGCTGTATCAGATACCACTAGATTACACTTTGGTGAGAGAGACAGAAAGTGCAACTGGGTGTGATCTGCCATTGCCTATTACTATTCTGAACTGGCAAATTTATAACTCTGGGTTTTATGCAAGTGAATATAGAGGAAGGCAGGCAGTGGAGAACTGGTTCAGAGAGGTGTAACTGCCTCTGTCCTGGGTATTTGAGATCAAATCTGGAGAGAGGAACCAGCATTGGCTGCTTTAACTCTCTGACTGCTGCTCTGCTTGGAGCTGGGAAGGCAAACAGTGTCACTGACCCATCCACCTTCATAAATAGTGCTGTGCTACAGCCAGACGAGCTGACAGTGACGAGGGTGCAACACTTCCAGAGAAATCATCATGCATCTCCATATGCCTTAAAATGTTACAGAGGGTAAGGAGCTGCAAGTCAATCAGGTCATGGTTCCACAAGTCTAGTTTTAAGGTTCTTATTACTAAATCAGAGATTCTGTGGCCATGGACCCCAGGCTGCTGGTTGACATGCTCACACCTGAGCTCTGATTTCTTCAAAACATGGTAACAGGTTGACTCTGCACCAGCAGCCTTTACACTGAACCAGGTGCTGCCTACTTGCCTGCAGTGGGCTAAACCTCCCTTGGGTGTGTGGATCAATTTGACAGTAAGGTGACCACATGCCTGAGCCTAAACTGGGTCAGATGAGCACATCTGGGTGCTACAGCAGAGCATGAGACTAGCCTTGCTGAGAGCAGAGCCCCAGCCTTGGGCACTGAAGGCAGGCAGCAGGCAACAACCTGGCCAACCTGCCCCAGCTCATCTGCCAGGGAGGAGTGAACAGAGTGCCTGTGAAACCAACAGAGGAAGTTTCTACCCTACAGCTTTGGGTTTGTTCCTGTAATGCTGTTTGTTGCCTTCATTGTGCTGAGGCAACTGTTGGTAAGGTTGCACACTGAACCTGACCACCAAATGAAAGAAAAACAAGGTTAAAAGCACACTCTTTTGGGATGAGGTAATTATTAAGGAGAACTACCCTCAAGGCTTGATTCTGGTAATCAGAGTGGTGTTGGATCAAGGGATGGACTTGATGATCTCAGAGGTCTTTTCCAACCCAATCTATTCTACGATTCTATGATTAACAACCTAGTCTTCAAATGTTCATACAGACTGAGGGGCAGAGACCTGAGCCATAGGAGTGGGCAGGCAACTGCAAGGGAACTGGAGTCTTCATGGTCTGCTTTTGTCAATAAAGCAAATGCCTGGTGGAACTGCAACCAGAGTCCTTCCATGCTTCTTGCTTGAATGGTGGGCCTTTCGTGTAACACAGGATCATGTTCTTGTACATACTTCATATTCTTCATCTGAACTATGTGTGCCACTTTGACTCCTTCCTCCCATAGGACAGGATTTTATTGGCTTGCAGATTGTATTCTCTCTAACACAGATTTCTTGCATGCAAATCAAGAATTTGAGAGGGAGACAAGGTGATGAATATGCTAAGTATGGAAAAGCAGTAGTGTTATGGTTATGATACAGCATATTTAAAGCAGAAAACAATCAAATATGAATATCACAGAACCAAAACCCAGCAGTTCTACATTGCTACAGGAGAACAAATATGCACTGCTGCAGGATTTAAAGTTCTACTGAAAATAAGTGATTGTGGCTTAAAATCTTTACTGAAAACTAGTGCTTATGATCTGAAAATTGTTTAGGAAAGGAAGAAGTTATTTCCCATATTTCAAGCATTTCTGCCTTGTAGATTCCTTCTGTAGGATGCTAAGAAAGGTGTTGTTATACGGTCAAGTGAGAGGACACAGGGAGGTGGAAATTTCAAAATAAAACAGTAGGAAAGGTTAAAAAAATGTTGTGTTTAATGATTTTGACAAGTCGGTACATAAAGGCATAGTCACGGGGATTTAACCATTTGGTCAGCACAGGATTCTCACATTTCTCACTGCCCAGCCCTGAACATCAAATATGTGAGTCTGTCCCCTGCTTTAGGCATCACTGCACCCCTGGACTACAGTTCAGCTGTGATAGTCTCCCAGTTTCAATGGAACTGGTGGATGCTGGATGAGGAGGTAGGTTAAGAGTGAGAGCTGCTTCTGTTCACCTTGGTGTGTAAATTCTTCTACAGAGACATTATGGGAACAATGAGTTCTACCTTGCTGACTTGCTGTAGCCATAGATGTTACAACTTCTTCTCCCATCTTTTCCTTATCATGCCTTCCTCTCAGCCTTCCAGAATTTCTGAAGGAAAAGAGAGGTTGTTAAAAATCATATCCCACAGTGCAGCTTCCATTTTGATTTTTCTTTTTTATCAGTGGTAGAGTGGTTCTCTTCTACAACATCATGTGCCTCATCGGGAGTCCCAATTCTGCATTGTCACATGATTTGTATGTATTTTGTATCTTTTTTTATAAATACTTTCTCATTTATTAAAATGAATTGCTGCAACCATTAAAATCAACACCATGAAATAAAGTAAAATGGAACCTACAAAATGCAGCAGCCTGGCCCTCTCTTTTCTGTGGTCTCTCAAACAGAGGAGTGCAAGACACACATTATTGCTTAGTATTTCTCTCAACAAAGGCTTAGTCATTTCTTTCCATGAAGCTGAGTCTCTTCTTGCCTTTAGTAACCAAATTAATTTTTTTTTTCCTAGATGATTCCTATCACATCAAAAACAGTAGCAAAACTAGACTTCAACAGGAGTTTTGTCTCAGTAGGAACTTAAAGGATTTTGGCCACTCTGTATGTGGATTTGTTTCTCTGTTTGTGTGAATGTACACCGTACACATATATATATCTATGTGTGTGTATATAAAAATATCTGTGAAAATGCATAATTTCTTGGCTCTCATCCTAACCTTTGTGCAACTGGGTGCTGGGATCTGGATATTCAGTGTGCTTAGCAGCACTTTTTAATGAAGAGGTGTTTTCTCCCTCGGAGCTGTCATTCTCTGCCACATCACAGACTCTTTCAGACAGAAAAATAATTGGCCACTTTCTCGGAGCGTGGAATGGGGGAACCCCAGGGACTGGCGGAGTGCTCAGCGAAGCGGGACGGTGGCTGGCCGTGGCGCCCACTAGTGTCCCCCAGCCCTGCTGGTGCTGCTCGCCAAGTGGGTCCTGCCCTCGGGGGCACGTCCCCTCCCACAGCACCTGAACGAGGTCTGTGGTGGTGAAATGTGACAGGCAAGACCCAAAATCCCAGAAGGAGAAAGGTGAAACAAAATGGATGATTTCTTTTGGAGCTGTTCTGCTACCAGATGGAAATGCAGGCTTGTGTAGGTTTCTTTTCTTCTGAAAGCTGTGTAATTGCTGTCTGTTGGGATTGTTCTCTATGCTTGCAGTGATTTTTTTTTATTATTTTGCTTCAAAGGTGGATTTTTAACAGCATTTATTGTATTCAGGGGCTCCCAACAGCCACCTTTGATCAAACATTCCCCAGAGTTGTTAGCATTCAGAAACAGGCAATGCAGGAAAAAATCAGCCCTTGGGACCTCCCACCTACAACATCACACGTAGAGAAGTGACGAAATAAATGGCCAAGAAAGTCCTTGAGCCCTTGCCTGGCAGGAGAATGCCAGTATCTCACACCAACCAATGGCTCAAAAGCAAATACAACACAGCTTACCCTGTCCTGCAAAGTTACTCTGGGCCCAGTTCTGCCACTTGCCGAGCACTGCTCACTGCCCTGACTGCTCTTGTTATGACAGCACTGACCATGACCCTGTGACATCCCACTCTTTTTTCTAAGGGCTGGTGGCTGGAGGAGGGATGGCCCATGCTCTGCTCAGGTGGTGGTTGCCGTCTGCCCCACCTGTGGAAGGCTCCTGCTCTTGTAGCTGCCTGGGCCAAAGGAATAGCAGTCCCTCACCTTGCTGTGATACCTCACAGGCTGATTGCTTAGCTCTGACTCACTCTCACGTGTCATTTACAAGAAAAGGCTGAACAGAGAGCTGGAGCAGCAGAGGCAGGAATTCCTCACAGGAACCAAGGACAGCCATCGTGCAGGTTCCGAACTGTCCCCTGACACAAAGCTGGCATCAGAAGCACAGCCTTAGGAAGACATCACCAGGATGGAAAGGTACAACCCCTGTTTTCTATCATCATCCTGGGGCTCTGTATTTTACCTGCCCTGTTGTTTCACAGCTGTCTAACCCTACACCTCAGGCTATATATAAGGGAAATTGGAAGGCAGGATTTTAGCTTGAGTAGGGATGAAGAAGATGTAAAATAGGCAGAAATTTTGCCACAAATAGTAAGTTTAGCAAGGACTCAGCACACTGTGGACATCAGGGTCTGGTTGCTCACACCAAGCCTCTTGCTACTTTTTAATGCGTCATACTAAATGGGGTTGTATTGTAATTTAGATCAACACTTAAAAGATCAGAAGATTTTTTCCACATCCTTTTCACATTCATTACATCCATTCCTTTTCTGCCCTTCAATCAATAGCTGAGGGCAACAGGAGAACCAGTAAATGCCTGAAATGTGACTATTGGAAAAAGGAAAGAATACAGTAAAAACAAAACAACCACAGAAAAGCAAACAAACAAAAAACAACATGTAAAGAATATGCATTTGTTATATGATTTAAGGTTCTTTAGTGATGTTGCTCATTTGTCTGTTCCCATCTGTAAAACTCAAACTCTTCAAGCTAAAATTTCCCTCACTAATGTGCTAGGAATCAACACAGTCATCAGTGCTAGAAAACAGTGCTCATACTTCACGCTGAAGTTATTTGAAGAGAAGTGGTGCAGAGAACCAAGGAACATTTCACATTGTTTTTCACCGAAAAACAAATTTTGGTAGCAAACCACCTATCGGTTCTGTTGCGAGGGGTGTGAGATTTCGGGGGGTGGAGACATAGATCACATCTTTTTTATTTCTTTATAATAGAATTTCATCCTGCTATGTATCTATTTCAAATCTCAGTTGCTAAACAAACAAAACCGTGGAGTACAGTTCTTCAGGACTGGTAGCAATGGAGAAAACTCTTCCTCCCCGAAGTGAGTGGGTATCTCACCGGGGTGTCCGCAGCCGTTTCCTCCTTAGCTAATTTTTTTCTGATGAAAGTTGTTTTGCTGGCTTTCCACACCACACCCCCACACCCCCTTTCTGACCATTTAAGCAGAGCGGGGGTCCGGCCCCGGCCCCCCCCGCCCCGCAGCCCCCCGGGCTCGGCGCTCCGGCGGGCGCGGGCTCCGCAGGCGCGCACACCTTTGAATCTGCCACTCCTGCCGACGGGTTTCCCGGCCGAAATTCACGTGGCAAAGAAAGCGCCCATTTGCTTCGATTATTTTCTAACGACTCTGTTCGGTTTTGCCTTTGGTATTGCCGGTACCCAGATGGGTAATTTTGGAGCTATTTGCGTGCATGCACTTGTTTTGAAGGCGCAGAGTTCTGTGAGCTCAGGTACTTACAAACGCTTAGTGGGAATTAACAACTGAATGGGGAGCCCTGAGCACCCCGACCCGGGATCAGTGCGGCACCGGGACTTCAAAGAGCCCGGCGTTAATCCGGCCGGATCGCCCGCCGGATCCCGCGCTGGGGATGGGAATGGGGATGGGGATGGGGATGGGGATGGGGATGGGGATGGGGATGGGGATGCCGAGCCCGCCCCGTCCGCCTGCCCGCCGGGCCTCATTCGGGGTTCTGCACCCACGGCTGCTGCGGGATGCGAGGGCTGCCCGGTCGTGCTGCGGGTCGGAAGATTTGGCAGAGATGTTTCGAAAATGGTTAAAAGAGCGAGGACAGAGGCGGAGCCCAGGATGTCTTCCCCTACCCCCAACCCATCACACCTCTGCCCTCTCAGCCTGAAACTGGGCAGCGTGTGAGGAGCTGGCGAGGGGCAGAGCTCCCGGCCGGGATGACTCCCGGCCACCCACGGCCCTCCGTTCTCCGCCCCGTCCGGGCTGCTGCCGGCCCTCGCCACCGAGGCGGGCTCGTGGGGAGGGATGCGGGGCTGGAGCTGCCCCGTCAGACTCCCCAGACCCCTGACCGCTTGCGGGGGCACCTTCGGGGCTCGGTGCCCCGGACGTCCCTCCTCCACTGGCCACCTCCCGCCCTGGTCACCCCGAGCGGGCCTGGCCGGCTGGAAGGAAAGATGCCGGCTCCATCCCGCTCCCGGTAGCAGCGGGATGCTGGTGGGAACCGGGGCGGGCAGCTAGCAAACCCGAGCCCTCTCTGGGAGGGGAACCCTACAGCTATCTTCTCACCTTCCCAGAGAGTACATATGTCGTCCCCTTTCTGCTCTGTGCTTATTTTTATAGCGGACTCGCGCAACACCGCAGTTATTTAATATGTGGTTCCCTGCTAGGCCTTGCTGTTTGATTGCTGTCACAAATGATACCAGGTGAAATTTCTCATTGCTTCTGCAATTACACGGTAACCCACTGCTACTCGCTTTTCCAGCCCCTCGAGTTAATTGTTTTCCCACTGTAAATCTCATATCAAATGCACTGAGAGCAAACAAAACCTCAAACCTCCCAAAACTCATATTTCTCAGCTATTATGTTATCAGCAGGAAATGTTTCATAGCTCTGACATCATAAGCCCCAAGCAGCATGAAGTTTATCAGGGCCTTCACATGATGAAATTGTACTTTTTAAAGCAATAGAACAAAAAAAGCGGAACATCTTTCTGCTGGATTTGAGCTGATAATTTTAATTGCTGTGATTGTTGAATCCAGGCCCTTTTAATAGTAAATTCCATACAAAGCAGGGTAAGCAAGACAAAATTAGCTGTTTAAAATTGTCTGTAATAGATTTGTAAATACAAATAGGATCAAACTGCCCAGATCTGTGGCTGTCACACCCATGACATGGATCTTATGTTCTCACATTTCTATTGTGTGACTGTCAGGATGGTTATAGGCACAAACCTCTAAGTGAGTAAGTGATCTTATTTTAAAACCAGGGGAAAGGTGCTAGGCATCCCTCATTAAACCTATTGGAGGGTGAAAAAGCAGGCATTTAAGAAGAGCTGTTTGGAAATCCCTATGCACCAACAATCACAGAATCACTTAGGCTGGGAAAAGACCCCTAAGATCATAAAGTCCAACCCTCAATCCAGCACTGCCAAGGCCATCACTAAACCATGTTCCCAAGTGCCACATCTACATATCATTTAAATACCTCCAGGGATGGTGACTCAAACACTGCCCTGGGCAGCCTGTTCCAATACTTGACAACCCTTTCAGTGAAGAAATTAACCCTAACATACAATCCAGTCCTTCTCTGGCACAACTTGAGACCACTTCCTCTCATCCTATCACTTGTTACCTGAGAGAAGAACCCAACTCCCACATTGCTATAATCTCCTTTCAGGCAGTTGTAGAGAGCAGTAAGGTGTGTCTGTACCCCTACCCACAACCAGCCCACCTCCCACCTCCTTTTCTCTTGAGTAAACAACCTCAGCTCCCTCATCTGCTCTGCATAAATTTTGCTCCAAACCCTTTGCCAGCTTTGTTGTCCTTCTCTGGGCACATTCTAGTACCTCAATGTCTTTCTTGTAGTGAAGAGCCCAAAACTGTTGAAAGAGTGGAAGTCCTATTTAAAAATGTCCTCCTTTGTTTGCCCAAACTAATAACTCTGTGTGTCAGTTGAAGGGGACAAAACCAAACATAACCAACCAAACAACAATAACAACAAAAAACCCAAACAAACAAAACCCCCCAGAATGGATAACTGGAGAAATAGAAAGAAAATCTGCAAATCTCAGTACAAGCATAGCATAAAGGCGAAAGTATTCAAGCCTTTTGGGAATCAGATGCTAGCAAATTGAAGAGGATATCCAGAAACTTGCAGGTTGTTCTTAACCAAAATCAGACAAAGGAAAAAATTACCTCACAGAAACTATTCAGAAAGTATTCAGAAAATACTTGTCAATCCTGCTGTGGTGGCAGCAGGACTTCAGGGAAAGAATACAGTGATGGCACAGCGTGGCAGGTCATTCTGATAATCAAAATTTTTAAGGTGTCTATATAGACACAGTGGTGCCTCTGTGTATGTGTATCCATATTTATAAGGATAAAGGTCATATGTGGTTATAAATGGTGACGTGGATTTCCATATATACATATACACATGTGTAAGCATGTTGCAGCCTCATAGACTCCGTGGTTCCAAATTTCTCCTCTTAGGCCCTCCTGAGCAGGGTACTTCAGTTGAACAGTTTCAGTCCCACGAGTCCAAGCAATTATTTGAAGCATAGGTTGTTTTACGATACACTGACCTTCGATGAAAGAGGAAAAGTTTTAATCCCAGCCCTAAAGCGAAGGATGAAATACTTCAGTCCAGTGTGCCTGTCCTGTAACTTGGGATGCAAAAAATGAGCTCTTCTGAAACAGCATTTTTAGAGCCAGAGGTGCTCCTTATTATGGTCCCCAGGAGTATATTTGAAAAAAAGCCCAATGAAACAAGGTAATCTGTAACCCTTCAAAGACTTATATTTTCTTTCAACATTTTTTTTTTTTTTTTTTTTTTTTTTTTTTTTTTTGTGGTTTGGAGGTTATTTCAACAGATTTATGAACATAACATGCTCCTTTCTGTTTTGCTGCAGTGTTATCTTTAAGGTAACATCTAAAGGGCTGCGGGACCGACTCAGAAGTCTCGAGTCCCACACATCACCGAAATATCCCTCAACTTCATAAGATGATGTTCCCGGCCAGAACCCACAGGGCTCCGGGACAGGGAGCAAGGACAGAGCCGGCTTGCAGGGGGCCGAGGAGGCAGTCCCCCCGTTGCCTCCTCGATTGCCAGGGAGGATAGATTTTCAGGGTATGGGAATGGCAAATACAGGGTCCCAAGGATTTGTTTGGTGACTGTGGTAACTTTGATTTGCAGGATGCGGGCGGGGGTTGTGGGCTCCGAGCAGGAGGGAGGCGATTTACAATTCTACCCGCACCTTACAGAGCGCATAAAGAAGTCACCGAGTTACTGGTGGTTCCCTCACACTCTCGACGGCCGCAGCGCCGCTGAAGGTCCGCAGGCAGCCCGGTCCGACGGGGCTCCCGCGGGGGACAACCCAGACCGCTGCCTCTCCCGTCACCGCTCCCCGGACACCCCGGTACGAGTCAGGGATTGAAGCCAAGGTTCTGCTCTCCCGAGCTGAGCTGAAAATAAGCCCTAGTCTGGGAAGGATTCATCAATCCTTCGTTCGTTAGGGAAAGCTTCACCCGGGGCGTATTTCGAACCAAAACGGAAAGGTCTCCCTTTCCCAGGGCGGTCACAGTTTTCCTGCCCCCCTCTTCTGTGCAATCCGGAGCAAACCTAAGCAACATCGAAAGCTTGTCTACCCGACTCTTCTGAACACGAGATTAAGTGAGTTTTGGGGGGAAAACCCGACAGCAGCCTTGAACTAAGCGGCACCTGTCCTGAGGGGATGCTTTAAATCACAGGATCCTGTCAGTCTATAATATCATAAAATTAACACTCATAAATCCTACGTAGTAGCTTTGTAAAACCTCCTTCCTTCCCTGCCCTAGCTTGGGAGAGGCAGAGCCCGAGGGAGCGGGTTGCCGGAACAGACCCCCGGGTGGGGGCCGGCCCCGGCGAGAGCCGCCCCGGGGCTCGCCGGCCGGGGAAAGGGCGCAGCAGCTCGGCCTCTGCGGAGCCAGGCAGGATGCTCCTCGGTTTGTTTTGTTTTCAGAGCAGGGCAGCTCGGCTGGGCTTTGCTCCGCTCTTCACCCCGCGGCGAGCAGAGCCCGGTCCGCTTCGTGCCGGAGTGTCGGCCTTCTCCGGCACATTTGTGTTGTCTTCGTCTGTGGAACGAGATCCACGCAAAACCCGAGCCAAACGTTATCCCGGAGACGACAAGTGGTTAGGATTAGGGCTAGTATTTCGGTGCTGGCTGTGAGCAACCTGTCCCAGGCTCCCGACTGTGTGGCCGCAGCCGGAGGTGGGCACAGCAGGGGCCGGTTCCCCCGTCTCTCGGCTTCCACCGGGGGTGGAGGTTGAAGTCCCGCCTGCCCTCTGCGACGCCGGTGCCCGTCCCCCGCCGCAGCGGGCACCGCCGGGAGCGCCCCGCCGCCCGCCCGTTGCCAGCGCCCGGCTTGCTCCGGATCCGCGTCCCGGCGGGGCTCCGGCAGCTCCTGCCCGGCCGGATCCCTCCGTCAGGCAACGAAATCCTGGCTGCTCGGCGGGTCTGGTTTAAAATTCAGCCGTGAGGGGGAGGCAGGTGTTCGCACCGCTCCCTGCGACCCGGCCGGCGGCGGGCAGAGGGCGAGGGGCTGCGGATTTATAGCTGCAAACCGTTCGCGCCGGCTCTGCCCGCACCGCAAATTCACACGAGCATCTACGCCTTCCCAAGTGCTATCCCTTCCCTTTTGGGGCTAAAGGCTCCCGGTTTTGTGCTGAGAAAAAGCGCCAAACAGATCTGACACCAGCTTCAATTAAAAGTCTTCCTACCCCGTGGGAAATGCTGAAAGGTAACGCGGGTTGTGACAAACCGACCGCAGAGTTCCTGAAAACTGGAATTGCGAAACAAGCCCGCCGCTTCTCAGAGTCGTCCCTGATAAGGTGAAACATGTCAGCCCCACGATAAGGATGCTGCCCGGGCAGCGGAGAGGGAGAAATGAGGCTGTCGGGTTCAGCAGAGGCATAAGCCGAATTGTCTGAACCGCGAGGAGGCCAGTGGGGATGGCGGGGGCTGCTGTCACCCGCCCCGTCTCAGCGGACCGGCAGATCGCTGCCCTCTCTCCCTGGTGGGTGCCGGCTTTCCCTCACACTTTTCCCTTTCGTTCCCGTTACTGTCTCCTCGCCGGCAATTCTCCCCTCCGTGCCCGAGCGGTGCGCCAGGGAGGACGGGGCCACCAGGGCAAAAGGTGGTTTTTTTGGGACTGGGGAAGCCGCGGCCACCGTGAGATGATGCGGCCGCTCCCCTCACTTGGAGAGGCGTGGGGGCACGGAGCGGGCCGGAGCCTCTGGGAAACCGGCTGCGGGAAGGGGGGCCATGGAGGGAGGGGGGGGCACACCAGAGTCACAGGTGACTTGTTCCAATTAGTAGCTGTCTAATTAAATTAGTGTCACGCGGGCCAGCCAATGGGCCGGCGGGGGTGGAGGGCGGCGATGAGGCAGCCCCGGCAGAAGCCCCTCCCCGGCGGCCCGAGGAGCCCGGCGCGCCGGTATAAATGGGCTCGGCGGAGCCCCGCCGCAGAGCTGTGCGGCCGCGGGTTGGGGTCGGTGCCGGTACAGGCACAGCACCGAGGGGGAGTTCCGGCGCGCCGCCCATCGAGGATGCAGCTGGGTGAGCCGCTGCTGGCGGCGGGGGGTTTGCCTGGCGGCCCCTTCTACCCGCTGGAGGGCGGCGGGCGCGGCGGGGCCGGAGCCGGGACGGGCGGGGGTGCCGCATCCCGCGGGCCTCCCGGGCCGGGCTCGCCGCCGCGTCTCGACCTGGACAAGATGCCCAAGAAGTTCGGGGCGGCCCCCGCCATCCTGGGAGAGGCGGAGGCTGTCGAGCCGCCCTTCGCCGCCCCCAAGCCGGACAGCCGCAAGGCCACCCCATGCGGGGACGAGGAGCTACCCCCGGCCGCCGCGGCCCGCTACTCCATGGACAGCCTGAGCCCCGAGCGCTACTACCTGCAGTCCCCCGGGCCGCCCGCGGCCGAGCTGGGGGGGCCCTGCGCCCTGTTCCCGTACCCCCCGGCGGCGCAGCACGGCGCCGTGTACCAGCCGCCCGCAGGGCCGCGATACCCCTACGGCTCGGTGCTGTCGCCGGGCGGCTTCGCGGGCGCCGTGTGCCCTCCCGGCGGCCGGGCGCAGTTCGGCGGCGGCGGAGGGTACCAGTACGGGCAGGCGGCGGCTGGCGGGCCCCTCTACGGCCCTTACCCGGCGGCGTCGGGCTCCTGCGGCGGGCTCGGGGCGCTGGGGGTGCCGGCCGCCGGCTCGGGGCTGCGGGCGCAGGTCTTCCTCTGCAACCGGCCCCTCTGGCTCAAGTTCCACCGGCATCAGACGGAGATGATCATCACCAAGCAGGGCCGGTAAGCGGGTGCAGAGCATGGTCGAAACAGACGGAAGTGGTGGGAGGGGAGGGGGCACCCCTGGAGACGCTCCGCGTCGGGCAGCGCTTGCCCGCTTCTCTGGGAAGAAGGTGTGCCCTCTCCCCGTTTGTGATGCCCCGGCATGCTTTCCCTGAGAACGACTCTCCTAATTTCCCCATACAAGGCAGCCGGGAGATGGGGCGGGGGTCGGTTGGAGATCACCCCTTGGTGCCTTGGTTTTCTCGGTGCCGGCACGGACGGGGCACCCCGCTGCAGCCTGCAGCATCCGCCGGAGCCCGCGCCCCCTGCCTTGGCTCACCTCATCATGCCGTGTGGTTTTCCTTCTCTCTCCAGGAGGATGTTTCCCTTCCTGAGCTTCAACATCACCGGCCTCAACCCCACGGCCCACTACAACGTCTTCGTGGAGGTGGTGTTGGCGGACCCCAACCACTGGCGTTTCCAGGGGGGCAAGTGGGTGACCTGCGGCAAAGCCGACAACAACATGCAAGGTAGTTGCGGGTTCCCAAGGTCTCCTCACCGCGTTCGCCCCCTTCTGCAGGGTCTTCTCCGCACCTGGCATCCTGCTGCGGGACGAGCTATGCTTTTAAGGGAGATTTGAGACTTCTTTTCAGGCTGTGTGGGGGAGAGGCGCCATCGGGGAGCCGAGGGGCTGCGCGGGCGGCAGAACAAAGCCCCGTGACCGGCCGGCCTTTGACTGACTTGTCTTCCCTAGGTAACAAGGTCTACGTTCACCCCGAGTCGCCCAACACCGGGGCTCACTGGATGAGGCAGGAGATTTCTTTCGGGAAGCTGAAGCTGACGAACAATAAAGGTGCTAACAACAACAACGCTCAGGTATGGAAGGGGGAGGCAAGCTTCAGGGGCTCTTGATGGGTCAGCGGGGGGAGCCCTGGGGTTTTGAGGCTTTACTATATTTAATCGAACTGCTAGATCATTGTGCTTGTGAGTTGTTCCCGTCTTGAACTGGGTCATAGATCTTATTTTCTTTACTTCTCTGTATGAAGACAGTTAGAAGTGTCAGAATTTGATGTGTGAATTTATTCGGTTTTAGCTAATATATTTATCCCCCGAGTTGCTCAAAAATTGAGAGTGTAGCTAATGGCTCTCAGTTAAACAGGGCTGTAAGCTGTGAAACATCTGATAACAGTTAAAATTGCTCCATACAATTTACAGGAAGCAACTGTCATGCTGTAAAATAGACCTTTTAATGTTAGATGCAATTTGTCTAAAGATCTTATCTCGTTCATGGTTTCTTTTAGATGATTGTACTTCAGTCCCTGCACAAGTACCAGCCCCGGCTTCACATTGTGGAAGTGACTGAAGATGGTGTTGAAGATCTGAACGATTCCTCAAAGACTCAAACATTTATTTTCCCTGAAACGCAGTTCATAGCAGTCACAGCATATCAAAACACTGATGTAAGCATGGATGTATAAAATTACAAATAGGATTAAAATTGCCTTGTGGCTTTAGCACTTCATCTTACTGTATTCTGCTTTCACTTTTAGATTACACAGCTCAAAATTGACCATAATCCTTTTGCAAAAGGCTTCAGAGACAACTATGACTCGTAAGTACACCTCTGTCTTGCTGCTGTTTCTGTCTTGGAGGCATGATTCTGGCCTGAAATTATTTTCTTTAGACACTAATTCAGTTATTCAGAAGCAGAAATATTTCTACTGGCAGTCTTGCGAACATTAAAATGTCTGTTTGTATAGTGTATTGTCTTGATTACCTGTCTTTCAGTAGTCTTCTGAATTTTGGTAGCAAATTGTGCTGGCAGAACCCAGCTGGCCTACTGATTTGGCAGTAACACTGGGTGTCTCCAAGAGCAGGCAATATTTTAAAATTGTCAGCCAGAGACTTGCATAATGGTCACTTTTTACTTCAAATGCCTTTGGAAAATCGGAGCTGTGTGTATGTATAGCTGCTGGGAGGGTGCTGCAGCTCATCTAAAATGGAGTGGCTAGTAGAGAGCAGTGTATTTGTAGCAGTAATATCAGAAATTTTTAAAAACTGATCTAGGGGGAAAAAACCCTCCTAAATCAGATAAAAACAAACAGGCACCTACGTAAATATAGTTATGATTCTAATTAAGAAATAACTTGAGTTTCTTCCTGCTTGTGTTTTTGTGTTGTCTTACTATCATACTGGAATTAAGAAAAACACTCGGTATTTTTTCTTTATGTTGTAGCATGTACACAGCTTCAGAAAATGACAGATTAACTCCATCTCCCACGGATTCTCCTAGATCCCACCAGATCGTCCCTGGCGCCCGATACAGTGTGCAACCGTTCTTCCAAGAACAGTTTGTCAACAACCTGCCCCCGGCCAGGTTTTACAACGGTGAGAGAACTGTCCCTCAGACAAATGGCTTGCTGTCCCCGCAGCAGAACGAGGAGGTGGCCAGCCCTCCTCAACGGTGGTTTGTGACTCCTGTACAGCAGCCCAGTGCTAATAAATTGGACATGAACTCCTATGAGACGGAGTATTCTCATAGCACCTTGCTCCCTTATGGCATTAAATCCCTCCCCCTTCAGACATCCCATGCACTGGGATACTACCCTGACCCGACGTTTCCATCCATGGCAGGCTGGGGGAGCAGGGGCTCTTACCAGCGAAAAATGACAACAGGATTACCGTGGACCTCAAGAACAAGTCCTCCAGGATTCTCTGAAGACCAGCTTTCCAAGGAGAAGGTGAAAGAAGAAATTGGCTCATCCTGGATAGAGACTCCACCCTCCATAAAGTCTCTAGATTCAAATGATTCTGGGGTCTACACAGGTGCTTGTAAGAGGAGACGGCTTTCCCCTAGCACTTCCAGCAATGAAAATTCCCCAACGATGAAATGCGAGGACATTAATGCTGAGGACTATAGCAAAGACAATTCAAAAGGCATGGGCTACTATGCATTCTATACTAGTTCTTAAATCGTCCTTTTATTCAAATTGGCTAATTTTTTTCAGGGTGGCCTTGGGTTTTTTTGTGTTACAATTCCCAAAAAGACTCTTGCCTTCCACCTGTAATTGTTGTGTGCAATTTTAAAGAAGGTGCCAAAGCTTTTTGACTGTTGCAGGTAACAAAGTAGGGAAAGAGCAAACCATGGGATAACTCATCCCCTCCTTTAGAAGGAATCACATGCAGAAAGCTGTAAGGGGGACCCTAGACCTTTGCAATGTGGCTTATTTATTGGAGACACTAAAGTGTACAGTTTGGCTTGGCTCAGGGGCCTGATCAAATCTATGTACTCCTGAGTGAGAAAAGATGGGGGGAGGGGAGGGGGTAGGATCTCAAGTTTAATTTTCTTCCCTGCTTGACCCTCTGGTAAAAGGGGTCTGGGTTGTAGGGAACTGCACAAATGCTACGTTCTGCTTTAGACTGAGTTGGTTTCTTGAACTTTGTCTGCAACACAGTGGGCCAAATTGGCTATCGCTCAGCAAAGGCTTTCTTAGGGAGAAGATGGCCAAAATAAGGCCTACTTGCCGGACAGGATTTTGACTTGAAGGTCTTGTTGCCAGTGATGGGGTTATAATGACCAAATTGACTTTTTTTTAAGCTTAGAACTTGCATTAAAATAAAAATAATAAAAAATGCCTCCATCCCAAAAGCCTAACCTTTATTGAGGTGGCCAAAAACAAAGTGTACAGTTGTGTTTTGTCTAGGTACACTGTAGAATATTGTGGAATAATGTATAAATAGTTGACCTTATAGCTGTTCAGTCGGAAGGACATCCGGTGGTGTTTTGAAGTTCAAAAGGCATTTTTTTTCTTGTTAATCAAACTTACCATATGTGGAACATTGCAAAAAGATTTTTAATTATGTGTGTGTAAAGTGACTTTTTCAGCTGCCCTGTATGAAACTGGAAATGATGTAACTTTGCCCACTCTTCTTTCCTATAGTTTCAGCCATTTTAAACTGATCAGCCTGAGAGCACTGGCACACAAACTTTTACCCCACAGAAGACTTTTTTCTCTTTTGTTTTATTATGTACATAGTAGTAATTTTTAAATAAATGTGGTGGTGCCAGGGATAAGAGGTCATGGCTCTGCCTCTTCTTTGCCTCGGCTGCGTGTCCCAGAGGGTGGAGGAGGGAAGCACAGTCCTAGGGCTTTGAGTTGTCTCTAAATTTAATCCCTTGTAAATTGCACCGTACTCCATGCTGCTGGCTCTGTGTGTTATTTGTTTTGCTTTTTATTTTTGGGGGACTTTTTTAAAATCTTATCCCACTCCCCCTTTCATCTTCTCGGGGCTTGCCACGGTTCTCCTGGGCATCCCCCCCACGGCCGAACCTCCGGCTTGGTCCAAAATTACCCTGGTCTCTCTTCCCCTGTCCCCCTCCTCTCCTTCGCCCTGGCCCACTGAGGTAGGCGTGGTGCGAGCTCAGCCTCAGCCCGGGGCGACAATTGCGAATCCCTCCTGCCTCCCCCACCAGCCCCGGGGCTGCCCCCTCCGTTTCCCAGAACCAGGCACGAAATTCCCCTGCCCGCTTATCTAGGGGGAAAGCTCCTCCTGGCAAAGCCATGGGATCCCGGCTCCCGCTGCAGCAGCACCTTTCCTGAGGATATGCAGGCAGTAATGGGATTAAGCTGTTAGCGATTCCTGGCTCCAAACAAAATAAACCCAGGGCTCAGGCTGGGGCCCTTCCCCGTGGAGGTAACGCGATCGGGGGGCTCCGGCAGCGCTTCCCCCTCGTCCGGAGCGGGAGGCGATGGGCGGCCGAGGAGATTTCGATCAGCACTTCGCTGCTCGGGCTCCGGCTCTGCGTGCTGGCAAGCGAAACAAATCCGCGTCCCGGCAGCTCGACCCCAGCTCAGGGACCTCATCTGCGACAGAAGGGCACTCGCAGTAATTTTTTAAGAGACTAGGAAAAGAATATATCTTTGCTTTTTCTTGTGTGTGGGTGTGTTTTTTGGGTTTTTTTTTGGTTTTTTTTTTTTTTTTTTTTTTTTTTTTTTTTTTTTTTTTTAGGCAGGGCGATACCCACCTCCAGGAAAGCCCCGTGGAGGGGTGGGCTGCCCCTGTCCCCAGCCGGCCATCCCCGCCCGCCCTGCAAGCCCGATTGCACAGCGCCCGGGAGAGCGATTCCGCCGCGCTGTGTTATTAAAAGCTGTATATTTTTGCACCGCACGGTAAAAAGAACTTAATACTTGTGAAAAGTCCTAACACTGTTTAATAGAAACGTAAGTGCCTGGCTGGCCCCAATTAACACCTTGTGATTATAATGCATTCCTAAAATGGGGTGTCAGACGCCAAATTGTGAATAAAGGTATCTAATTAATCTTCATAGGATGACACTGATAAACAACTCCAGATTTAAATAAAGATCAAGGAACTGAATGCTTTTCATTTGTTTACATTAACAGAAGATAAAGTTAACTACCCTTGCACTTTGCTTCGTAATGTGATTTACTGACACAGAAAACAGCGGGCTGCGGGCGAAGAGCCCCCGCCTCGCCTCGGCGGCCTTTTTATCGCGGCTTTGGAGGGAAGGGGAGATCCCGACGGTGAGTGTCCCTTCCTCTGCAGCCCCCACGCCCCTGGGTGACGGCGCGATGTGCCGGGAAACGCGGCACCACCTTCGCCTGGCAGCTACCGCTGGAAGGGAGCGCGCCCGTCGGACCCGTCCCTGCCACTTCCGACGCTCTGGCATGAAAACTGCGTGCGAGTTTGAAACGGCGGCTGGACGGGAATGGTGGGGTTAGAGGGAAATGAATAAATTTTTTTAAAATGTGGTTATTTACACCATTGCGGTGGTGTGCGAGCCCTGCCCGATGAAGCGGGAGAACTTTAGTTCTGGGTGAGGGAGAATCCGAACCTTCACGGCTGCCGGCCGGGCAAAGGCTCTGCCCGCCGCGGAGGGTTCGAGTCCTCCCTACAGCCGGCCCCCTGAGACTGGGATACACCGATGTAACCCATTCAGGCTGTTTCCCCCGAATATCTGGAGTATTTCCTCACTAAGCGGAGGGAGCCGTTCCGTGCTTTGCTTCCGTAGCACTTAATTTTAAATAACATGGGCAACCGACGGGGCACTGGAGGCAGAGGGGACGGGTTCGTCCGATGGATTGACACTATTCCACGCCGAAGACTCTGGGTTTTGGGGTTATTTTCGTTAAAGCGGACCTGGCAGCTCATCGTCTCTCCCGCCCGTGCTCTCTGCAGCGGCACGTCGGGAACAGCCCTCTGCTATTTTTCCAACGAAACTTAGTCCCTCGCTGCTCGCCCCAAACTGTGTCGCCGTCGCTTCGCACCCGGGCGAGAAAAGGAAACGACCCCGAAATGCTCTTTCTTCCGACGCCAACTTCCCGACCCTCTCTGAAGAAAGGGCTCCTTCCTCCCCGAAGCGGCGAGCCCAGCGCTCCGGGGAGGAAGGAACAGGTATTTTTCGGTGTGTTTTCTTTTCGAGTAATGCGATGGGGTTTTACTTTCGGTCTGAATTTCCTCTCCCACCTTCCTCAACGCCGCCTTTTCACCACCTGCTTGCTGGTTCCCACCTCCTCCTCTCTGAGGATGAACGCAGCTTTAATGGAGGGGCTTTCCCAGGAAAGGTTATTTTTACAGCCCCCCTCAGCAGCTGCCGCCCTTCCTTCAGGGCCGCCTTTGAGGCGGCGGCCGCCCAAGAGGGAACAGGCCCTGATGGCTCCTGCGGTACCGTTGGGCATCAGAAATTCCCGTTCCCGATGGGAATGCCGGCTGGGCGTGCCGGGCGAGCCGGCGGTGGGCGGCTGTGGGCCCCGGCTTTGGGGAGAAAGCGGCGGAGAGAGGGTTGAGGTGAGGAAGGACGGGGCGCGCTGGTGTTTCCCTCATGCCCATCGACTCTGTAAAATTGTACTAGTGTTGTTGTTGATGATAATAATAATAATGATATTGATAATAATAACAATAATGTCACTGCCCGACATTTTTTTGCACATCCAATCCCAATTCCCCAGCCAGTCCCCTGAGCTATCCATAGTCTACTACTCCCCTTCCCCAAATCTCCGCAGCTGTGTTCATAATAGTATGACTATGGCTAATATAAATATTAATCTAATCCTTATTGGAAGGATTTTAGTGCTTGCTGGATATCACAAATATGTAATCCAGGGGAGAATGACATTAGCCTGAAAGTGCGGAGTGATTTGAATAAAATGATAGGGTGGTATCTAATATTTTCTTTAGGGAGTAACTATGCTCTGAGCTGTCACAACTGATTGTGTAAATAGACGAGACTGAGGGATGTGATCCTAATCATATTGATGAAACATTCATCTGAAAGACCGAGTGCAACCAGAAGGGACTCACTAGGAATACAATTAAATTCTAATCTGGGGAGGAGGAATCCTCTGCAGGCTTTCTTCTATCCTGCCACCCTCTCCCCTGTTCTCATTTTGGAGTCAGATAAAGTGCAGGAGAGGAAATAAAGGAGAGATGGAGTGCTGTGTGGTTTGCCTGCCTGAAGGACTACATTAACACAGGGAGTGCCAAGTGGGAAGGAGGTAAATCTGTGATTTTGATCCTGATGATAATAAAAAATAAAGGCCTAACTTAAGTCACAAGGGTAACTACATGCCTACAGAGGGTTTTCACCTGTGAGTGTTGTTAATCAGGTGCAGGAAGACACTTTCTGGAGAAGTCCTTCTCCCACCCAGGCTTTGACTGTCAGCTCAGTTTCAGGTTTCTGAGTAAAATTTAGTCTTCTGTCTGCTGTGTGCTATTTGGTTTCCATCTGCAGCAGGGAACTGATTTCTTGTTGATAATATTTATTACCAAGGAGGTTATTTTCTGACCTGTTTTGACCATCGCCCCTCAAAAGATGATCTGAGAAGACAGATGGGACAAGGCTCCAGATGTGGTTCCTGTAAGATGATTGCTTTTCATCACTTCTTGCTTCTGGGAAAGGCATTGAACAGGTGCATTTTCCTAATGAGTACTACATTTTTGCTTATACCACTGAAGTGAATTCAAGCTATGAATACCTGAATTCACATAATGATGTTTAAAGCTTGAAAAGTAGCTTGTATTCTTCATGTTGTCACTGTTTAAAGTCAGGCTGCCTCTGAGTGTCTAAGACTCAAATCTGATCAGGTGGTTTTAGAGCTCAGGAGGCAGAGAGCTCAGTCTCCTGTCTTTTATCATCGAGCTCAGGCAAAAAGCAAAGCGATTTCCTGCTTCCTGGAGTGTTCCCCATGAAAAGGAAGGCCAAAAAGTTCAGTTCTCTTTCCATGGGGCATAGTGTCTGTAAATGAGGGAAAGATGAGTGGAGTGGGACATCCATTAGCAAAGCTGTTATCAGGAGCTCCATGTAAGTCTTATATTCTCTTCTGACAAAGTATGAGATCTGCAGTTTTACCAGTTTACAGAAGGACTCTTGTGGTTGAAGTAGGCACTGCTAGAGTGTGTGTACCATAAACCACTGTGATTTTAGCAGTTTTGAGAATGAAACTTCATGTTAGGATTCCTCAGTAGGAGGGCAAAGGAATCTGTTCTGTTATGATCCCTGGTTTTCTTAGAGTAACATTAGGTGTTTGTAGTGTGGGCAGGGCACTATTTGTTAAACTTCATAGACTAGTTATAATCCCAATTGTCCATAAAGCAATGCAGTTCTTGTAAATTACTTGACATAGTTGCAAATTTCCTTTCAGGAAGAAAACTACTTTTATTTAGAAACTAACTGGTCTGTAATGTATTAGCGTGTGCTTGTTTTTAGGGTTAAATTCTCAATAACAGAAATGTTATTGATTTGCTCTCATTTCCTATGCCAAGTAAGAATATTATAAGATGATATTCCTACCCTAACGAAGGTATAATTTTAGCAGGGAGAGTTCTTAAACTGTCACTTCAGAGGACATGTCTGTGCAAAGATGACTTTTCAGGAACTATTCACAATAGCAGGTAAATTTTATCCTATCTCTTACTTCAGATAGTCTCACCTGCATAGCCTGGTCTCCACTGATACCTCAATTAGCTTATTTTCCTGTAGCTTTGTATTTTATGTTGCAAAATTATTGTTAACTCACCTCTTCTCTTACATCTTTCAGTGAAAGCAGAATTCAATTCTGCTGCCTTTGCATTGAAGCTCCTTTGCAGGATTATTTGGGAGAAACAATAAAGTAAATTTCTTGTTTTGAGAGGAAATTACTTTGATACAGAAGAAAAAATATGGCAAAATCTGTGACATTTGAGTGGTCTTGGTTTTACTCACAGGAAGAGTGAAGTTCCCAAAGTTTTTGCCAGTAATGATCCTGAATAGCAGATAAATCTGCATTCTAAAGCTCTTTTTCAAGTGTGCCATGTATTTCTCTGGTTGATCTGCTTAAATTGTATGTGCATAATAAACATCTGGAAATGCCTGCTGTCAGGGTGGGCCAGTGAGTCAGGGTAGTAGATTGGAAGTGAAGAATAGGGTTATTTTTCAGTCACATTATTCTCTGATTCAGTTTAATGTGCAGCAGCAGAAATGCTCATGCTGGCACTGAGCAGAAAGAAGAAATGGATCAAAATGTAGGAATGAAAAAACTAACACATTCCTGCCAGGGGTGCTGGTAACTGCTTTCATGAGTTTAAGCAACAGTACTTGTGATTTCTTTTTATTTTTACTTCCCCTCCCCTTGTCCCCCCAGTGACAGAACATGACAGCTAATTCCTGGATTGTGACCTGGCCAGTTTAAGTGCTGGTCTTCAAAAACTTTTAAGGAGGTTGGTATAAACCAAGTGTCTGGAAAATGGTGAAGGGACTTTTGGGAAGGGTGGAGATGACACAGTGGTACAATCACAGCATTTACGTAGCCATGGGAGTATGGTGAAATGTACATTTACAGCACCTCTCATACTCCAAAACAGCTGTCCATGGGCATGTACTTGTTACACAGTTTACTTCATAGTCCCTTGCCTATGGTTAGATCTGGCAATTTCACTGAATGAGAAACCTTAGCAGAGATACAAGTTCCCTGGAAATGGCCAGGGGAGTGTCTTTGTTCAGCAGCTGCAGAAGTGATGCTCTGTGACTGGCTGCTTTTTGGTTCGCATTTGGCATGGAACACGGAGTGTGTTTGGCTCTAGTACACTACACAAGAAATGAACAAACAAAAACCAGTGGAGTATTTCACCGGAGACTTAAAAAAACCCAAATTCCACTTAAACCATTGATAGGATTGTTCTGAACTGTGGGGTGATGGCTGACTTCTGCTACACTGGATTGTGGATGTTTCAGGTAAGTGGCCTGTGTCTTCCTCTGCTCTGACCTATCCTGGACTGGAGATTAAAAAAAACCCCAAACCCACGGACCCCTTTTCTGGGGAAAGGGACTTTTCATGCTGGCGGGCTGTCCTCCAAACCAGGAACAACAGGGAGAGAAAGGCAGAAGCAAACAAGGTAAATGGTGTTCCTCCACCCTATTCACTTCAATCACATTTGATCTGCATCATTGTCCACAGTCGTATTTAATATTGTTGTGCTGAGAGGTGCTAATGGCTGGCCATAATGTGTAAAGGTCACTGAAATAGAGTGAAAAACACTCTATAGAAGACTCACAGATTGGCCATAACCACACCTGAAAAAACTCTGATGGACAATAACTCTCTTTTGTCTAACAAGGAAAACTTTCAGTGTCCTGTGTATAGCTACAGAGATTAATAGCTAGGCCGAAGCTCTCAAGTATGGTAAACTTCCCCTCCCTTATGGTATATCTTTACTGAAGAGGAAGAGTGAAGCTATGGGAGGGGATTGAGCTGATTTAAGGTTCTACTTTACTGCTGTTTTCAACTTTAGCCTCTCCTCTCTCAGGGGAGACCTTACCATTCTCTATAGCTACCTGGAAGGAGGTTGTAGCCATCCGGTCACATAACAGGTGACAGGACAAGGGGAAGCTGCTTCAAGTTGCACCAGAGGAGGTTTAGACTGAATATTAGGAAAAATTCTTTACTGAAAGAGTGGTCAGGCATTGGAATAGGTCACCCAGGAAAGAGGTGAAATCTATCACCATGCCTGGAAGTGTTCAAAAAATGTGAAGATGTGGCGCCTGGGGACGTGGTTTAGTGGTGGGTTTGACAGTGCCCTGTTAATGATTGGACTTTGTGATCCCAGAGATATTTTCCAACCAACCTTAATCATTCTATTGTACTTTTCAAGACTCAAGAGCTTAAATCAAGAAAAATTACTTAATGGAATCTTAGTGGTTTATGTTATGTGCTTCTGTCACCTTTTAAAATCTGATGTCAAGTGCCCAAAAACCAGATTTACCATTTTATGGAACTATAGCCATAAACACTGTATTTCCATTTTAAAGGAGAAATGTTGGTAACTGCCTCCTGGAAGTCATGCTCAATCCTCAGTTGCAGAATTATCAGTGTCATCATGTGTGTTTGATACAGTATGAATTTTGAATGCTACTATTATTGTTAATAAGCAAAATGCAATTTAAATTTCTATTTTGCAACTGTATGGAAACTCGTAAAATGCCATAAGGTTTATAAATTATTACAGCCTCACCATCAGAGTATTATGCTATAGTATCAGAAAACTAATACCAAGAAAACTTTTTCTTGAACCAGCACTTTAAATTGCTGAAAAAAGTCAAAGCACTAATAAAAGTATATTTATTGTATTACCTGTACTGAAAATACAAGTGAATTTTCTATAGAAATGCAGTAACCTCCTGTCATGTTAATGATTGGACTTCATGGTCTTAGAGATTTAAGAGATGAATAAGGCAGGAGTTCTGCTTTGTTTTAAACTGAAACATTCTGGTATCATGTCAGAATACAGTAACCTTTTTTTTTATGGGATTAGATGGGCTGAATTTGAGTGAAAGTTTTTCACTCGATGTTTTTTCCAAAAAGGGTCTGAAATGTTCAGATCAAATTACTTTGAATGTTTTGTCCTGCTGTAGATTTATTTATTTATCTATTTATTTACTTATTTGTGGCAGAATCTCAGTTTATGACCTCAGCATATTTAGCTTGCTGCCTTCTGACAGCACTGATGGGCAAAGAGTATCTTGGGTTCACTGCTGTTTACTAAGAGCAGCATTATATGAGAGCAAAACTTTCACTGAAATGCATCATTAGAAGCTGGCTCAGTGGTTCCTGTGTCTGCTTTTGCTGTGCTTTTTAAGTAATATTCTGACACTTTTGAGCATTTCTATTCCAACTGAGCAATGCCCTGTTTGTTTCTTGTACTGTCCTGAAATTCTGTTGCACTGGATGAGACAAAACCTTTGGGCTACTCTGAAGGTGGTTCATGATTTTCTCTGAGTTGGTTCTGAGTAAGTCAGGTACCTTCCCTGCATGAACTGATGAAAATGCTGGACTTAAATCCCTAAGGCAGAGTGTGGTTTTATAGAGGGTATAGGGTACAGCACAGTCATGTCAGGAGGAAGTGTGAAGGAGTTGCATATGGATGCCCGTTGCTAATGCAGGGTCCTCGTCCCTGTTACATCCCATTTGTAGATACCTGCTCTGAACTTGAATTCCTTTCAGCACTTGAGCTGAAAGCTTCCAGACCCATAAATAGTGTTTCTCACCTCTGAAGATGTTCTAACTTGCTTCACATTAAATTCTACACTGTAGCATGTTGTTAAGAGTCTCCAAATTGTGTAGCTGTTACTAAATTGTAACAATTATCATTAGTTAAAACAGGACTTCCCTATGAGGAAGCCATCCCCAGCATGGAGGAGGGTTTCAGGTCAGAGCCTTTAGGGTTATGTCTGGCTTTTGTAAGCATCCAGCTTCAGTTTCCAGGTTCAGTGCAGCTACTTCAACAGGGTTTACAGACCTATTTTCAGAGCTTGCAGCTCTAGCACTTCTGATTGCAAATGTGACACTTAAAACATACTCCATTTGTTGTGATAATGGTTATGGAACACCTATTATACTCCTAATCATTCAAAGAGTATGTATGTATACGAAGCATAACAAATCTAGCATGCAGTCTTTCAGATGCAGCCTGGAAAAGGCAGAGGAGTATGGTTAGGAGAAAGATACAGATACTCTGGAGATACAAGTAGGAAAACTTTTCCTATAGAAGTATAATCGTGGCTGGAATCAGAGATCTTCCAAAGTTAGGGTGCCTTCAGTCTAGGTAAGAGAGACACTGTCACAAAGGTCCAGATATGTCAGTCTGCACACTGAGTAGTACTTACCAGTCTAAGGAGTCCCACTGAATGCTATTTATTCATGCATCATTATTGAAGTTAATATGAGTAGAACATGTTCAATTTGGCCCTAGGTTAGTAACATAAAACTGTAGCTCTTTAAAATGTATCTGAGCAGAGAGGTATGGTCCAGTACTGCACTGGCTCTGAGAGTTGGTTGGTTTGAGGGGATTTGGGATTTTTGTTTTGGTAGGGTATTTTAAGTGAGGGGGATGGTGGGGAGGAGAATGACATGATTGTTTTTCTTACAAATCAAATAGGAATTAGTCTAGAAGAGTAGGAAAATAATCTGCTCCCTTAGATGTTTTCTAAGATGCTGCCTAATTTCTCTAAGAAACAGAGCTTTCATGTGTTATATTGCATAGTAGCCCCCCCAAAAAGATGCATATCTTCTGCCTGGGGTGAGCAACTCCTGAGATTTCTGAAGTCAGGCTAGTACATTAACACCTTAGATTTAGGTAGCGCAAGGCTACAAGCAAATGTCTTTGGATGATAGAAGCAAATCAGACACTGCTTTTGTATGTCACAAGGGATTATTCTATTTTAGTGCTATGCCCTTTGGCTTTACAAATGCACCTGTAGTGCTCCTGTGGTTAGTGCAAAGAATCTTGGTAGAATTAATTTACTATAGTTGTTTTGTCTTTGTAAATAGCAAATGTTAGAACTGGCTATACCCAAAGAGCTTTTTAAACCTTACATGTACTGTTTGCAGCAGTTACTAGATGGGAAAGGCTTGAGTTCTGTAGTGCTAGCACTGGGTTCAGCAAAGCACTTTTCCATTCACAAAAGGTGATCTTTGTGGAAGCAGGAGGAATTTATGGCTGTGTTTGGGCATAAGGAAGATGGAAGATAAATTCTAGGAAACCTAGAGATGGATCACCAGATACAGGTTTCAGCTGTGCTTTTACTGAGAATCTGAAAAATTCATGTCTGATTTCATGTCATCTGCTGTGTTATTTTTTATTGGAATAGATGGCTCTGAGAGATCATAGTATTTATGTGGCACTGTCATCATAGAGTTGCAAGATATTAACCACTATCTGGCATTTTGGGAACAGAGATACTGGTCTATGAAATACTGCAGCAAATAATTGTCACTTCGAATCTTTTGAAGAGATGGAGGAAGATAAATGTTTCTAATACCAAGAAGATTTTTACCAATACCCCCTATTTCCTTTTTATAGCTACAGAGAGAATTTAAAGAAAAAAAATTCTACAATTCTGACAGTGTTGTGGTTGGGTTTGTTGGTTAGTTGATTGGTTTTTACATGGCATAAAGGTGGTATCATATGTCCTTATGTTAGATAAAGTGTGCTGGAACACTCATTGTGCTTGTTGGAACCCAGCTCTGCATCACAACAACAAAAGACATGTAAAAGCAAGGAAGAAAGAATAGAAAAGAGAAAGTCTGTGACTTCTAAGTCTAGGTGGCTTTCTAATTATCTTAGATAACAGAAGTTCTGAGATCTGGCAAATTTTGATCAATATCAGCTGCTGAAGCCCTAGGTTTTTAGCTGCCCTTTTAATCTGAGTCTTCTAGGAGAAGACTGCATAGCGAAGGCTTAGCTAAGACAGGCTGTTGGGTTGCAGTTTTTTTTCAGTACTATAGGTTTGGAAAAAGTGAGGCAAAGAAAGAAAAGGAGATACAAGAAAGGCGTTAAGAGCAGGAGAATACTTGCAAGTTTTGTGCTTTGAATGTGTTAGTATTTAGATGCAGGTGTAGGGAGGTAGACTGAAGGCCTGGTGTAGTTTGTTGTCTCATCTCTCAGGATGGTATGGGTTCCTGTGTGTCAAGATGGATCATAGGGACATAGTGGTTATAAGGGATTAGGCGAAGAGTCTGACTTGACCAGTATATTGTCTCTAGAGCAGCTAATAGAATATAAGAGTAAGATATGTGTCAGATTGATAGCTCTCCTGAGAGCTTCCAGCTATCAGCTTTAAGAGTTTCTTGAGCTCTTTCTGGACTGTCATGCTTAACACTTTCTTGGTGTGGTTTAATCCTCATTCCCCATAGGAACTCCTTAAATTCAGCAGTCTGACATTGCAAGGGTTTGGTTGCAGAATTCCCCACTGGAAATCTCAGCCTGTGTTGCTGAGATACATTCTTTCAAAACCACTTCTCTTAATCATCAGTGCCAAATGAAAAGCACCCAAAAAGTAAAAGCAGGATTCGCTCATGTTCTTATTCTTTGGTTTACCAGGAATGAAACCTGCTGTGGCTGCTCTTAGGTATTACTTTAATCTTCTAATTTTTCCCATCCTAAACTTCTCTTTGCTATATAGCCTTCATGTGCACCCAGTGCTTGAGTTAAATTAGGACATAAATGCAATTCTATGTAACAGACTCCTCTTAGTTTGTTTCTAGAGCTGCAAACCTTGGGTACTTGGATGTACTGAGCTAGGACATAAGTATTACATCTTTTTGTTATTTGTTATTAATTATTATAAATTTAATTCAAAATATTAAGTGGGAAGCCTAAAGTTAGGTAACTCTGACCGGTGACTCTGACGTCTTGTGTTAGTGGTAGGCTGACATTTTGGTGTATATTGCGCTTATTACTTGTATCTGAATTAGTGACAATTGTGAGTGTTCTGATCCTGAAAACAGGCAGTTTATTTGGAAGTATAAACAGATGTGAAGATTTACAAATGGACAGACAGGATATTAAATTTTTAATACCCTTAATCTCAAACTGCCACGAGCTCCCTTTAGGTTGTTTTGTGAATGAATAAGTTTCTGTTTGCCAGAATAATCTAAATATTCACATTGTTCCAAGCACAGAAGATGTTTTTCTTTCAACAGCCTGGGGTGGGGTTTTCTGGTTGTTTTGTTTGTTTGCTTGTTTATTTGTTGTTTTGTTTGGTTTTTTGTTTGGTTTGGTGTTCGTCGTTTTTTTTTTTTTTTTTTTTATTTTTAGTTTGTCCATACCCTCATATCTTTAGACCCACACTACTCATTTCCTTGGTTATCCAACTGTCTTTACTTAGGTCTGTAAACATCTAGATAAAAATTCCCCAAAATAAAGTGATTTCTGAGTAATTACTTTCTAAATGCACATTTGCACCTGTTGTAGATTTGTCCCTTCTAATCTGGACAGCTGAGTTAGGAACTTGTACCCAGGGTTTCACTGTTAATGGGGGTTGGTGGTAAGGGTTGTCTTCCACTAGAAAATAGCAGCCTAAATGGAATCTGGATTAAGCAGGGTAAATACCAGCCTCTATCACACTTTTTTTTTTTAAACATAAGATAGCAAATCTTCCCATGAAGACAAATCTCTGCATCTTCACTTTGAAATTGAATTATACACTGTTTTTTCCTTGGAATTGTCATGTGAAGGAAGATGTAGGGTTTTTGGTTTTTTTTAGTTTGCTGCGTTCTGTGATCATATGGGCATAATGACATTTTGTTAGTATGTATTATGTTGTTTCTACTCTACTAAGTACCACACCTCATCCCTGCTTCTTGCTCCCTTTGCCAGAAGAGTTCAAATGAGATTGATTAAATAAACTGCACAGCAGCAGTTGTATATTTGGTCCCTCTTTTGGCAGTTGTTTTCAACGTTTGAGAGCATCTGTTTGCTCTCAGCACAGGACAGTTACCAGACAGGTAGACCTTTGGAAGAGGGAAGGGGTACCATTGCCTCTATTTCTGCCACCTGAAATTTTTTGTACAGAAGGACCAGTCTCGACAAAAATATGAAAAACTATAGCTAATTGTTGCAAATAAATGGTCACATTGTAAGCAGGTAGGATGTGCAGCCAAGACCACTTGGTAGACAAGTTACTGGAATAGAGTAAGACTGAAGTGGTATGTTTGTAATAACAAATCCTTCTCAGGTGTTGTTTTTTTTTTTTCTTTTTTTTTTAAAGGTACCATAGCCATTTGAAAGTCAGTATATAGAACATAGGGTAATAGCAGAAGGAGATATAAGTTTGGAGTTCTTCCAAAAGAGAGGAATAAGACAATTTATATCCTTTGCTGTTGATGGTCATGAGTCTTCTAAATTCATGAACACTTCTGAAAACCATAAAGGAAAATAATAGAACAGTACTGTTTAAAAAACACCCAAACAACTTGACAGCTCCAACATACAGAATGGATTGGAAAGCAGTCGTATGCACAGTGCAAATCAAATAGCAATAGCCTTTCCATAGTGCTTAGCAACTGTTGTTTACTTACTTTAATTCTTCTGTTTCTGTGGATAAATACTGTCTGACATTTTAATATACATTAACCTTTAATTACTTGATTACTGTTATCCCCATCTTCACTGAGACTGTTGAACAAAGTAAGATCATAATTTACCATATAGCTCAGCCATTGCAGGCACTTGCACTGTCAGAACTGGGGATTGTTCTAGATTCAGGTGCAGTGGTTCTGCTCAGCAACAATCCCTACAAATATCTGTGACCACTAACTTTTATGACACAGAAATGAAGGGAAACAGTGATCAGAATCAGGAAAATATTTTGAAGAAAGAAATCCAAATCACAGGAGATAAAATCCCCAAACAAAAAAAGTTGAGTGTGTGTGAAAGTCCTTATTGGCCTTTTCGTACTACTTAGAAAACACAATGCAACTTGACACAGCCGGCTTTTGGGGAAGTAAATAAAAGCATTCCTGTCAGATCAATTAACTTGGGCAAATGAGCTTCCTCATCAGTTTTTTACATCAGGCTAGAGAGAAGGATCTGCAAGTGTCTGTATATTCTCAGGTGTCATCATGAGGAAGTAAGATGCAGTATTGAAAGCAGGTGGAGTGATTTTTCACACCTATCAATCATCAGTTTTTGACAGTGAAAACATGAACTAATGAATGTTATGAATATTGTTTCCTGTAACCCTTCAGTATTCCAAATCTTTGGAAAGGTTTTACATTGCTTCCTGTTTTTTGGCATTAGTAGTAAGTAAGAAAAACGTGGTGCAGAGGAGGAAAGAGCAGGCTTTTTCCTAGCTCGCATCCTGGTAAGAATGACATGAACTGCTGTTTCAGCTTGTAGTGATAATGGAGTACATCAGACCTAGGATCCTAGGGATGTCATGGTCATTGCTCACTCAACAGAAGCATAGTTGTTCTATGAGGTTATCTGTGGGCTCTTCAGGGCAGTGTTGCCTTACTGCATACAGAGGAAAAGTCCTGGTAAATGGTGGGATAAGGGGAAGAACTGTGGCTTTATAGAGAAGGGGAAAATTGCTATTAGGTGCTGTGCAGCACTCCCCATTGTGCAAAATTTTAATGCAGAAGACGTAATAGTTTGCTACTTGATAAACCAGATACCAAACTTTGACAAGACTAGTATTTTTTCTGCTACATCTTATATATAGGGTAACATCATACGTTAGGTGACAGTTACAAGCGTACACTAGCAAAAGCTATCTTTGCACAACCTGATGGCCTTTTCTCAGATCAGGTCATGATAAGTACACCGAGTGATAGAAAAGCAAACAAAATATCAGTGTATCATTTGACTTTTCCTTTGATTCCAGAGAGGTTTTATGTATGCTTCAGTGAGGTCACAAATATCCTTTCAAAAGCTGAATAATGTGCCTTGTCCTCCTAGTAACCTTTCCCAAAAAAGGTGTAAATTAAAATACTCTGTGATGCTGGTGCATCACAGCATGGACAAACGACACTACAACCAAACCATGTGGCTGACCATTGTCTCAGCAGGTAGGTAGGATAAGGAAAAGGTCATAACCTGCAGGAAAAGAGGAAAATTAATCCCACCCTTAGAACTTCATAAGTGAGCAGGGAAGCAGAAGTGTTGGAATTTCAGAAAGGGGAGACTGAGGGAACAGGCGTGGGCAAAGATGTATGCCAAAGAAATGGAAGATGTTTGATGCATTTCTAGGTAGATGAATAGCAAAACTGACAATGCAGTGAATTAAAGCACACTTCAGAGAAGTTCTTCTAGAACTTTCGTTCTCTTTCCTGGTACCAAAGAAGCTCAGATATGTAAGAACAAATAAACCAGGTAAGACATCTTGGGCAACACATCTGCATTTGAAACACCTGTGAGAGGCAGATACAGGAAAACGTATTCTCCGGATCAAAGCCTGCCCTCTTCATTATTAAAGTTTGGAAAACATCTGGAAGGACATCTTCCAGGTGATAGGTCTTCATTCTTAGATTTGTTGATATATCAGTAAAATACCAGACATGAGCATAAATGATACAGTGATGAAGTGCTAGTATAGAAATAGGTAGTGTCGCCACACAAATCTGTAGGAGTTACTTGAAGGAAACTATGAAAGTCATGGGAAGAGTGAAATGGTGTGTTTGGTCTTCCAAAGCATTTTTGACAAGGTCCATACCGGCAATGTCTGAAAAGACTAGGGGAAGAAGCAACAACCTTTTACAGGACAGCTAGCTAACAGTTGCTTTAAAAAGAAACATGAATAATGTGGAGGGTTCAATGCCAAGATCGATGCTGTTCAAAATACTAATACAAGCAAGAAGGATGCTTAGTGAGATGAGAGACTTCACTTATAATTAACTATGAATCTGAAAATGAGTTCTCAGAATTGCAGACGAACATTTTAAGCAAGTTTAAGTGGCAGATAACAGAAGTTGATAAAAGCAAAACAATAGCTAGTTTATGTACGGACTGCTAGGCTGTAGTTTTTCCATGAGATATCATTAAATTGAGACCGAAGTGCTGCAGCATATTATGAATATCAAAGCTTATACAAGCTTAAAATGTAATTATGTAAATTCACAAATGAAAAGTCTGCCAGTACTAAGTACTGATTAGAGCCTTTGTCTCAAGGACGGTCTAATCCAAGGACGGGTCAAATTGTCGTAGATATCCCTGAAGCATGTCAGTGTGTGCCTGCCATACTCTCACACCCTTCTGGTAACTTGCAAAGGGTTGCTAGTAGAAACACTGAATTTTTGGTTGTTCTCTTACTTAGGGTTAATGCTGCAATAATTTTAGAAGAACTGCATAATACTGATTTCTATTTTTCAAGATTTTGTTTCTCATCACATAGGACTAAAAGAGTCCTTAAGAAAAGCTGAGGTACAGTTTGCCCATTTTTTAATTTTTCCCAGTGAAAAATACCATCTGGCAATCATTTATATACCTTAACAAGGCACCAGTGTTTTAATAGTGTATGACTCTTCACTCATATCACTTTATAGTTTTAGTGGGGTTTTTTATATGAAGAGAAGTAATAAATATTTCAGAAGAGACAGTTAAAATGCTATTGATTTTCTCTTCAATTATATTTCTTACATTAGGAGAGATGTGTTAGAGGCACATGCCCTAAAACTCTACTCTTCACACTGGTGGGTAACCACCTGTGGGGGCGATTTGACCATGGCCAGCTGCCAAATACCCACATGGCTGCTCACTCATTCCACTTTCCCGTGAGACAAGGAGGAAATGGAAGGCAGGCAAAAACACTCTCCCATCAAAACAGTGACACTTTAATAGGGGAAGCAAAGGTTGTGCATGAAAGCAAAGCAAAACCAGGAATTCATTCTCTACATGCCACCAGCAGGCAGATGGCCAGGTGCTTCCTGGGAATCAGGGTCTCAGCATGTGTAAGGAGGTGCTTGAGAAGGCAAGTGTCATATCCTCCTCCCTACTCTGAGCTTTTGTTGGTGAGAAGAACATTATATGGGATGGTATATTCCTTTGGTCAGTTAGAGTCAGTTGTCCTGGCTAGGTAATCTGGTGTCTTGCCCACCCTGAATTTACTTGCTGGGGAGGTGGAGTGGGAAGGAGAAAGCCTTGACACTGTGCAAGCTATGATCAGCAATGGCCAAAATCATCATCATCATCACGGCTAGGCTTCGCGAATGAAGATTTGGGAAGGGTTCTACCCATGCTTGCTGCAAGCGCGCTGATGGCTAAAAAGGCCAATGCGAGACAGTCAAGTCTGGTTGCAAATGGCACAGTGGAAAGTCTCCACAGGCGGTGTTGGCGAGTCACGGTTCTATCTGTGTTGTTTTTTTTCTTCAACACTGATCCTGCGTGTGCTCTCAAAGGAAGCAGCAGCATTATGGATGGTGTGTCTCCATGCCTCC
>JAWWEU010000081.1:39153458-39204936 GCA_035583155.1 Acropternis orthonyx | reverse complement strand
TTTTTTTTTTTTTTTTTTTTTTTTTTTGGTTGGTTAGTTGGTTTCTGTTTTAAAGAAGCTTATGAGAGTTTCCCTGACTTGAACTCCCTGGGGATGCAGGTAAACCATAACTGTCAAATTTTATTCAAGTTTGGAGCTGGGATAAACATTGCAAGGTGTATTTTACCCCAGAGCAATACATTTTACACATAGTGCTGTGGTTGCTGCCAGCCCGGATGAGACGACAAGGGCTCTTAACTGAGAATAGTGTTTAGAGCCTGGTTCTGCAGAAGAACAGGTTGCTGGGCTGAGGCACCGCACACTGATGTGTGGGCCTGCAGTGCCCTCTTGTGCGAGGGAGTGCTGGTAAACAGCGGCTGGTTCAAAAGGCCTCTCCAAAAAACCTGGCTGCCTGAGAAGGAAGGAAAGGGAAGACAAAATCCTCCTCTAGCTGTGACCTTTGCTAGCTGTGTTTTAACCAGCAATTTATTTGGTTCTGTGATACGACGCAAATACAGGGACAGTCTTTGAGTTTTTACACCTTAAAATATGCTTTGTATTCTGCCAATATTTTGGCATTAGCTGGAAAATGAACCTTTCTTATTTCTGTTGTGGTGATGCCGTGGGAGTTGTTATGGAGAGAAGCTCCTGGATATGCCAGGTGCTGTCTCCACACTCATGGGCTGGGCCTTTGCAGTGCTGTGGAGTTTCAACTGTGTAGGAAAAAATAGCCAAATCTGGTTATTCTTTTGCAGGAAAAAAGACAGATGTTTCCTCCTTTCTCCACCTCAAACTTGTCAGTTGCACTTCATCAGCCTCAGAAATTAGAGAGATTGAATTAATATGTCTTGATTGGAAAAAAAAAAAAGAAGAAAACTTCAAGGGAAGAAAGGGCACAGTGATCAGAACTAACTGAGCAGGACAGACCCAGAGGGTTTTGACACATTATTTTTTGAAAATGGCAAAGCAAAAATCTGCTGTGACCACAGTGTTTCAAGACTACTGTAAGCCAAAACAGATACCTGCCTATGCAAATAAGTTTAACTGTGACATAGAAAATTCAAGGATGTATCTCACTCGTGATCAAATGCCTTTTGATCATTCTAAAAGTATAGCTACCCTTTTGGGGGTATAATTCATGACAAAACTGTGGGGATTTTAAGTGACAACTAAGGAAGAAAATTATCATTGTATTATCAAGATTTGAAGTGTGTAAGCAAGAAAGTTAACATTAAAAAACAGAAAATTCAAACCTAATTCCCCAATAGAGAACTTTTGACTTTACAAACCTAGGAAAAAGAACAACTTGCCATATGTTTTTCCAAGTGGTATGTACTTTGATTTCAGCTGAAGTCCATGGGAAGAGGTAAAACACAGTACCTCTTTAGTCAACGAAATACCACACTGGCTTGGTTTTGGTTTTGGTTTGTTTGGTTCTGTTAGTTTTGTCTCTACCACACTTATATTTGATTAGTATGTAGATTCATAAACCAATTTTTGTCTCATTTTAAACATTCTGTTCTAAACACTCACGATAAATTTTGAGAATTCCACCTTAACTGTTTGACTGAGAGTCTGCAGAGACAGATACAAAAATGAGGGGAGAGCTGGTACAGTGAAATGCAAACTGAGCTGAGCTGCACAGAAAGGAGCAGAGAAATGGAAAAGAGCAAAAGGATGGTATTCGGCCCAGGAAATATATGCAGCGTGCGAGAGTATCTGTGTGAAAGTAACTGGGAACAGAATCCAGCTATTAAAATGCTGTCATCCTGTGCCTGTCTTCCAGCATTTGGCCGTAAACTTACTTATAAGGATTTTCCAGAGGTTTCACCATTCCAAGGTATTTGCCACTTCATAGGTCAACTTTCATATTGCTGAGAAATTCTCAGATTACAAATGCAGCATCACCAGTGCCTCCATGGACATACTGGTTTTTGGCTGGTGTTGGAATCAGAGCACAGTTGTGCAGTGCAGCAGCTGGAAGCCTTTGTTTTTCAGAAAAGCCAAGTGATCATCCAGGTTGGCTCCAGCTGGAATAGGAAAGAGCTCAGTAGGATCCCAGAGACCCTGTCCCACACAGGAGAAAACCACAGAGAATCTGTCGGTCCCAGTAAGGCACTGACTCCATACCTTCACTTATCTGCCCAGGATGCTGTGGGCTAAGCTGTCACTATGAGCACTTTGCAGCTTTTTGCAAATGCAGTTTGGAGAGTAGGCAGCTCCAAAGGAGCCCAGCCCTAGCAGAAAGTGAGTGGACATCTTTCCCTACTAAAAAGACACATGCCAGCTGATGAGAAAACATGGCTGAATAATGGCACAACTGTAGGTAGCCAAGGGGTGGTCAGCAGAGAACCCTTGATGAGAAACCCAAAGAGAAAAAGAGAGAGAGTTGGAGCAACTTCTTTCCCTTGGGGCAAACATCTCTCTTTAATATTGACATCAGAGGTCTGGTAAGGCAAATCTTTGGGGTTGAACTTGGCATCAATACTTTCTTAGAATATTTAGTAACAATCCTATCACCTCAGGGAGGTGAACTATCAGTCCCCAGAAAGTTGCAGAGTCTGAGTATACGTGCCCTGTAAAGCTGTGGAAGGTGGCTAAAAGCAGGTTTGATTGCCTTAGGTGTACTGATGTTTAAGTCCCATCTAGCCCATTGGAAAACCATATTGGGGATCACATTTACAGGAAAGTTGGCTGCAAACATGGATGAACACAGTTTTACAGGTTCTGGTACATGTGCAGTGATTATGGCTACAATCTTTTAAGTAAGTGGGCCTGAAGTTCATCTCTTGGCACAAACGTGTTTTGAGCTGATGTCATTAATATCTTATATTAGCAATGTGCTCAGGTTGGACAAGTTGCAATACCCAGGGGTAATGAGCCAGAGAATTTAAGAACAAGCCACAAGTTAGCTCTAAGTTGAGAGTGAGTGGCTGGTGGAAGAAATATTTGGTTGGTTTGGGTTTTTTTTTTTTTGTGGTTTTTTTTTTTTTTTTTTTTTTTTTTTTTAATAAGTGAATAGTACCAACAAAACATATATTTACAAACATTCTACATTTGCAGCTTTGTAGGAAGGAAAGACTGGTCGCTCTAATTTATTTGGACTAGATGGTAATTTATTTGCAAGGAGACTGAGCTTTAACAAAGCTATTTTGTTTAAAAGAAAAATTATGTGTTTGTATCAGGCTGAAGGGACTTAAGTGTCTATTTAATATGCATTTATCTTTGTGTATGTGAATACAGCAAATATGTTGGAGCTGTTGAAACAGGTTTTTTGAGACAAAAAGTAGTGGATAATATATAGAAGTGGGACAAGACAGTAATGATTGATGTGACTCCCACAGGCTATGGAGGGTGAAAACATTAGAGGAAGATGAATATTCCCAGAAGTGAGGTGCACATGTGCCAGACAGTGGTGAATTTCATGAGGAAAGGAAGACACAGATATTGCTATCAGATCAGTGAGTCCTGCAGACTCTCCACTGTACCAGCATTTGCCTTCTTTCGCAGACTTAGGTTTATGCAGGATCAGTAATGTTCTCTTAGTAGAGGAGGTCTTTATACATTATTCTGTAGCACTGAATAAAATAGGTTATTTGGAACTCGAAAAATTAGTTCATTTTCCTTGAAAGAAAGAAAACATATAGCGTGAAGAAGCGCTACCTGTGTCCACAAAACATGAAAGATACTGCTTTCGAAATATACTGGGATTCTTTCGTAGTACCATTTTCTTGTACTTCCAGCAGAGGGCAAGTTTGTGTCACAAAACCCGTTGGCTCACGGCGCCGGAATTACTGTAAAGTTCACCGGGCATGTTCAATCCTTGTCAGAAAAAAAGTCTTATTCTGTGGTAATTTTCCTTGAAAATTACATCAGGCCTTCTTGGGCTTTTTGTTTGGTTGGTTGGTTTTTTTTAGTTTTTCGATTGGTTGGAGGTTTTGGCGTTTGGGGGTTTTTTTGTATGTTTTTGAGTTTTGGGTGGGTTTTTGTTTTGGTATTTTTTGGGTTTTTTTTTAAGAATAAAATAAAAAAACTAGATGGAAACCTACTAGTAAACTTCCTAAAAATCTAGTTCCCAAACACATTCCTCCTGTTTTCTAAAATTGTTGTGAAATTGCTATTGGTTCATTTCTCTCAGTGTAATTCTTCCCTGTTTCTATCACAGTGGAATATCTAAGATGTTTTTTCATCATGGGCTTCATGCAAAGAGAACAAAGTGATGCATTTATTGTTGCATAGACATGACAAGGAGGTGTTCTGTTAAAGTTGTATAGCACACAATACTGTCATACCAGCAAAACATGAATATAATTAAGGCCTGGAGGCTAAAAATTGTTAAAAAAAAATAAAAAAAAATGTCTAATCCTGGCATGCAAAACATTGAGGAAAAAAATCAGGTGGTTACATCACGGTAACAAGCCCCAGCAGGGTTAACCACATGCCCATGTTTGTGTAATTATTCTCAATGCCATTTTGGTTTTAAAGTGACATGTTGTGGCAGTGCCAGAACAGGGTGTTTTGAAACAAAGGAGGCAAATGCTTTTCTAATTCATGTGTCATCCCTAGGAATCCTGTTTTTTCTGATGCAACTACTTCACCTTGTATTGCTTGTGTGTGAATCAACAGGACAGTTTGAACTCATGAGTGGATGCAACAATTTCTGCTTCCTTAGTGTCTCATCATTTCATTTTTTTGGTCTTTCATGTGATTTTGAGTCGTGGATTTTATGTCTTTTTTTTTTCCCTCCAGTTGTCACTTTGCATCCTCTGCACCCAAATGACAGTGTGATGAAAATACACATGTATTGCAGGCATTTGTGTCTATTAGCCAGTGTTGCAGTTCCCTTTCCTATCTGCTGTGCAAATCTTAACAAAAATCTTTTTTGCATTGTTTTTCATGCCCTATGTTTTACATTAGTGTAATTTTGAAAAGTATGGACTAACACAATAAGTGCTGTACTCATCATCATAATCTAATGTTTCGACAATCCCTGTGCAATATCACAAATATAGCCTGCTGCCAACAAGCTGCGCACTGCTGCTTTAGGAGCTTCTATTTGTCTATCCAGGATAATGCCTCTTCCCCACCTTCAAGCTGCTTTTGTAGTTTCACATTGTCTGTTCTTAAGGGGATGGAAGCATTTTCCTTTGCGTTAGAAAATCAGCTCTCACTCCCCTCAGTATAAACATTAAGTTTATTATCTGGATGATTCAGTAGTATCTAAAAAGAGAAGGAACTTCATCAAATCAGGAAGCATGGCCTTCGGTTAACTGCTGAAATATTAGTGAGGACTCTTAACAGCCTCCAGCACGTAACTGGCGTAGCCAATATTGAACCCAGGTCTCCAGAGGTGGAAGACTAGAAAAACTGGCCCTAAGGACAGATACCTCTTCTAACTCCCATCACATGTCTAATAGTTACTAGGGCAGAATAATGTTTCATGACCTTTGGGTTGTCCCATTACCACAACATAATCTAGCTGTGCAAGCTTTGCAAAGGTCATAGTAAAAATAAAAATATTTCCTGCTGTGATCCATACCCTCAAACACAAAGGAAAAGAAATATCTTAATAAATGTAGTGACATTTGCACTATAGGGCACAGTGCAAAGATCACGAGCCATTATTCTGCACTAGTAATAATGTCACCATTTTTTTCTTGCCCAGTGGTTACTGTATGACATTTGTGCTTGCAGGGAAATTCCTGTGAATATCAGTAACTTAAAATACATTGCCCCGAGGGACTATCATTCTCACATTGAAGTCAATGAAGTCAATTTGCCGTTTGCTTACCAGTATCTGGGCATAAGACTGACCCAGCTTTTCTCATGATCAAAATTGAGATGGTTTTTAAGTGGGTTTGGTGTTTTGTTTTCTTTTTCCATTAAAACGTATTTGTTCATTGGACCCCTGATGAAACATGTTTCTTAAAAGGTTATAACAGGTAATTTTGTTATATCCATGAGAATTACCATGAACGTATGTCTAGAAGACAGATTATGTGATGAGGTTTTTCGGGGGAAAAAACCTAAGTCCTAATACTTCTAGGTACTTGTGTGACAATTTATGACCTGGGAGACAGATGTTACCTAATATTTCTCCACTACATTCTCATGTGATAGGTAAATAACTGTTTCCTCTCTATCTTAAACAAAGAAATATATTAATTCAGAATTTTCTGACTGATATGGCTGGAACAATATAACTGAACCTACAGAATTTTTAATAATGTGGCTTGAGTTTCACAGGTGTGGAAATTCCTGGTATTGTCTAATAGATCTGATTCTTACGTTAGTTATTTGCAAATGCCCTGGAGCTGATTTTTTTTTTAAGATGAAGTATGTCAGCCTTGGTCAATCTCTATGAGATTATGACTGATCTCAGAAAGAAGCAGAGGAGGACTTGTACGCAACTGCAGTCCATGTTGGCATTGGCCCCTGTCTAGAAACACACCTTAGTAATCAATATGCTTAATGTACCTCTGATAATATTTACAAGCCTGAGAAGAACTTCACTCCTCCTCATGTGTGAAGAAGAAGCCTATCTTCTTCTTTTTGTTTGAAGTATTTGAGAGCTCAGTCACTGGTAGGACCACGCAGTACATTGCTCTGGACTAGATGGTGCCTGCCTGTAGTCAGGCTCCACTCTGGAGAAGGAGATAAATGTTTCCTTCTCCAGCCTCGGTATGCGGTTGTATCAGAGCAAAATACACCAGTTCTGAGGGAAGTGCATAAGCTGTTATTTCTTAAGAGCTTGTGGTGACTAAAATTGTCCCCAGCTGCAGGGGATGGTTCATGTTTACAATTTGAGGAAGAAGGCAGCATTGTGTCATCCAGTGTGCCGTGTCCTGATTTATTCTCAAATGTTCTGATTTATTCTCAAATAATCTCAAATCATTTATTTTCAAGTGTTCTCAAATGATGAAAAAAGGTTTTCAGTGCAGTGGGTTGTGAAGGTGTCAGAGGGGCCAATGTTGATCACGTGCATCCTGTAGTAGAACTTTGTTGAACATGGAAACACAGGAAGTGGGCTCTGGTGGCAAAAGAGCTGTAGCCTCTTTGTGATCCACTAAGCTCACCTCAGCTGTCACACCAGCCTGTGGCTCTGTCTTGATCATGAAGTTTAACCCTGGCTTCAGACAAAGGCGAAATGCAAATCACTCATGTGATCCAGCGTGTCTCGTGCATGAGACTGGCCAAATTCAGTAGTACAGGGCTGGTGTTCAAGGTGTGCTCCACAAAGCTGCAGGAAGGACAGGGTCAGCTTCTCATAGGCCTGGTCACTGAACAGCACAGACTGATCCTCTCCTTGTTTTCCTGCTCCTCTTCCAGGCCAGGGGAGCAGACAGACTTGCACAGTCTGTAGGCAGCTGAGTACAGTTTTTCCTGTGGGTGGTAGCATTTAGAAAGTGTCCCGCCTTGCCGCTTTCAGATTGCTATCACCCTCCCCGATGGGATTAGGAGCCTGGGTTCACAGGCCCTGCCTGATCCAGCTGGCTTTCATAGGGATGAGGTGGATAGTGGTGAGAAAATAGGATGGGTGATGACTTTGTAGCTGTGCTGGTAATCTTTGCTTGGGGGAGGGGAGTGAGGGGAAGACATGGGGACAGAGTAAAAAGTTAGAAGTCTCACCCATAGCAGGAATTCCTTTAACATTTGAAGGAAATTATCAGAGAGCAGACATCAGTCATGCTTTTCTGACTCATTGTCCTGTTTTCAGACAGCATCCCCCTCCGGTCTCCTGCTGCCTGTAGCACTGCTGTTCCAATTATTTCTGTGGAAAGTTATCACCAAATTTTTCCTCTTTTGAAATATAATTAAAGAATTAATATTGTTTGAAATGTACTGAAATCATCGAGAAAATTAACTCTCTTTTTAAAAAGTAAAAAGCAACAGCACTCATGTTATTTACAACCTGGATGATTTGAGATGTTCTTATGGGCCTTTTACTTCTTTAAGCTTCTTTACTGCTCTTTGCTCCCAGATAATCCTGTCACAGGATGCCTACAGAGGGAGATAAAGTACAGTTTGATCTTACAATGAATGGTTACCTGGCTTGCTCTTCTCTCTTGCTTTAGAAGCTGGAAGATCCACAGAGGAAAAATGTTTTGAACATCAGTGGCATCCACAAAAGAATAGGAAGAGTGGTCTGTGAGGTACCAACCTGCATGTGTTTCCTTCTAAATCTGCTTCCTATTTTTGTTACTAATATGCTGTTTGGGAGTACTGAGGGACAGGGAGCTGCCCCTTTCGAAGCATTAGAGCCTGGAGGTGAAAGGCTGATATGACTTTGCAGTATCCTCATGAAAGTTGCTGCTAAGACTGATTCTGCCACGGGTACTTTTGAAAGCTTGACTTAATGTGTCTCCAGCAGCAGCCACAAATACTTTCACTTCTGGGTCCAGAGTTTCAAGGATCAGCTTAGTCAGCAAGGGAAACTCAGTCGTTTCATTTGATAGCCTTTTAATTAGACATGCATGTACTTATAAATGCATAGATTATCTAATACCTCCTACTGCAAAAGTCTCATTGAAATTAATGAGGTTATTCAAAGAGTAAACTATGAGTAATAATGAATAAGATTAATACTCAGCATGACTAACAGTGGTAGGAGGGAGAGTCTTAATGACTTAAACAAGGAGGGTCTGCTGGGAGTCAGTGTATGATTTGCACAAACAATTCCTTTTCAGAGTGGTGAAGCTGTTTCTAACTTAGAGCCAATCACTAAGCTACAGACCCCGTTTTATCAAAGACTTTTTGATGTCTGTCTCTGTGCCTTTCTCAAGGCATAGTTTACATGTGTGGCAGAAAATGAGTCATGCCCAGGCAGTTGGTCTTCTGATCCCTCTTCTGTTTGGCGTAATCTGTATCTTTGCAGTAACTTTTAAGTAGAGATCATGTTTCCAAAAGCCTGTGACAGAGCTCCTCACAGAGTCTTATTTTCCATTTAACATGAGAGAGAGCGTGAGATGAGGAACTGGTTAAGCAACAAGAAAAAAAGCAGAATGAGATCATATTCTGAAACAGTTAGCGGTTCCTGGTGCAGAGCCCCAGAGTCCATCCGAGGTCAAGCCATATTGTAACTTATTAGTGTCTCTGAAGGACCTGGAAGAGTGGAAAAAACAATGTAAAATTAACAGAGAAAAGCAACATTCATGAAAGTTTTTAGAAGTACAAAACATGAAATTGTGTTACATGTTCAGCTCTTCATAGATGTTGCTGACTTTTTGAAGTCACTAAGACAAACTGGTGTGTGTATTACTATAGAGTCATATACAGTAAAATAAAATCTGCTGCCAATCTGTTCCTCCTTGCTATAATTGCGGGGTTTTTGGGGAAAGACATACAGTGTAAATTAGGTTGGGATGGGGAATGAGGAAATTAATGCTCCTTCTCAAAGCAATCTGAACTCCTTCAGAATTAATCTTTTTTTGTCAGTCGTAAAGCTCAAACCAGTTCCTTTCTAGTTCTTTTCTCCAGTTCTTGTCACTACTTCCCCATCTGTGGTAGCCTCTGCTTTTCTCATGCCATATTTTTTAGTAGTTTCATGTTGCTGATACAAAAATCTGTGAAATGTTGATGATTTAATAACCTAGGGACATCTTTGGTCAGGCTGGATTTAGGAAAATGGGATTGAGAGGTTTGGCAAAGAGGCAAAGCTATATACTTCCAGGGTTTGTCCTAATGTATAGTTTAGATTTGGATATACCACCTAATTTTAACAAGCTCCATGACTAGAATAATAAGTTAAACCAAATAGGTGTATCAGGTAATGGACATTGAAAACCAGGTAATTTCAGGCTGTCCTAATTGAAAATGTTGTCTCAGATTTATGATGCAGGTCTGGACCAGAGTAATATTTAATAGTGTAATCTATTAAATGTCTGCTGTTGGTTAAGGAAAAATATATGGGTCAAGGTGTGAAAGGATTAGTTCCAGCAGAAAATCTCTTTCAGATGCTATTTATGTATAATTAAAGCTCAGATCAGAATAGTCTCTGTATTAGGGCCACATCAAAAGCTAGGGTCAGCCTTCTCTTAGCAGTAGTTTTGCAGTGTGAAAAAATCACCAAAGATGTACTTGAAATGACAATCCATTTCAACGAATTCCTATGCAATTCCAAGTTTTCAGATGCTGTAGGCTAGTGCAAAACAAACCCTATGCTGCCTTATCCTAAAGGAGAATATTACTGTAAACCTTCTTGAAATGCTGAATCATAAGCAGCATCTAAGGCATGTAATTTTAAAATAATTCTTGCTTGTAGTCTTCTCATTACAACATAGGCCTAAAGACAACCAGGCCCAGTCTGTTTAAATGCAGTTGTCAGCTGCCTGCTTGTCTGGTTACTGCAATATTGACTGTTATGTGCTAGAAGGTAAGAGTTTTAAGGCAATGTGGATCCTGGGCTCCAGTTAGCTGCCACAGCGTGTCTTTTGCACGACTTTGACCAACACAACTGCTTCTTTTCTGTTTGATGGATTAGATGAATAGGCTTCTTCTTTACAGAAGAAGACTCAGCAGGTTCCTTGTTGCACGAGGCAATGAGGGTCAGGCAGAGGGGCATTACAAAACTGATGAATGATTTTGATTGATGGAACTTTTATTCATAGGCATGCAGGAATGGAAACCTCTTTTATAAGAGCTAACAGAAGGCATGCCAGAATAACAAGAATGTTCTTGTTGATTTATCTGCACATGGTATTGGGTCTGTGGTGGTGATTAAGTAACAGCAGTTCCATCAAGTGTTTGCAAAAGTGACCAAGATCAACAGCACTTCAAAACTGAATTCAGATCACTGGAATATAAGATGTGTATGGCTGTGCATTTTTGTGTATCACAGAGATTCACCCTGAACACTCCCTGATCTTACCATTGCTATGGTAAATGCGGTGTGCTTTCAAGAGGGTAGTTTACTTGTGGCAAGTTGCAGTTTGCTGTTTCTTCTGGAATCTTCTCTGAGGTTTAAATCAAAGCCTTAAAGTGAGGAAAGCCTGTGTGTGGTTATTTACATAACATGTGCCTGTCACTCAGCAGCAAACTAAGTTATCTTTTAAAGAGTGTTTAAACATTTGAATAAATGGTGGGTGGAGTTGTTAGGGTTTTATCTTGTTTTGTTTACCTTGTTTTATCTTGATAAACTATTGAAATGGATTCAGGAATCTCCATTGCACAAGAATAATGTGCAATTAACTTTTATATGTGACAACTCTTAATTACATCCTTCCCCCTTGCAAAGGAGATCCTTCTGTGTGGTATAGCATTGTTGATATCTCTTAAGTTAGCTCTTTGGTGTGTCCTCTAAATAAAGCAGAGGAGAGCAATACTGCAAGTGGAAGAAATTCTTGATACCTTTGGAATTACTCATCCACTGTGTTGGAAACTGTGAAGAAATCTTTCTTATTGTGTATCCTTCTTTGTCTGTTGTTGTGAAAGAAAAAAATCTGCCACCAGCCAGCCAGAGTCACCATTGAAGTCTTCAATAAGCAGCTGCTAGGAGTTTGACTTAGAAATGAGACAGAGACAAGAAGCGGAAAAAATCCGCTCAAAGTGGGTGGGAAGAAAAGACATCTTTTAGAAGGTAGAATTTCTGGTTTTCCCTTCTTGCAAGTGTGTTACTAACAATGGCCTTTGTTTTTCAGGAGCTAAATACTGCTAGTGAAGCAGTTATGGGTGAACCTTTCCTTCAAGGTAGCCTGTTAGGGCCTGGACATGTGTTTCAGATCAGCTCTCATGTTGGTGCTGATTCTTATGCCAGTGAAGTTTTACTGTGGGCTTAATTGTGAACAGACAATGTTCCATCTCCTTAATGGTTTATTGAGCTGTATGTGATAGCTAAGATCTTCCATTTGCTCTCTAGGCAATGTGCTTTTCATACAAGACAGCCCATCTGATCCTGAGGTATTGAACTTCATTTTTTTCTCTTTCGTCAATAGAATTAAATGAACATTTGACAGATTTAGTATTCTGTAATTCCAGTAGTCCACACCAGCATGGACTAAGAGAGTTCTAACAACTGGATAAATACATTTTAGAGAAATGACCATGTTTACTGACAACAGTTTTCTCATCAGTCCAGTGCTTGCACAACATTAACTATTGTACAGCTTTCTTGCACTGCCTGTCATCACATTCTTCAAACTAGGAAGAAAAACAAATCATTGCAAATAGGTTTGAACAGCTGGCAATGAAGAAGTTGGAATGTACAAAATAACTCAAGAGAAGACTATTGAAGTGCTTGCTGATGGCCAGTTGTTCGCTGACAATGGACAGATCGGTTCAGGCAAATATTGTCCAGGATTAAATCTAGACATGATCTGGAAACTAACCCACTTTCATTTGAGACTCAAACATGTTTGTTGTTTGTCCATTTTCTTTTTCTTTGTTGTCTACTTTTTTGCTTTCTGTCTATCTCTCTGCCTGTTTTCAACAGTTTCTGAGTTCTTGCTTGAGACAGAAGTGGAAGTAGCAGAAGAATCTGGCAAGATAAATTATTTCAAACACGAATTAGTAACCTCAACCAGTTAACGATATTCACCCCTGCCTGGCATGGTCGGCTTTGTGTTCCTAAGGGAGAGATGATGTGAGGGTGGTTACTTAACCTTCAATGCAAGTGAGAGAAAAATCTTCAAAATATGGCTATTAAGCTTAGGTTTATGGATTTCTTGGAAGCCGGGATTGATGGAGAAGGACTAAGGCTCAGAGTTCAGGAATTCAGATGTGTTAAATCTTTGTTTGAGGATGGGTTGTAAACAAATTACTTACCGAGTTACTTTGGCAATGGAGATGGTCTCAGTAGCTCCTGTGTTGGTTCTCTTTCCGATCCTCCCCATGTGCTGCTACAGCAATGTGTGGGGGTGGAGTTGTGGGTAGGATCAGAGGACTGATCTGTCTGGAAAACAACCTGTCTGTGTAACTCGAGTCAGGTCGTGGTGTGGTTCACTGCATGGCCCTGGTGCAGTTGGTATCCTGGCACAGGTAAGGGGTGGTGTAGGATCAAGAATGAGCAGACAAGGGCCATGTGGAAGTAACGTAAACTGCTGCTACCCAGTTTGTGTGTTATAGTGCCCCGAAGGACATGGCTCCAGGGTAGGTGGTAGGCAGAAGCGTGTTGTGTGGGGGCTTTGCAACAGGCTGCCTGTGTGTGGTATGGGAGAGCTGTCAAGAATCAGGGCTTTGTCTGTTTGCTAGACAGCTACCTACATGATGGGTGTCTTGTCTCCTCAGCTCTGATTTCACCTCACGGGAGGAGGGAGGTCTGGAAGCACCTCAGACTTGCAGCCACTTGGCAAGGTGAAGGTATTACTTGAGAGTTTGCTTTTGTGATGTTCTTCTTATCTTTGACCATTTGGAGCAGGAGAGACAACATTTGACTTCTAAGCTGGCATGTGCTGAGATAAATACATGCAGTACTGGTGGTAACTGAGCAGCAGATCTCTGTAGCAGAGGCAGTCTGTTCTTAAGATGGTTGCTGTGGTCTTTTTAAGGTAAAATCTTTCTGGACATTGTGACTAAGAAATGAAAACAGTCATTAACTGTGGCTTGACAAAAATACTTGTCTGGTCTCCTCAGAACCCCTCTATCCTTTACATTTGGATTATAAGTAGAACTTCAAAACTTCCAGAACACTTTCTTCAGTAAGATTAGAATATTTTCTTTTTTTAAAAGAGAAACAGTATTTTTGTGTTTTTTCTTTGGTCTTCCTACCTTCCCCAACTTTTTCCTCTTGAATTTCAGAAATGGGGATAATTTAAATAGGAAATTTTAAGAACCTGGATTTATTTTCTAAATATGGAACTTTCTTTGTGATTTTAGCAAGCTAAGGAGACTATCTGCAATTGCGTGGAACTGGGTTGGTGTATCTAATTGCCTATGTAAATGAATTACAAACATATAAATCCACATCTTATTTTGTTTAGCTTTTTAATCACTCTAGATATCCTATGCATTAAGTATGTATAAATATTGAACAACTATTTCCACAGCAGTGAACAGTTGAATGAAATGTGACTTTTCAAAGTGAAAGATAATGTTTTTTTAGTGATCCTTTATCTAATGTTCTTTGCTAACAGCAAAATGGACAAAGTATGGGAAAAAAATCCCCCAACCCTCTGAAAACACACATCAACTGATAATATGAGGAAAGACAAAATATCAGGTGATGTTTGAGACACATAGCTTTCAGGCAGTGGTGTTGATCTTTCTGGAGCGGTTACTGAAGACTGGCAGTCAGGTGGCAATCATCAGTCTGCTTGCTCATTTTGGCTTTTGCCTGTGGAAACATGCTATTTAGAATCATTATCTGCATTATAAATATATCTGTAGTAATTATGCCTCTGCAGGCTAGATGAGCCATTACCTTTCTATTGTGGCATGAAAATGGTTTTGAAATCTCTTTAACAAAGTAATTAGCAAAAGCAAAGAAGGAGATCACAGGAGCTGAAATTTTTTATTTTGCCCAAGTAACATGGATTTGGTTTAGCAAGTTGGGGAAGGCTGATGTTTCATTCTGACTTCATTGATGCTGTAGGTACAGGAACAGCCATGGACGCTGTGCAACTGACTAATGGATTTACTTGGATGATTAATGCCTATTATCTACTTTACTTTGGAGTTTGATACTTGCTAAACTGATTTTAATACTTTGAAATATGCTGAAATCACCTCAATTTCTTGCAAAATTACTTCTTGTGAGTAGGGTGTTGCTTAATTCAAGCTAGAACATGCAGTAGGTGATACCATTAGGGAATAGGCCTGCAGAAAGAACAAAACCAACTTTAAAAGCTATCATATGTTCAAGATGCAGCAGGAGTTTGGAGCTAGCAACTCCCAGAGTGATGCTGTCTTTTTTCCCTAGACCTAGCGTCCTCTGGACAGACACTGTCCCAATTAATGGCCTTATCTGTACTTCAGTGCAAGCTCATGGGACATGCATGGAAGTAGAAAGTTACCAAATTCTCGTTAGATACATAACTCCTACTAAAGCTAATGGGAATGAGACACTTAAACATATTGGGTGTTAGTGTGTGCACATGGCCTGCTGCTATCAAGATTTGTGATGGTGTAGGGGTTTTGCAATTCCAAATACATGTTTTGTTAAGTGTTATTATTTACCAATATTAATGTGTTTGTCTGTTACTACGCTCCTTTTGCAATGCTGTACTTCTCCTTGCCCTGTCCCACCTGCCATGTTTCTCTGCTCAACCATGACCTGTGTTACTTGCACAGCCTCTGTTCTCCAAGGAGGCCACACTCCTCTTTTTACTTACCCTCTTGTCAACTTCATATGGAAACCTTTTCCTCTTTCTCTAGAGAAGACCCAGAACAGAGTTGCTGTGTTCTGAGAGAAGAGCAGTATGTTTGCCAGAGGGATCATTCACCAAGAGACTTGAGGACCATCAGCATTAACTTGGCCTTGTGACCCTCTGCCAGGGACATTTGCCAGGTTCTTACTCCTCTCAGGGGTCTTGAGGTTAGTGGTAGAAAGAGAAAGGTACCCAGCTGGCATCCTATAGGACAGACTCTGCTTTTCATTAGGGCTAACTGACCCAAGCTACTGTTAATGTGACTGTCTTCCACTCTCTAAATTAATCTCAAGAGCTAGTTCAGATACTTCAAAGTCCTTCTAGATTATCCTGTGTATCTGCAACCTTAGAGCCTACTTCTGCAGGCCAGTAAAAAGTGTCTTTGAGAGAAAGGCTGCAGTGTTTCCTATTATGCATTGGTTGTTGGAGCACAGAGAGTGCCTTTCTGTGTCTCACTATGGAAACTTATTGCTGAGCTGCAAATTGAACTGAATCAGTCCCAGTCTGTGCAAGAGAATCATTCCTGATTGCTGTTTGCAATGGGGCAATTTCCATAGAACAGGGATTTTGCTGCAGGTGTCTGCCAGCATTTCTTTCAAGACCTGGCATGGGTGGCTGAAACAGGTTTATTTAGAAGGAAGGTGAATGCAAGCACTGCTGGGAAAAGTCAAGTGTTGCGGGCAGGCTGTCCAGACAGTGCTATGCAATCCCTTCTTGCCCTTGGGGCTACAGACTTGCGTTTCACTCTTTTTCCCATGCTCCTTTAGCCCCAGTAGTTTTCCAGTATGTGCTTGGTAACCTGGAGAACTACAATGAACATTTTTCCTCACAGCAGAGAAAGGCAAAACTGCAGGCTAGGTTGCTCTGCTCTGGAGGTTTACAGCCAGTGAAGTGAATGATCTGAGCGTAATGGCTGCTCCTTGTCAGGGGAAGGAGAAACCCTGTACAGGGAGGAACGCATGTGGCAAAGTGCCCTTGGTGGCACTTTGTGATGTGAATTGAATCAGCTGTGTGTGCACTCGGGTGCTTAACAACTGTCTGTATGAACATGGTGACCTTCAGTCTTGTGGTCTTTGATAGGAGTCTGAGTGCCAAGTACAGCTCAAGCAAATTGAGGAATATGTCTCTGCAAATTCTGGCATGTCTTGGCCTTTCTTCTTGTGCCAAGCTGAGGCTCCAATCATCTACATGATGCTCTCAGCACAGATTCACCCTTTTAACCTCTTAACACACCTTGTATATGTGCGTGCACATCCTCATGCTCTTAAGGTGCAAGAGAACCAGAGATGGCAAGCACTTTTGAAGAGGATAAGTAGGTACAAGTTGGATGAAACTCCAGAGCTAGTGGGTTTGTAGTTCAAGCAGGCAAATTGAGTAATCGGAGAAGGAGGAAAATTTTGATACTCTATGACTGAGCCATGCAGGAAACTTTCCATAACCTGCAGAACTGAAGGTAAAATCAGGTCACAAAACTTTTTCTTTAGCAGGTTTCTAAATTTGTAACCAAATAACTATTGATATGCTTTGACTGTATTTCTGAGAGAGAGGAAATTGGAAGGAAAACCTTGGGATATCCCTCAAAATCTTAGTCTTGACTCTGATGCTAACCTGCTATTGTCATCAAATTTTTAGCTCTTGGGCTTTCCCCCCAACCTTGCAAGGATTACATTTAGAATAAGCAAAACTGCCTCATGTATTTTTGATCAGGAGTCTCTTTGTGTGATCCGTGGGGATGCAATGATAATGTGAAATCTGCTACCAGCTGTTTAAGCTTCTGGAACATGATGCTAGGCATATTTTGCGAGAGGTCCACACCTTTAACCACCAGTTGATTGAGGCATCTCATCACTTAGTATATAAAGACTATGTTTATTTATTTATTTATTTATTACGTACCAATGCAGTCCTGTGTTAGGCTAAAACCTAGGATCCCTCGTCCCTCTTTCCCCAGTTAATGTACTTTCTGTCAGTAGTCAGCTGTTTACAGCAAGGTCAGCTTGAGAGATTGGTTGGTGTAGGCATGTAGTGTTTCCTCTTTTTATCTGCATAACTCTGCTCACAAAACCACTACTTCAAGTGCAGTTACAGCACAAAAAAAACCTCTCTCGCTGTCATTTTCTGCTCTCCCATCCATCGTTGTAGTTGTGTGTGTTTGTGGCAAGCAGCACAGCAAAACAAGACACCGTCTAGGTATGAGTGCATTTGGGAGTGTAGGGAGGGCTATTAGAGCTTTTTTTACATCCCAGCAACGTGTTCCCAGCGTGCCCCAAGTTCAGGTCATGTTACAGTCTGAAGCTTTCCCGAGCGTTGTTGCACTGATCATCGCAGCCCCGTGCTGCACATTATCTCTGCGACTTAGCTGTAGCTTAGAGAAGCTGCCTGGGTGTTTGGAACGGGCGAAGGCGTGTTCTTTCATACATTCATGCAGGACAAAAAGTAACAAAGTTCTGTCGGAAAAGTCTGTCCGCTGCTGGCTGTGATAATTCCTGCCCCTTGAGTAGCAAAGGAAACGGGACAGGGCTGGGCACAAATAATTTTGAAAAAGCCCACTTAGAATTGGACAATTTCCTCAGAAAATGTCATTCTTATCTTTTGGCTTTAGGAGTTCTATAGAATGGGCTATACAATGAAAAGCTTCCTAAAGACTTCCACAAAGAGGGAATTAGCCAAGTGCTATTCATAGCACCCCACGTCTGTGTTGAAAAAGGTAACAAGCGTCCATTCTGCCAGAAGCTCCCCCACAACAACCAGGAGTTACTAAGCCTTTCAAAGGCAATAATGCTTTCGGCTTTGTGCAGCTCCTATCCCCACAAACGACCCTGTAGTTTGCTTGGGTACTTAGTGGAAAGTGTTTCAAATAGCCCATTTCCCTGAGCTACCAGTGTGCTAACAGTTTCCCTGACAACTTGGTCGTAGTAATTTCTCCTGTTTATATTCTATGCCAGAATCCCAAGAACTGGTAATTTCAGTTAATTCCCTCTTGGGAATATGGGAATGAGATATTATGTTTGTTTTCGTGTGATGAATTCTGCATGAATGGTTTTGCCCTCCATGCAGGATGCAGGGAAGGGAATTTTAGAAAAAGCTTATCAAACGAAGGAAGAAGGGAAATAAAAGGGAAAGAATGGTGAATTAAAAAGCCTTTTAAAAGATGGAGAACAAAGAAAAGGATATAATTCTCTTGCTATGAATAACTTAATTTTTTCCCATTATTTACCTTATTTGCAATTGTGTGAGTTATAATAGAAATAGGTTTTGAATTATTTGTTGAACTTTACAGTCTTGTAGCAGGAAAAATATTAGTGTCTGTAGCCTATAGATCAAGAATTTTTAGTGTAGACCATATCTCAGAAGGATTGGTGTGAAGTGAATTCTCCATTTTTAACAAAATGTATCATCTTTTCAATTTTTCTTGACTACAGAAGATCTACGTGGCAATTCTGACAGCAACTTACAAAAGAGGTTTACTTTAGAATATCATTATGTCAGCTTAAAGCCATTTGGTGTTGGGGTGTATGGAAATTGTACTCCCCCAGTTGTAGCAGCTACAACTAGTTATAGCTGTAGGCTATAGGCTACAGGCTCTGTAAAAACCATTAGTTCTCCAGGGTGTGAGAAAGCATTCGATGCAGTGCTGGCAACTGAAGGTGTGTCAGTGCTGTGTGGTGAAATTCTCCTGCCAGAGTATCCCAGCTGTGCCTTGCCATCTGGAGTGTGTTCATAGGCGAGCATTTCTTGTTCTCAGAACATATCAAGACCATTTTGTATCAGTTGTGTCAGCTGTTGAGCACTTAAAAATAATACAGATACAAAAATGCTGTTAGTGTGGGGTGCACAATAGCACTGAGTTATGGCTTCAGTGGTCTTCAGAGACTAAAGAACTGAGATTTGGTAAAACCTCCATATTTAACCACTGGACTCTGGTTTTACTGAAGAGACTTAAGTGATTATTAAGGGATGGTGCATCTTAATAAGCAATCTTGCTAAATCATACGTTGCTTGGAGCCCTAGAAGAAGGTTCTGCAAAGCAACTGTCCCCTCTGGAGCTGGGTTCCCAGGAATGGCCCTACTGCACTTGCTTGATGTCTCCTTGTCTTCAGAGCATTTCACTGAGGCCTTTACCATCCAGGGTTTCAGGTGAACTGTGCCCAGTTCATCACTGCCTGCTCCATCACACAAGCCTTGTCTGCTTTAGGGCTACAGAGAGAGATTACAAGTGTGTAAGAACTAGAGGATGGGAGGTGACGTGATCTGGGAATTCTCACTCCAGGTAAAACCTTCCTGCTTGGAAATGAAAGTATTCCAAGGTTTTAGCCAGTAGAGGGAGATGTTACACATGCGTAAATCACATACTCTTTATGAGGTAGCTGTGCCCCTAGAGGGGGGCACCAAGTCCAGCCCAGCACACCCACGGAGGGAGGGATTCCTCTGTCTTTGTATGCCGTGGTTGTTTTAGTATGTTTTCAAAGGCTTCTTTCTTCTAGAAGAAGCCGAAACCAGAAAATTAAGTAAAAATCAAGTTGTTCTAAGCACACAAGAAGTTTATTTATTTATCCAAGGCACATAAGTGCTCAGGCAAAATAAGTATCAATGTATACCCTTTGCAGTGGCACACATGTTTTCAGGTGCCTGTTATATCATGTGTAAGAGCCGTTCTGATAACATTAATTAATGCTATGAAGTAATGATCAGTAATGGTAGCAGTGAGCTGCAGAAAGTATATGGAACAGCTACTAAGTGTTGTAATATTAGTGCTGTATAATAATATCAGAGCTGGATTTGGGACTCTCTATCACTCTGCTCTCCTGCACAGGTGTACCACCTGGGCACATAGAAGAACAAATGCTTTGTTATAGTTTATTCTGTTTTGGTTTTGATTTTTTTTTTTTTTAAATATGGGTAATATAATTGTAGATCATTAGTCATTGCAAAAGGGAAGAGGAAAGCGAGAGAACAGTGGAAAATCACTACAGATCTAACAGTTTTTGTCTTTCTTTGCAGTGGGTTTGAGCTGAGGCAACATGGAAGGGGAGTTGACAAGGGTGATGGCTGCTTTCCTCTCAGGTGTCTGTTTATATGGACACACAGAAGTATTTTTAACCTAAACTATTTGTGGAAGAAGGACCTGCTCTCCATCATGACAGTTCTTGGGAAATCTTGGTTCTCTCCATATTGAGCAATAGGTCAGGAGAATGAGTTGGATTTTGAAGCTGATAGTCACAGACTAAACCTCTCTTCTCTCTTTATGCTAAACCAGATTTCTTGGGAGGTGGGTGGGAAGGGTTGCTTCAGTGTGTGTTACCTTTATTCACTTTTTGCCACAAAATTAATTTAACAGTTTGGAAGGTCATCAAGCCTCCATGGGAATTGCTGTGTTCACTTAAAATGTGGCTGAGGTAATGGCTGATTAATTAAAGTCCCTATGCTTTGTTTATAGCAAGATTAGATTATGTTTATATTAACATACTATAGACCCAAGAATATTTTATGTCTTCTACTGATACTGGTAGAGTTTCTTTGGGAACATACTTTGAAACTTAGATACTATTCAATTGTAAATGTGTTTGAGTTTGGTATGTCCTACAGTTCTGTTTGTGGGCAGCATCTCATCACCATCTTATCCAAAGGAAAAAAAAAATTGAAAAAGGTCAGATACTGCCTCAGGCTTTACTCTAACAACCCACTCCTATTTATGTGCCTGAATAAAGGCTGGAGAATATGACCTTATATCTTCTACTTTAAATGCCTGTATTGAATGTATGAAGTGATCTTTGTGTATAATTTTTTTCCTTTACACTATTTTAGAGGCTTTCCTTTTGCTCTTTAGATTATTTTGGATGCTGATTTAGTACTGTAACATTCTCATGGCAGGAAATGTCTGTATATGGAAATCTTACAGCTAGACTTCAGTAATTCCCACACAGACTGTCAGTCCTATGCAGTGACTATGTATACTGTGTCCTCATGTTGGCAAGAGAATTCAATTGTGTTCATACAATGGGATAGGATTTAAAGCTTTTAGTTGCTTTTGTTTCTTGTGGAAACTATGGCTTCTGCCCATTCGAATGGAGAGTGACATGGCCTCTTACACAGGACTTTTATCCATGTTAGGGAACTGATCAGGCTTGATTTTAAACAAAGATTTCAACCTGATACAAAAGAGAGTTTAGGACTTGATATTCTTCCTTCCCTTCCCCCTCAGCAGCTCAAACTCTAATGTATACTTGCAGAAATTAAAGACTTGGTGAACACTGAGTAAAATGTCAGCACAGCCAGACAGCTTTAATTGCTTTCTGACTACCTCTCCGGCAGACAATGACTGAATATCCATGCAAGCCAACCTCTTGATATCATGATAGCACAGTTTCAATGGGGATTATTGCTTCTAGTATTTATTATAAAATGATAGGCCAATAGGAGGTGAAGCTACTTGGGACAATTGGAGTTTAGACCTTTCTAAGAGGTTGATAGTCAGCAGTGTTGCGTATCAGCCATAATTTGATTTAAAGGAAAGATCTAAAGTTAAGTGAATGATCATTTTTTGGCTGTGAAATATTAGAGACCCTCCCTGCAATCAGTTCAATACTTTATTTGTGAAAGTTCAGGCTTATCCTGACATCATTATAATTCTAGCCCAATCTGTCCTTATTCTTTATATCCTTTATCCAGTGCTTACTCTTTATAGGCCTTCTTGCTAACTGCTGTCTTTGGTCATATTAGCCCTGTGAAGTCAGTGGAAAATCTCTTACTAACATCAGCGAAACTGGACTAGACCCTTTCCATTTTCCTTATCTAAATTTTTTTCCTCATGCCATATGTCTGTGAGGAACACTGATAGTTCTCATGCCCAAGTGGCACTTCTGTCTTTTCATCCAATTTCACTTGAAAATTATTTCAAATTTTTAGGTATTTATTAAAGAAAGCTGCCTATAATTATCTCATCAGCTACAGATGTCAGCAGTCCTTCAAGAAATCTTTTTCTGCTCTTATTGTGTTTGATGGTTAGGTGTGTTTCTTACATTCTTGGAACAGTGACAACATCTATTCTTATGACCAATGTAAAACTTACAATAATCTATAAATAATGTATCTGAAAAAAATAACTCTGAAATCCGCAGAGCAGAGATTTTCTTTGTTTGCTGCTTGACTCCTAAGATAACAGCTCCCAGTATGTGGAAGGACATAATTGTGCTAAATTGAGGAGTTACCTGATTAAAATCAAACCAAAACAATGTCAGGTACTTTGACTACCTTGCCTGTATTTTCACTTTTAATTTTTCTTTCTTAGGAGTATTGCTTGCACAGATCCAGTGCTAGATACACTTGTCTTACTGGCCTTAACAATGACATCTAGATATGGATAAACTCCTGTACATAATCTTAAAATAGTATAAATGCATCGAGGAGATAGTTCTCTTTTCCCAGAACTGTGTTGTTAGGACTTTTGGCAGCTAACAGAGCCTGGGTATGAATTAGCTAGAAAACAGCCCAAATATATAGCATATATTAACAACTCTCTCAACCTCAATTCTTAATGTTTCCAAAATGGCTTGATGCAAAATGATCCCATTTCTTGTGGCCATGTGTAACACCTATTGCTTACAGCTGTGAACTGTTTCATTGTCCGTCCCCAACCCCCATTCTAAAATGGTAAAACTGGGGGCAAGTGACCTACCCTCTGCAGGTTATTAGCAGGACCAGGAGAAGAATTTGGGTCTGTCTGCTTTTCCCACTCCAACAGATGCAGATATTATTCATGAAAGTCAATTAATTTTTATTTTTGAGAGTGATTTGGGAAATTGCATGTGAGTTGGTCATAGAAAATCTATTTACCAACTGGGAGTAATTTATTTTTTCATAAATCCTCAGGGCATTGAGGGCACTAATGGCCATGCCCAGCATCCCCAAGGGACTTCCCCCACCCTGCCCACATCTCAGGCCCCCATTTCAGCCCAGCCTGGGGCTGTTGGTTCCTGCCCCAGTGATGCTGCAGCAGAGTTGGTCTCCAGCTCCCTGCAGCCCCTCACTGCCTGACCATGGACCTTAACAGAACTTGGACACAAATCATGGGACTTGATGCATTTTCAGATCTGCTTCAGCGTGACAGTTCCTCTCCTCCAGCAGTGGTCAGTATGGAATCCTGTAGGGGAAGGCACAGCATGCCTTTAATTAGTATGTGTGAGATTATCTGTTCCTCAGAGAAGCCTCCTCCTTCTTGCAATGGAATCTCTAAATAGCAAACCCAGGAGCAGGTAGTTAGTTGTCCTTCGCTTTAAAAAAATGGTTACTGTAATTGTTTAACTCCGTTCTATAAATGAGGTAGAGTCTTGCCTAACTTGTAGCTTCAGTGACACTGTTTGACTGTTGGGTATGGCTGAAATTCTTAAATTATAGATATATATAAACTTTCTTATCAGGTCTGAGCTTATCACCTTGCAGTTTGCTTCAGCATTCTTTAATTATGAGATAATGGTAATTCCCACTTTACCTATTTATTTTAAACATTTTCTGTATTTATATTACCTTGCCCAATTAACCTTTTCTCTAAAATCGCCTCTGACAAGGGAACCAACATCCAACTAAAACAGATGTGAAAGCCTAGGTCTAGCAAGGCATGTGCTCAGTTCCTCTGTCACAGTGGAATTACAGGATGAAATATCTTATATGAGCCTGGCATTGAGCAAGACCTTTAAAAGTCTTTAGTCCTTCCAGTCAGGCATAATACTTAGTGCTCCTGATGTTGTGCCACAGCTGGAAGCCTATGGGGTCCATCAGCCTGGGTTACACCGTCATCTGGGATCTCTTGATACAGAGCAGATACTTTGCTGCAGTTTGACCAGTTGCCAGCTGTTTGTGGACTGTCATAACTGACCATGTCATGCACCTATCCAAATTTCAAAGAAATCATGTGGGCTTAGACATGGGACTAAAGAGAGATTTTAGCTGTGCAATGCCCGATCCTTGCTTTTTAAAATAAGCACGTAAATGCCCTACAGTTGACTTTTCTGGCATTTGTTTTAGTGCCTTTGAAAACAATGAGCTTGACTTTTCTTTCCACACACATTGTGGAGCCATGAACATGCTGTTAAAGGATGTGAGAGATGCCAAAATACCAGTCTACTGGGTGCTAGAAAAGGGAGTTAAAGAGGATGGATGATGACAGTTCTTCAGGTAAGAGCTGGGCCTGGTAAAGTTAAAACTCCTCACTGGTAGTTTCAGTTGTGCTGTTACACACAAGCAGTAATAATGCCTTCTACTGAATGGCTCTGGTTCTCCTCTGTTACTGTATACAACAGAAAGCAATGACATACCACACCTTCCTATTGTTGTATCTGGAACGATTCTTCTGATACCTTTGAAGTTGGCTCACTGTTCTGTTCTTTAGATCTTTGTATGGGTTTCCTTTTTCAGTCCTCTGTGCTTGTTTGTTTCATTATTTGCAATTTTTTATTTCTGTTTCTTGGGCCAACATTTTAAGAGCTCAAGATAAACATTTGAGGGGATTTCTATCTGGGCAAGGCAAACCTTCTGTGGCCAGGAAAAACATTTCAGCTGTATGAAACTATTGTAGCTGAAACCATAGAACTAGCAGGTGACATTGCAGTGAAGAAACCACACAGATATTCTACACAAATATTAAATACCAGGAAATGTAAATGAGATATCTTTGTTGTGAGGCTAACTTAGATTCTTGTTTATGTGGCACCTCTGCTCTGGCGTGGTGGACTACAGAGACTTTTCAACAGTCCCAGGACTTTGGACTGCCTTGCATGGTCGTTGTGTATGGAGGTTCCTGTATGTTACTCTGAGATTTCTTGGCAATGCAGTCCCTGTCATTTTGTACTTGGTGTCCCGTTCAAAGTTGTTATCTTCGGGTGTTTCATACCTATCAAAGCCCTGGAACTGCCTCTGCTTAGCAAAGCACCCAGTCTCATTCCCAGGGTAAGGAGCTACTGCCATTATAAACTCCTCTCTGTGGGTAGCCTCTATCTCCTCCTCCCTCCTGTACTAAGGTTTGTATTGGTATCAGCGGCTGAAACAAGTCCGCTTTCTGAATTGGACCCGTGCTTTGATACTGACTGAAAGAAAGGAAGCCCAGAGCCAGAAATCAAATATGTGCCATGCTGGAAGTATCAAGAACTGCACGTTGTAACTCACTTCTCTGCTGTTGGATAGGGTATGGATGCGGCTGCTTCCACTTGCCTGAGGACAACTGGAGTGATCTGGGGAGTAAAAAAAAAAAGGAATTTCCTTTATATTCTTATTGCTATTCTTATGAAAGGACCAAATTCTGTTAGCTGTGTACCTCAGTATTATTCCATGAGTTCTAACTGCCCACTGGCTTAAATAGGCCCACCAGTATCTTCACCTATGAACTACAATTTCAAACTACTGAACCACATTCTCTGTTCAAAAAAAGTCTGTGATACGAACAGGCCTGACAGAATAACCTTATGAAACACTGCACTGATGGGATACCATAAGGATGTGTACATGTCTGTTCACATAAGGACTTTTCTAACATTTTTTTTTTCATTATGAAAGAAGAATGATCAAAATTAAACCCACTTTTTAGTTCAGCATAGTCCTGAAAAGTGAATATTCATTGATCATTCCTTCTCAATACTTTTTCAGACAACTTTGAAATGAAATGCAAACAGTGAGGACTTTATAACATTATTTTCATCAGAGTAAAAATAAAAAAAAAATAAAATTTAAAGGGATCAGGAATTATTACTGGCAAAGCCACTGATGAAAATAATTCACCATGTCTATGTCTATGCTGACTATCACCTCTGAATTTCTTTAGACAGAAGGAAATGAGAGCTAGACAGCCTAACAAGAGGTTGTCCGCACAGCGGATCTGTCTCTCTGAAGAAGGTGCTACCTGGTTTACTGTGCCATTAAGGTTCAGAACAGTTGCCCATTGTGGCCACAGCCCATGACAGCAAGGCTATGTTTCAGCCTGTACAGACCATTTTAGCCCACCTCAGCTAAACAAGCTCTAGATGCAAAACTGAACTTCTACCACTGACATCTGACCCACACCTGGCTACGCCAGAAGGATTAATTTTATTTACACCATACATTGTCTTGGATGGTTCCTCCTCTGCTGTGCTGCTGCCTCGCAGTGCGTTCTGCATCGGTGCCCTGCTGCTTTCCAAGGAGGAGGTGGGGCAGTGCTGTACCTGACGGCACTGCTGCCCTCATCTCAGCCCTGCCTGTTGTGTGCAGCTGCCTTGCTGAGCAGGGTGTATAGTGAACCTGGATAAAGGGTTTTTGGCTCCTGCTTTGTGCTCTGCTGTGCCCCCCCTTTAGAGGAACTGGTGTGGTGGATGAGTGCTGTGAGTGCTGTACACACCACTTCCTGTTACACGACGCCTTAGCCTAAAAGTGGTTGTTGGTATTGGTATTATTTCTCCATGCAGAAATCAAAAGTATTCTGCTGCAAAACACTTTCCTGGTAGGGCAATTTCAGTTCCAATCATTCCATAACTACAAAATCTTTACATTGATATTACAGGGTTTCATATGTGAACATGGGTTTTGGAGCAAGCAAACTCAAGAGAAGAAAATGTACAAAATAACACATTGTGCCCAGAACATTTTCCTGTCAGATGTTTTCATTACTGAATTAAGCATCAGGATTTAAAATTCAGCCCCAGTTTACAGCCTGAATGCTCTGATTTATGAACTAATTTCTAGTTGCATCCTCATTTTTTCTTATACTCTGTGTTAAATGCCCAATCTGTGAGTGCTTCATGTACTTTACTACGGTAAATAATTCCATTCAACTCAATAGGGTTATTCACAGTCAAGCTGAGCATGTGTGTTCAATGTTTGCACAATCAGACACTGCAGAAGATGGCTGCTGTGCCATTTAGGGCTGGCAATTCCATCCCTTAGGCTCTGTGTCCTTGTATGAAACGATTTCATTTTATACAGGCTTCGCTTTGCACATGTCAGCCCTCAGTACATGCACAATTAGTACATACCAGTGCTGAATGATTCTTCCTTAGATATTGTACAAAAAGAAAGAATATTAGAAGCAAATGCGAATTTATATTCAGTCCTTGTCCAGTATGCTGCCCTGTTCTAAAACAATCACAATACTTCTATGCTGAAAACAACAATTATCACTTTTGACAAAGAAGAGGCCTGTCTGGTTTATGTTGGATTTTTTTTCTTTTCTTTCAACTGACTTCTAACATGTAAACTGCTAGAAACCACAGCAAAGGTTTGGGATGTGCAAATACAGGGAAAAGCAGCCCCCCTCCAAAGGAACTTGCAGTCAAGCAGCAAGTTGTGACAGCCTGAGAGGAGACACATGATTGTCTGGATATGGCCAAAAGGAATTGAATGAAAATATGGATAAACATGGATAAAGAGAAGGTTTAGGATGTGTCAAATTAGGGGATTAAAGCTTGTGCTTTGCATAGGGGTTAGATATGAATAAAAATATGGTCATAGAAAACAGTGCTGGAAGAGACCCAGAGCAGTTACTCATTGCTGTCCCGATTCCTTTCAGTTGTAATCTCCCAGAGTGCTCACAGCTCCCTTCAGTTTGGCATTGCTTGCAGATGTAGTAAGTCTCCAGCAGTTTTCAGACCACAAATACATATATTGACTAGCTAGGGTCCTGGAGCAGTGTCCTGCGTAACACAGGTTGATATAATTTCCAGTTGGATAATTTCTCATTGATAACTCATCATTCTGAATAAATTTTTTCCATACTTTACTCCTGTCTTAAGATGTTGTCATAGTTTGCCTGTGAGACTGTTAGGTGATACAGCGTTAAAGCCATAACAAAACAACAATCACTCATATCTTCACTGGATTTTAGGCTTGCTCTTTGCCTTAAAGAAAATTAACTTAGACTGCTACTGGCAAATCCCTGCTCATGTGTCCTTATCTTTGAGATGCTTACATAGGAGTTGAATGGTTTGTTCTGATGTCTTTCCAAGAACTGAAGTGTTAGGCTAAGTGCTCTGTCATTTCTAGGATCCTCCTTTCTCTCTATTTTTATAGATAAGCACTGTATTCACCCTTTATCAAAAGCCTCATCCTTCCTCCACAAGTTCTCAAAGATAAGTGCTAATGGCTCTGACATAGCTTCAGGCAGTACCTAAAAATACTCCCAGGCAAGCTTCACCAATCACACCACTAGTCTGTTCTCTTTCTTTCCTTGCTCGAGTTACGTCTGCTTGATTGGTTATATTCTGTCTAATCCCAAATGATTAAAAGTGTCTGCTAAACAGATTAGTGGCCTATAGTGTCACTGTAAAGGGCTTATGTTGTTGCAGAGTATAGCTAGTAAGTCAGTAATATGCTGAACTAATAGAGAAACCAAGAAGTTTGGGGAGTTCTTAGAACACAGAACAGAGTACTGGCTAGAAAAGTGACACTGGAAGCGTTCAAAGGCTGGGGATGTCATGAAGAAAGTGTTTTGCCAAGGTTATTCTGACATTGGAGCTTATCTGCAGTCCTGAAGACCACAGAATGGAAGATTACAGTGTCTGTAGTGGTGCATAGTTAAACATCGATGTCTCTGAATGCAGTGGTGGTTTAGAGTTTATTTGCTTTGGAAAGCAGATGGTGACTTCAGTGTCGCCTGGATGCAAGGATCCATAGGGAAGGTTGTGTCACTAATTCCTGTGATGGGCTTGAGATACTGGGGCTAGTTCACAAGTGACAGACTTGTCCTCACCTGTACTTCATATGATGTAAGAGTTAACTCTGACCAGCTCAGGTATTTTGAAAGCAGTTAAACTCTGGTTATGCTGCCATTTTAATATATTTTTGTTGAAATGTATTGACTATCACTCAGAGTGGATATAGGAAGAGATAAATATACAAGGGAATGATATGTTACAGTATATAAAATTATGTATGGAATTGTACTCGCTTCATCCACCATTCTTTGCTTTCTGTGGAGGGAAGCATAAAGATCAGTGTCATAACTCTTCCCTATGCATGTTCTTACCTGAGAATCACTGGGAATCATTGCAAGATAAAGTTTTGAAGGATCAGGTCTTCAAATCAAGACCACTTTCTCTTGAACACTTTGGTTAGTTACAGAATCTGCTTGGTTATGTGAAGCTTCATTTGTGCTACTTTTCTCTTTGTCAAGATAGTACTTGAAAGTAGCATCTTTCTCTTCCCTTTGCTCTTTGTCTTCCTAAAGAGGTTTAGTTACAGCTTAATTAAAATGTCTATATCTAACTCACTAACAAGAATATTTAGCCTGTTTTCTGTTCTTGTGAACAGGGCTTGGAAAGTTAACACCCTTCAACACAAACATACTTTCCATCACACCCTCGTTTCAGCTAACTTGGATTATTTAAAGCACTAGCTTTCTGTTAATTACAGTGCATGATCTTGTTACCAAGGATGATGAAACTGATTTGTCTGCTAAACAAAGAGCTTTGTGGGTTTTTTTCTCCCACATGCTTTGTTCTAGCATTGCTTTATACTGTCAGTGTGTAATTTGTACTGATTTAATCCATTATTAATTGCCCATGCAGGCTGCATTTGTAGGGGTGGTTTTTAATGATGGGCATCCAAAGTGTTCCACACTGCACTTTTTACCAAACTATACCCAAGTCTAAACATCACAGGTACCAAGTAATTTGCAAAGCAGATACATTTTCATTTTTGCTATTGTAAAGTCAGAAATGACTTTCTGATTGGAGTCATAGAATTAATTCATTATTAATTTTCTTGTCTGTGCACACTTCCTGAACAGATGTGGTTTTCCATTCTAACTGTGGTGGTTTATCAGTTGTTGGTATGGAGAGAGCATATGGGTAAACTATCTAATCAAAATACTGATAAACACCAGATACTGGAAAAATTGAATAATGTGTTTGTGAAAAGGGAGGGGAAATAATTTCCTATTTCTTAATTTTGCTACTAGTCAAACTATCTTGACTATGGCTGTTGTGAGGAGGTGAGAGGGTAGTTGATTAGAGGAGTGGCATATTCTCAGAATTATTTAAAAAGCTTACAGTACCTGGGTGGTTTCTGTAGTCAAGTGAACTACAGAATCTGAGCTAACAAAAGTTCTGTGCGTTCACAAATTATTTATTTTCACATCACAGCAAAACAATATGATTCAGCGTTAAATGAAATTAATGCACTTACTGGAGAAGAGACAAAATGCCTGTCAGTATGTGATGTAATCAGAACGAATTTTGAAATCCATGACAATTAATTTTCACAAGATAAAGTTCTTCAGATACATAAGTAAGTTGTCAGTACGACAATCAATGAAATGCTGTGCTGTCCTCCTGCTGGTAACTCCAGCTAACAAGACTGAAAACATGTCAGTCCTTAATCTAGGAATGAACAATCAGAAGAAAGAAAGAAAAAAAAAAAAACAAGACATCAAATTCAGAGAAGATGGTTGCAGAATGGAATGGAATAAATGATTCCCAATGTTATCTGTGTATAGCACTTGGGTCGCAGCAAGTGATGTTTAGACTGGATGCAGGCAAGGTTCCATTTAATAGCTAAGTGCCACTCTACAACCTTTAGTGGACAAGGGAAAAATCTGCACAATCACCGTGTCAAGAATCATATATGTACTGCTGATCCTGTCTCAGGGCAGGGAGAGAAACTTCTAGATGAGGTTCCTTTTGGACCTATATTACATGATTTCCTTCAAATGGGGCCCAACAAACCGGAGGCCCCTCAGGCAATGAAAACAGCGAGGGCTTGCTGAAATGCAGCACCATTCTGTGTCTCTGAGCAAGGCTTGTATGTTTAGGGAATCTCCAATTAGCTGGTTAAGCCTTGTCTGGTTGTCTTGAGACTCAAGAATATATGTAATGAGCCAGGATCATGTCTTTGTGAATGAGGAAATAGACATCCTATGAGAATCTCCTTTAAACCGGGGGGCAGCAGAAGAAATATAAAATCTTAATTGCTATTTCTCAGATCAGTATATTTTTAGGACTCTGCTGAAATTCATTGGGGCACTTTGAAGCTACTTTAAGGAAGGAACTAGGCGGATGAGCTGGAATAAGCTAATCTTATGCATGTGAATGTTGTGAAAGGTATTGCCTGTATTCTTCATCACTAACCAGTTTGGTGCCTGAGTTCTGCTCACACAGAGTCTTCCTCCTCCACTAATGAGTCTCTTTCAGGTAGGAAAATTGCCAGTTGAACTGCATGATGTTTGAACTAATTTTCTGAGGCCTGAGCTCACAACTTGGGTGCTTTTGTTTGTGAAATCCATAAGACAGCATTGTATACCCTCTTTCTGTGTTTGGCTCCAGCAGACAGAGGTGAAACCTGAAAAAAACCACAGGAAAAGAAAGGTACATGCTGATCACTGTAGATAATGGCCTGATGCAAAATACATAACCTCTGTGTGGTAGGTTTCTTACTTTTTAAATCTTTAGATCTGAATGTATTGAAGAACACTGAATTTATACCATAAAACTGTTAAAAACATTTTCTGGTGACCAGTGATGATCTACCCTATGTAGAGTATTTTTTGAAATAAGCATTCCTGACTTTGCAGAGAAGGATTCTCTGTCTTCCTCCTGTGGTATATCACGTATGTTAGATTAATCCATGAAGATTTCAAATTGATTTTAATTAACCTAGAAGGAATAAAGGATTAAAATTAAATGAATAGCAGCTGACACACCGCACTCAGTATGCAAGATTATGCCCTTGACCAGCCATAATGTCTAATTATTCTTCTTACCTCTTCTACCCTGTAAGTTCCTTAGAAGTAGCCGTGAGATAGAATCTTAGAATCACTTAGGTTGGAAAAGACCTTTATGACCATCATGTCCCTTAGTGCCATGTCTACATGTCTTTTAAATACCTCCAGGGACGGTGACTCAACCACTTCCCTGGGCAGCCTGTTCCTGGGCTTGTTAACACTTTCGGAAGGTGAAAGATCATAACAGGCAGAATTCAAAGATATCTGTGTGAACAGTGGTGCAGCTCACTGCAAGAAGGCCATTTACTGGTCCTTCTGTGCACCATTGTCTCCTGGGGCACCTGACGAGAAACGTACCCAGGAACTGGCAGTGGCACTATGAAAGTGAGGAACTGCAGCTTCCTGTGATGTGCTGCAACAGCTATTGGGGAAGTGCTGCCAGTGTTTCAACTCCACACGCAGCAAGTTGTGTTCACTTAGTGAAGCACCAGACATTTTCCACCAGCTTATCTGCTGTCCAGTAAGGAGCCACTTCAGTTACGAATTACCACCCATGTTTAGAAGTGCCAGCTTTTTGAATGTAAGCGATTTAGTTACTTGCTACAGAGAGTTGTAGGATGTGGATTGCAGAGAGCAAAGCAAATAACCTAAGTCTGGTATTGGGATTTGGTATGAATGTGTTCCTGACAGGGTAAATTTTTTCAAATATGTGTTTAATGATTCATGTTGAATTGATATTCAGTGAAGTTTAGGTTTGGATCCTCAAAGATGCAGTTGCCCAAATTCTTCAGGTTAGGAATCATGCACCTGAAAATCGGGGTAAAACACTACAGGCAAGTACTATTAAGTGATTTTCTGAGTGCTCTGGTGGCTAATAGGCATGCTGGTGGGCTGGACAATTCCATGGGAGAGCTGCAATATGACTGAATGTGTTTGCTGCATGTATTTGAATGAGGTGTTCTTGGCACAGCTCTAAGCAGAGCATGTTTTTACCTGCTTCCACTTCTTTTAAAAGTATCACTGGACTCAGCTTTTTCTTTTTTTTTTTTTTTTAGTTTTATTTTCCTGTGGGATCAGAAATACATGACATGGTGAAAGCATGACAATCCACAGTGTCTGCTCTGAATGCAGCAGTCTGCAGGGAGATACAGCTTAAGTTATGCCTACCTGAGGCTGTTCTGTTTGTGTCAACAATGACACTGTACCAGGATTTTAGTAGAGAATTGCACCATTTTCTTTCTTAAAGGCACTTTAAGCGGCATGTAAAAACAATGCAACAGTGCCTGTGTGTTGTAGGGCATAAGATTTTTTTCTAAGACTTATCAAATATGTTTAAAAGGAAAGACTGGATAATTCTTTCTGCAAGTAGGACTGATGGTGAGAAATTTTTGCTGACTGTGGTTCAGAGTTCTAATTTTGCTTATTTGCACTTATATAAATCTGAAATATCTGCACTGAAGTCATTGGAGCTGCACGGAGTTAAGCAATTGCAGAATTTACATCAAATGGTCCCCAGAGCTGTTTGTGCTGCTGTAAGCAGTTACAATTCATAACAGTACATGAGCTAATATGTGTATGGGACATTCTTTTTGGATAGTGTGAGACACAGAGACTGTCAATCTAATTATCATGAATGGAATTTTTTACAGCAACACTGAAAAAGAATCTCATTTCCTTTTAGTGGAATTCAGAAAACTTAAAGGAAATTCACTTGTAGCTAAAAAAAATAAATTTCTTTGTTGGTATCTGGGTGATATTCCTATGACCTTTTTACAGTCCTCAATTAAGGCATAAAGCTGACAATCTTTCAGATCATTTCTGTCAGCCAAAACAGGCCTGATGTTAAGAGGCCCTGTTACTGCAAACCCAGCCTTTTATCTTTTTGGTCCAAGGAGCAGAAACAATGTTTTATTTGGATTGTCCTATCTCTAGGGAAATAATAACTTGTGCATACACCCTTTGAACTAGTTAGGGATTTGATGCAACGTTTTGGTAAACTAACAGTACTCCACGCAAAGCATTGGATTTACTCTATCTGACATTAGATGTGATGTGTTTGATTGGAGAGCTTTCCTTAGGCAACAGCTAACCACAAAGCTAAAGGAAATCAAAGCAAGAATCGAAACATTTTATGGAAAGCCATCAGTCTCTTTTTCTCCCTTGCATTCTCTTTCCCTTTCTCTGATTAATACATTTTAGTCATATATTACTGTGAATCTTCAGTCACCTTCTGTGGAAAAGAGCATCACCATATTGCCAAATAAACATTTCTAGGAAAAAAGCTATTGCTTTAAGCCTGCTATTCACTTTTCTTTCTCCTTCATTAAAGTAGTGTAACGTGTGTCCAGTATTAGTTCTTCAAGGGTGTTAAACTTATAAAGACTGTTGTAATTCACTTGCACTTATGAGATCCAAAATACATAGCATATAGAATATGTATAGCACTTAGCATGTGAAAATGCTGTATAAATCTTGCATTGCATTAAAAACAATGATACTGGCATTTAACCATGAGCAAGGAGGAGGTATATCCAGGTACAAACATATCTACTGGCTGAGTCAGAAAATAGTTAAACTTGACTGACTCCTTACAAGAAAAGAAATTAAGTATAAATGCTTTCATGAGCATAGAAACAAACAAAAAGAAGTCCATGTTTGGTCAGATTAATTTTTCACAAACAATATCCTTTGCAAGAATAGCATAAAGATAAAACCCAGCTTGAAGCTTTGATAAGGAGTTATTAAATGACTTCTATTTCTGCGAAGCTGTTCCAATAAGATAACATAAGAAGCAAACATTATAGGCACAGCAGTCCATATACAGAAGGTTGGTTTCAACCTAGCAGCAGTGGTTTGTGTGACACAGGCTCAGGCTGCCAGCATGAAGCCATGCCCTTTGGTACAACATAGGACGCTGAATGCAAATCAATCTCTGCCAGCAGAAGTAAAGAGAGAGGCTATAGTGCTTAAGCTAATTCCAAATAGATGAATTCAGGCCAACTGTTCAATTTCTTTATGCCTGTCACCAGTCTTGACCAACGTGACTAAAGCCAGGTCTGACACTAAAAGCTAGAGCAGATAATGTCCTTTGGCTGCTTGACTGTTATGTTGGTGCTCAGAGTCGTTGTAATATGTCATTATTATGAGAGCCTACAAACACAAAATGCCAGGTACTGTGAAGAGCATCCTGTTAGTGTCCAAAGTACTGTTCTGTAGGACCTTTGCTGTGCTTCATGTCCTACAGATGCTATACTCAAGGTCAGGTTTCCATGCTTTTAATTGTAATAATATTTTTTTATTCACTAAATTTATTAGCATTTAAAAACAATCTTCATTGCTTCTCTTCTTTGCCTTGCCACATTAAGATGGAAATGGTGCAGTTGTCTCTTTTGGGACTGCCTTTATCAGAGGGACAGTTAAGAAGATGGACTAGTGCTTTTGGGCCTGTGTGCAAAATGGATGCATCTACTGGGATGTCCATCAGGAATCATCAGGTGTAGCAACAGAACATAAGGCTTAGAAGAGATGCTTCTCTAATGCAAGGAAAATTGATTTGTAACCTCACTTTGGAAACTTGAAGTCCTGAAAAGTTCTAAATTATTGAGTCATTGCTTTTTCTCTGACTGTCTAAGGGAGAGGGAACATTACCCAGGTGGGAAGTATGCCCTTCAGTTGAAGGTGATGATTCTAGATTTTGTACCAGAAAAAGGAGGGCTTTCTGAAACAATGGTTTTCCCGGTGGGTGACAGAACCCAGTCCTGTCTTCCTTGGCTGCACGAGACTTTACCTATGAGCACAAAGAAGAGGGAGCACTGATGTGGGATGGCTTTCCAGGGTATTTTTCCTTAGCACTGAAGGAGCACAGCTCTACTTTAGAAGTGCCAATCTTTTAAAAACTCTGCAAGCAGGGACCTCTTCCTCAAACCAATATGCTTAAATTGATACCATTACAAGTGTAGGTAACAACAGCAAAGGCTTTGCCCTAACAACCTTCCTTGGCTCACAGACCCTAGCACTGGCTAGACCAAGGATGGATTTCATTACCACCTAAACAGGCACAGGATGTGAGTGTGGTAGCTTGACAGGCCTCCGATAGGTCTAGAGTATTTATTACCATTGTACATTATCTTACGATATTTAGCACATAGATGGGGAAATGTAGCAATGAGTATAAGGGTTAGGGCATTTGTTGGTAATACTTAAACAGACTTTGTAGCTGCAAGAACACATTCACTACTGTAAAACTGGGTAAGGCTTGAAAAGATAGCTTAAACTACCTCTAAAGTGATTTTAATATGCTGATGTTTGTGCACTATCTCAAATAATTGTCAAAGTCCCTTTAAAAAAGGTGGAAAGATGCTGACTTGACCTGTCACATTTTCTTTTATTTGACGGTATCATTATTTAAAAGGAAAAAGAGTCAAGCAGTAACAAATCAGAAGAGATCTAATAACTTTCAAAACTCATCAATACTTAAATATGAATTTCTCTTAAAATAAAAGTATTTAAAAAACAGAGGAAGCTTTCCAGAAATTAACTTCCTCATTCCTCAGTCAGGCTCCTGCTGTACCTTTTGCCTGGTATGCTTTTCAGCAAAGCCCACTTTTGCTTTCCATTCTTCAGCAATCATGTAAATGTGTCCTGCAGCAGGATCCAAGAGGCAGTACAGACCTACAGGCCTAAGGGATCCAAGAATCATTTCCCAGGCAGCAATACAGTTTTGAGATGGAGATTTTGCATGGCAAGGTAAAAAGAGTGATGGTGTCTGGGTTTCTGGGCGGTGGAGGTCTAGCAAGCAACTGAAGCTGATAGTACCTGGCAAAGACACTGTGGGATGGTTGCTGGAGGATTGTTCTTATCAGGACCAGCCATACAGCACCTGTGCTGGAAACATACTGTCAAAGCATGTCCAAAGAGTACTTAAGTTTCTACTGTCTTATTTTAGTAACTCAGTCTAGACTTTGTTACCAGGAATCATGTTTGGGCCTGTTAATAAAGGTAATTTGAGGTGCCAGTTTTACAGGATGCATCTTGCTTGAGGACTGTAGGAAGGATAAGAAGGAATAGCCTTTGATTTGTCCCTACTTTATTGCCTGAAAAGAACATGCTGGTAGTGCACCTTCTTTTCATCCTGTGAGCTTGGTGTTCATGAGGAATCTCTACACCTGAAATAGCACAGGAGGCAGTGAAGCATCCTGTGTCAGCAGCATGCCACGTAACTTGGCTAGAACTGGGCTGAAAGTGGGCTCAAGGTTAGAACATGTGTCGGAAGGCAGAGTGGAGGAGCTGCTGTCTGTGGTGTTTAGTCAATGTGACAGGTAAAGCACATCCTTCCTCTCAATCACAGTAAGTCCTGCTGGCTTGGGTCACTCTGCTGCTCCTGAAGGCTCACCTGTGGCTGGAGTGCCTTTTCATCATGGAACCCCATTTCTGTCTCCTGAGCCTCACAAGTGCAGGCATGTGAACATGCATAATGGCTAGTTTATTTAGTGATGTCCAGCCCAGAAATAACACAAGTGTTATCCTTACCTCACAACTTTTTTTTTTTTTCTCCTATGTACAAGTCACAGTAATGGCAATGGCAACAGGTACCACCACTGGAAGTACAGACACATCACACAGTTTGTGAGTGACTGCTCTATTGGGTCTAGGATACGGAATTTTTATTGCCTTGTTTCTCCAGCTGAAATTTTTGTTCTGTATTTGTTACAGTATATAGCACAGACATAGCCAGTACTTCAAAGATTATCACATAAACAAGTCTTGCAAATAGGAAGGGTAAGTAAACAAGAGCGATGTTTTTGATCTATGTTTATATAGCAAGTTATCATTGCATTTCAGCAATTTCACCCGTGTTAAGTGCAGGGGGACTAGAAGGGGAAAAATAAAATAGCTCAGGGGTTGCTTAAGCAGAGCTTCAGCTAACTGTGAGAAGCTGCAAGAGGAAATCACAAGGCTCTGGTTAGAAAACCTATTGGAGGAGACAGAAAATCTATTGGAGGAGACAGAAGAGCCTGATGCGATGGCCAAACTGGAAATGAGAATAAAGGTGCAGTATTGCAGCAACTGTAGCTGAACTATTGGGGACTGCCATGGTCCTCTCTCCTTGGAGGACTGAGCCAGACAAAAATGAATTCCTGTTTTTAGGATTGGCTTTCAGCTGGCTGACTTCACTGAACAAATGCAGAAGCAGCAGTGTTAGCACAGGAGAGGTAAATGTTCGCAATGCAGAGGAGAGCAAGACTTGCAGCAGCCCAGGTTCAGATTAAACCACATAGCTATGGGATCACATACCAGCCTTCTGACACTGAGTCAGAAATAATAGGTGCAAGGGAAGGAGTCTCAGAAGTGATGAGTTGATTTTTCCTTACCACCATGAGCTCTGCAAACAGCTAGTATAATCTCGTTCTCATGGACTAGATTTGAACAGAGCATTTCAGTGGTAGAAATAAATGGTGGGATATACACCCTTGTATGGAACAATGTGCAAAACTTGAAACTTGGTAGTAGCAATAAGCACTAGAATTGTAACTTATCTCTGGCCTACACACCTTTAGAGGTGCTATTTTGGATGTAGCTTTTCACAGGGGAAAATCTTTTCTCTCTGTAGCCAGAAAGAATGTATAATAGCCAGAGAGAACGCATAGTAGCCAGAAACGTCCAGTTACTGTTGCTCCTGCTCTGAGACATAATGGAATTTATCATCTCTGTTGAAAAGCTGTCCTATCTTAATGGAACCGTTTTTATCCACTCTGGGTCTTCTCCAAAAATATAAATGGCAAAAGAACTTTATTTTAACTAAAAACTAGGAAGAGGGAAAGACAGATGTGCCCTTGAAAGCTAATCATTCTGGCTGTGGAAGGAATTGTTTTCTAAATAACGTAAGTCCTTGCAGTCTGTTCCTACTAGTGCCTGAGTTTCTTGGGGAATTATTCTAAACTCTAGTCCTCAGCAAAGTAAGCTTTCCTGCAGCCAAGTATTAGAGTTAACCTCTAAGCTTTATTTTTATCTTCAGTTTTCTTGGCAAATTCTGAATCTTATGTTTGGAATTTTATTTCCCTCTCCAATCTTCTATCTTTGGTTTGTATTACACTTCACAGAGCTTAGGGTTTATAAAGGATTTTGGGTGGGTGATATAAATTCTAATAGGTTTCTATATTATGTAATTTAGAAGCTTAAACAAAGAAAGCCATATTCTGTACTGGAGGATTTGTGCAGAGCTTTGCTGGACTGATGTTAATGTTGAACAAACAACTATTTTCAGTAGTGTTTTGTTTTTCAAATTAAATTGTAATAGAGAAGAAGGTGGAGACCAAATTCCTACTGAAATGCAATACATAGTAACACTTAAGTATCTTGGATGATCCGAGAATAGAGGCCAAGCTTGGAGCCCTAACATTGTCATTATTATGTATATTTTCTTTGAGAAATAAAATCTTAGAAAATTTGTTTTTATAGACAGTTTTGGTGTGCTAAATTTCTGGAATGTGTTTCTCTGCAGCTATCATAATAAGTTTATATTATATAGAAAAAAAACTAAGTGTGTATAATCATTGCAAGACTATATGTTCTTATTGGACCTTGCAATTAGGGATCATAAAGTATGTTACAATTATACTAAGTCAGAACTGATTGTGTAAACACAGGTTTTATACCTGCTGGTGTAAATTAATGTCTTAGTCACAGCTGAAGTAGGTCTGATTATAAATGAAGTTGCCAGAATCACTCCAAACCACACCACAAAGCTGAAGATAAAAAGAGTTGTCTCAGTATGTTTTCACTTTAACAGAACCATATAAACAAAAGCTTAAGAGAAATACTAATGGGGAGATCAGGTGGAAAGCCAAACCACTGACTGAGCATGTCAAAGTTCAGAAGGATGGTGGCAGTTTTAAACGGGGAAGTCTCACGTGGATTTGTTGAACAGACAGTGTTAGAATACTAGTTTAGATCCAGAAACTGGGTAGGAATAAAATAAGAACAATTTCTTGGCTATAAATGGCAGCTCCCATAAAAGGCAAAGGAGAGTCATAAAATGTCAGGAACTATCTGAGGGTACATCTATATGGACTATTTCTCACCAGAGTGATTAGCCCCAGCAGAGTTCCATGCTAACCTGCCAACTTTGTTCTCAGTTCAGAATGGCCTCATGTCTGGTCAGCTTTTTCTTCTCTGTCTCTCCCTGCACAGTTTTGAGATGATACACTGCTATTGCTTAGGCTGTATGTGAACTGCTTGACACAGATGCAGTCAAACCAGGGTAGCCAAAATGATTTACACAAACTGCAAATCTTTAGCAAGGAAGACTTGTGCTCAGAATGTATCTTGTTCAGGGAAGAATGAAAGAGCAGAGACTCTATTTGGCTTTTTCTACCCCTTCTACATCCAGGCCAAGACGTTTTTCTGTTAGGCATAGTTAATATGGGTCTTTGTAATCAAATAATGTTGGAGTATTAGAACTACAAATATGAAAGAAAAATAAATAATTTCTAAGCTCAAATAAAACAGATAAACAGGCTGCAGGAGAGCTAAGTGCTCTAAATGGGATCTTAAAAGTAGGTATATGTCAATTGTAAGTGCAAACATGCATTTAGATCACCAGTAGAAATCATCAAAGTCGACACTAAAAATCAGGTAAGTCTAGGATGTTTCAGATAATACTGCTGTTGTCCTATAATATTTTGTACTTGCTGCAGCAATTTTTCCTTTGATGCCATAGGAACGTCCGTTGTTCTGCAGATGGTGGTAACATTTGTTTCAAAAAATCCTCTTATATCCATTGATAAAATGCTTAAACCAGGATGGTGAACATTACAGGATTTTTTTTTAAAGATAAAAGAACCTGAAAATTGGTATAAAAATTAGAGATGAATAGAAATTCTGTGCAGCTCTTCACAAAGTACTATGGAATCTGCTGATGTGACTCAGAGCCACTGCTTTTAGTTGATATTACTACTATGGAAATAATACTCATATCACTTTGGAGAATCACAGAATCATGTAATTGGACAGGGTTCTGAGCTGCCTGATCTAGTAGATCTCTCTGCCTATTGCAGTGGGCTGGACTAGATGACCTTTAAAGGTCCCTTCCAAACCAAACTATTCTATGATACCACGCCTGAGGGAGTAACACAGGGCTCCTTGGGTTTTTTTGTCCTTTAGACTGGAAATACTTCAGCAGATGCAACAGTCACCAAAGTTAGCAAAAGTTTTGTGACTGAGAGCTGACTTGAAATGAGAGTCGTGAGTTAGGTTCAAGATTTATGCATACTTTCCTATTTTTTTTCCAGATTTGACTATTTGAAATGTAAATTGTTACATGTTCACTCAGAACCTAGTTTTTCTTAAATTTTGGAGGAACCACTGTCACCCCTTTGACACATTTGGCAATTTAGTCACTGGTACACACATCTGGTTACAAATGTAAACCATTTCACACCAGGTAGTCTAGTTTAAAAGATGTATGTAGTTTTTTGGTGTCTTGTAAATATCTTTATCAAATAATCCACTTCCATATTCTTTTCCCACATATTTTCACTTTCCTTATTATCTCTTTAAACTTAATTTATCTAGATATTGCTGCTGCTTTAATATATTTCATAAATTATCTAATATCTGATGTTACCAAAGTCCTTTGGATGAATTCCTGAGCAAATGTTGTGTAATACACAAGAGGTGAGCTGCATGATCACAAAGAGAAGAGTTTTGCCTGTCAAGAAATCTGATTTTTCTATCATTAGACAGAAATTTGAGACTGCCCAACTATGTTGCACCTTTGAAACAGAATATAGTAAAGAAGTGGTATTGGGAAGATTATAAAGTGCACTTTAACAGCACAGACAGTAGTGTCTATCCCATGCTTGTAAACAGAACAACATTTTGCAATATGAAATACACAAGAAATGAAACTCATAGTATGAAGGAATTTTGAAGGTACCTGAGTGGCAGTTAAATATGTCAGGATAGCCAGATCATTTTTTAAAAGAGGCAGGCAGGATAAAATTTTAACGTTGCAAATTCAAAGGAAGAAAATCCAAGAAGCTCTTTCTCTTTTCTTGTCCACATTTTCATATCGATAGACTCCATCTCATCTGCCACTAATATCAGTCAATCAATCAATCAATCAAAAAAAGCCAATTTTAAGATAAAATAATTGCATTTTACTAAAACTGGAAATCCACATGGCCTGGCTATAGGCAATTAATCCTTTGCTAGAAAAATGCAAGTGCATTAGCAAACGTCTCCTGAACTTCCATGATTTTTTTTCCCCCAGATTGGCCTGTAACTTCACAGGCAAACTGTTTTGCAATAGCTGTGGAATTTAGGTGAAGTCCATTTTTCAGATCTGAAACCCTTAAATGCAACTTCTCCATAATTGGAAATTCTTTGCCTAGATATCTGTCAGGGACACAGCTATTTGTATCTTGCCAAAAACAACTTGGTGGTTCGCAGTCACAAGGGAAAACTTAGCTTCCCAGCTGGCTGATGGGCTGTAATCTGACTCCTACTCAGTTGCCAGAGTGCTGCAGAAACATGTGTTCCACTTGTTAACAGAACAATTGTCCTGGATAGGATTTACTTACAATTTGGTACTTTCATAAATATTCTAAGAACTTATGTCATCTAGCACAGAAAGTGCAGGTAACAGTTTCCATTTTCACTGTGATGGCCTTGGGCCATCCCTTCTCAGAGCAGTGCCAGCTCACTCCCTAAGTCCTCTAGATTGGAGTACAGGCAATTTAGGAATTGACACAGATCATGCTGTACCTTGCTTTCCTTAGCTGGCCATTCTCATCTCTGGCTGCTTTCTTCTTGCTCTAACCCTCACAGCTTCCTTGCCCAAAATTGCCTAATGGGTGGGATTTGTGCCATGGCAATCTCCAGACTTGAAACAGAGTAAGTCATTAGAATTGAAAGCACATGTGTGGAAGAGTCCTGAACAACAAGAACAAGAGTGCACTTCAATACCGGCTCAGGAAAATTTTCGACTGTATCTGTTTATTCTCGGCTCTTTTGGGGACATCCTACCTCTTGATAGAATTGTGAATGCTTCTTCATTAAGAAAAAGGATACAAGAATAGTTCACATCACAAGGACCTGGAAAGTATTACTTTGTTTCATGTTGATGATTCAAGAAGAATTGTTTTTGCTAAGAAGAATATTCAGAGGGAGAGTAATCTCTGGATTTATGTTGTAATCACTTTCTCTGCCGAACAATGCAGCTATTTGCCATTGTTTCTTTTTCCTTTCAACTGAGAATCTTAAATGTAGTATGTTGTTATGGCATTTGCTCTTTAGAAGTCTCAGATAGATTTGAACTTCCTGAAAGTTGCGTTTACACAAGGGACTTTGACAACAGTCCCCACATGAGCAGGTTATGATCTCAGTAATTCCTAATGTGATTTGCATTAGGGAATATATGCAGCTCATTAGCAGCACTGTCCTCTTAAAGTTAATTACAGCATATCAAAATGTGGGACATGTATTTGACTTGTAAATAAATGTTCCTTGTATCCATGCTCCTCTCTTAGTGCCAGAAACCCAGAGACAGAGAGGATGATCATCTGTGCAGTGTTTCCATTTAAGTGACGGGGAAGCAAAATAGGCCACCCACTTTCTCCCCCAAAATATCACAAAGCTGTGCCTAATGGGACGTGTAGCCTCATTTGCATCAGTTGTGTCCTTCATCAACAAACATATTTTTCACTATACTTTCCATGCTCTGTTAGAAACAACATTCAAATCTGTTCTCTCTCAGGAGGCCAAGAATGAGAGAGTTGCCTTCCTGTCTTAGTGGTATCTTCTTGCTTAATTCCTCTTTGAAAGTCAAGATTTCCTAATTCTTGTGGAGATAATAGGTTATACTTGAGAGATGGAAAGGCAATGTTTAATAAATTTCATAGTATTTAGCAAAACAGTTAAGTTACAATTTGTAACTAGATAATATTTTATATTTTTATTTATTATAATGATTTATTTAAATATTATAGGGCTATGACATCATTATGTTGCTGTTTTCTGTCTCTAAGTACCTTACTTCTCAAGAACTGAAACTTCTTAAATATGAAAGAAAAGTATCTGAAGTTAGATGTGCTTTTTGACTGGGTTCTTGGTCAGAAAGGAAAGACCACAACAGCAAATTGAAAATATTCTATTTAATGAAGACAATTCCTTTAAAAGGCAGTGATTGCATAAATGCGGTGTCTATTTTTTGGTTTTTTGCTTTTTTTTAATATCTCAACTGATTACCGAAAGAAAAATTATGCTAATGCAGCTGATGTTACAACTGTCTATAAAGGTATAGTCACCAGATCCTGGGTGAAGACCTTGTGGTATGGCACTGTGAAACAGAAATGCCAACTCTGAAGGCATTTTATATGCAGATAATTGGCACGTAGTTAATTGGGAGTTTTGGAACTGAGTCCAGAGGGTGTCCAAATTCATTTAGAACTTGGCTTTTCATCACAACAGGTATGATTAAACTCCCTGGGGTGATGGAAGAGAAACTGTGTGGGAAGAATATGATCATCTGGAGAGCCTTATGGGAAAAGAGATTTGGTGTCCCATGTTGCACAATTTACCTCAGCTACCTGTAACCCAGGATATATGAACATCTTCAGTGTTTATTTGGCATCTTTCTTTTTTTTGCTGTGCATGTGAAAAAAATTTACAGAAGTTGACTAACCTTTAATGTTCTTCCTTGGCTGAGGAACAGGTTAAAGGTTAAACTCATGACTTTAGGCTAAGGAGGGCTCTAATAAAGGGTACTGATTGTTTTGGCGATGTGAAGGCCTGCATGGGTGAGGCTAAGATATTATACTCAGAGCCTGTATAGAAAACAAGGAACAAGTGCAGCTGTGAAATGTGTGAGACCACAGGATTGGAAAGTGCTTCTTGGAATCTTTTATTGGAAGAGTCTTCTCCTACTGCAGGCATTTACATGCTAAAGCCCTAATTACTACTTCAAGGTCTATCTTAAACTAAGTAGTTTCTTTGTTTCTCAAGGTTCCCTAGACCAGTCTGAAAAGGGTTCCCTAGACTTTTGTTCTTCTGGTGTCTAGAAATTTTTTCAGCCTAATTTGAGCCAACGTTGTCTTTTATGTTAAACAACTGTTCCTTTCTCTGTCCTGGGGAAACACTAACTATCAGGGCTACCATAGAGCTAAACCACATGAAGGTGGAATGCCAGGAAGGCTTCTTCTAGTAATCTGGCCATGCTCATGCAAAGTTGGCACCCTTGATCCAGTGAGCATTAAACGTGGTTAGGTCTGAGGATGGATTTCACTGCTTTTCACTGAAATTTCTTACATTTTAGATACTGCACACAAACTGGATGGGGGAAGAAATATAAATTTGTGTTAAAAATCAGCTGCATATAATGTGACGTGTAGGAATGTAACTGAAAATTTCTTTGAAGTCTGCTACCACTACTGTTGATGGCCAAATTTGTTATTTTTGTTACTGAAGTTGGACAAGGTAGGTACCACGTATGATTAAAGATGATACTAAAGAAGGATAAACAGTAATAGATGGACATACCATCAAGATTTTTGGTAGCTTGTTAGAGACTTCTCATACTATCTGACCTGCCTTCTAAAATAGCCATGTTCTATACACTGAAGATAGTAAATATTTTTCTTCTGTCAGAGGTCTGTACTGATTTCAGTATTGTGACATACCAGAAAATTACTAAGCAGCACATTTTTCTTTTATTTTTTTTCAAAGACAAGGTGAAACAAATTTTACTAGAATAAACCCTGTTTTCAATCTGCGTAACAGCTCAAACACATATATCTTTTAAAATATTTATTCTTCCTCTTTACATGGAAGAAAAAAGAAACAAAAAAGATGACTGATCTTTATAAGACATGAGAATTGAGGAGAGAAAATGAAGTGGAAGTGATTTTATTCATTAAGTAACCTGTCTTGACTTGCTATATACCTTTCAAATCTACTTTACTCATCTGAACCTGTACTCACTTAAGCTAGTGACTTTAATGATGGTGACATCACTGTTTTGTTTATACTGAAATCTCTTTTGAGGGCGATCACAAAAGATATAGTTATAGGAGATTGATTACTCCTCAGCTTTGGAATTTGGTAATTTTGGTATACCTCAAACATGCTGCACTTGTCCTCTAGTCTGCTTTTTTCTTAGCGTTAGATTATGAACTCATCAGGCCTGTGCTTCTTTCTTCATAAGCATTTAAAAACCACGTAGTACAATAAATCTTCTAGAAAGAAACAAGAATAACTTTGATCCTTGACCATATTAATATACAATAAATATTTAGTCAAAATTTTTTGTTTAATATTACACCCACAAACTGTGCAGAGATGAGCACTCAACATTTGTGTATCTTAGTTAAGGATCTGCTAGAATGCAGGTTGCTATTAGTTTTGATTTGATCCTGTTGTTCATGTGCCTGATGAGACAGTCTTCATTTACACAATTGTTTCAGGTGGTTTTGTTGGGTGGGGTTTTTTTTTTGTTTGTTTGTTTACTTTCACTTTTTTGTCTTTTTTTTTTCCCCCCCAAGATCATTCATACTGCATTCAGCATAGAAAATATGACAGCATTTACTTAATATGTGTTTCATAAGCACTGACTTCCATGACAGCTTTCACAAACATGGGAAGGAGGATTTATTCTCTTGCAGATAGCTAGACAAACAATGTCAAGAGGTTCAACTGGTCTTCAGCACCCAATTTTAGACACCTCAACTGGTAATTTTTTCATGTGTTAAGTATTGCATGATGCTTATCCTCAAAATGCAACATTTTCTGGCTTTATTTGCAAGTGTCTTTGGCTTTGCTTCAGTCTGAAGTACTGGCAAACTGGTACCCAAAATGTAAAGAATGCATCATTTAGTTGACCATGTAGGAGAAAGTTTCATTTTTTAAACTGTGATGTACAAAGTACATTGGCAGGGGGCCTCAGACTCTTCAATTTTTCTGCTATAATCTGCCTCCTAGCAGTCAAGCCTTCTTTCCCTAGACCCTTTTCTTTAAGAACATTAGGCCAGAAAATCTCTTTCTGCTTTTGCAAGCTCTAGTTTGTGTGTTTCTTTCTTTACCCCTGCTTCCCCTCACCCCCCTTTTAACCTCTGATAGTTATCTCTCAGATCCCCAAGAAAACAGCATCCTTCTCCTCTGGCTTACTCTACTTCTTTGCTTGGAGCCAGTCTTCTCAGCCAGCCCAGGTGTTTCTCTTGCCTGTTTCCTTCTGCACCAATGATTGTTTGCACTGGTATTTGTGTCTTTTTGCCCTTACTCATTTTGGAAGACTTTTGTTCCTCCTTTTTCTATGCTCTTTGTCCTAGTACAGCTATAGGAACTGGTTGCTTGCATACTGCTTTCTCTTTCTCCTCACACAGTGATTTGATGTCTTGAATTTCTGTTTGCTTCTGCCAACATCAGATGCTCTAATGAGAAAGAAGGTCGAGGCCCCTTATCACAGAATCATAGAATCGATTGGGTTGGAAAAGACCTCTGAGATCATCAAGTCCAACCCTTGATCCAATACCACTCTGATTACTAGATCATGGCACTAAGTGCCATGTCTCCTCAGCTCCTCCTTTTGTTTTTTGCATTGCTGGCTTCTCAGTCTGAGACTCTGTCCCGGCTAGGGAAATGATTTCTGCTTTGTCTGGAAAGAAGAGGTAACAAGGACTATAGCATACTGACTCCTAGAATTTTCTTCCTTCACCATTCTTAGGGGCACTACTGCTGCTAAAATAATATCCTCCTGTGATTACCTGCACCATTAAAGTTGCCGATGTTTTCATTAATAATATTGTTTCAGGCTGTAAGAACAGATCGTATTAATAGATAAAAGCCTTGAGAAGGAATCTGCTTTGGTAGAGGTAGTGGCTGTTGCAGTTATCCCGTCAAACATCATCTTTTGTTCCTGTTCATGAGGTCTGTGGTAGCTTCCTGTCAGAGGTCGTACTACCCAGAGCATCTGATGGCTGGAGTGTGTCGGATGCTGGTGTCAGGCTGGATGGAAGGTGCCTTTATCAGCCTCTAACTTCCTTCCTTTGAGCCCTGTAAGTGCCTCATAGTTGGCAAGAAATTAAACAGGAGGAGGATAAAGTGTAAAACTGACACTGATGGTGCTGTTCTAAAGAGACAGAGATTTGGCTTATCCAACAGTTTCTGCCTTTTCCATCTGTGTCCAAGAATGTGTTCAGGAAGGGGGTGAGGGGAGGAAAGGGAGGAAAAGGAGTGGAGGAAAAGCACCATCAGGCCACTCTTGGTGGACCAGGTACATTATCTTATTAAAGATGCTGATGATCTGCTTCTTCAGTGCCACATAAGCCCTATCCATCTCCTTTCATATGTCATCTGGTATGTCAATGACAGTTGCACTTATGCTCATATGGACAAAGCTGGCCTGATTCTATTTCAGTAATGGCTTCTAGAAGGTTTGCTATATTTTTGAATGTTTTTACATTTTGGTCAACTTCTTGTAAACAGTGGCATCACTTTCTCTTCACTCAGGCATGGGAAAGCTAGGTTGGCCTTTTCTGCTATAGTTATACATAAGGTGACCAGATGGAATGCAGTGAGCAAACAAGTTTTTCAGCTCAGCAAATGACTCTGTGTTCACCTGGAGATATTGTTCTCAGTATATTTGCAAAGGAAGTACGGTGAATGGATGCTGGGCTCTACAGCCCTGCTAAACCTTGATTTGTCCATTGGTTATTCTCTGATGACAGGGAAAAAAGTGCTAGAGCATCTCATCCCTCTTCAGAACCCCCCTTCAGAGATCAAGAGGATAATGGAAAAGCAACATCCTTTTATGCCAAAACCTAACTGGCATTCATGGCAGTAGGCTCCTTTTTGATGGACTAAACATTCTTCTCACTCTGACTGAATTTTTAGAAACTGTCCATATGCTGTCCCATGAGAAATCTCACTAAATACTGTAGTTCACTGCACATTACAGGAAGTCCTGCTTTAGATATTACCGTTCTCTGGATTGAGTCCCCAGAGAATGGAGAAGTTTAGTGCTTATGAAGACAGATTGTGTTTATCCCAATATCAACAAAGGAGCTCTGCAATCTGCCTCCCAAAGACATGTATCTTGCACCAATTATGTGGGACCTGAAGTTACAATCCCTCCCTATTATACCCATGTTGTCTAGTACGAGATCATTTTTGATGGTTTATCTGGGTTGAAACCCTGCAGTACTGTTCTTGAAAGAGGAAAGGATGGAATAGGCCACAGTTATCCTGCAGGTATATCGAGGGCCCTTATAGCCAGGTTATTATTTTTGTGGTGGTTGTGCATAGTCCTTTATTTTTGTCTATTATCTGTTCAAACTCAGCTGAGACCTGATCCAGGTCATAATCTCTGACTGAAGAGTGTTAAGATTGCTCCCTGTTCAATCAGTTCCGCGCAGCTTGCCATACTTCATCTCCTCAGTACAACTAGCAGGTGTAGCTTACACTAATGATGAGTTCCTCAAAGTACAGGTTATGGAGAACTAATGTAGGCCCATGCCAAGTCTTTCATTTGAAAGCTTCCTCCAAGTTGTATGGGTCAGGAGGTCTGGCCTTATGGCCAGGACTGCATCTGTGCCCAGTGTCATCCAACAGTGTGTGCCCCTGATGTTCCTTTCAGAACATTTGCTTGTGTTCAGAGAAACTGAACTAATTTCCTTTGCAGACCGATCTGGCTCTGCCAGTGCCTTTCCTGAAAAGCACTGAGGGGGCTACTGGTCACCAACGTGCTGTTCTAACCATGCTCAGGCAAAAGTTTGGAGCCTTTCACTCTCTCTGGCCAGCCTTCCGAGCAAGTGGGGCCCTGAGGCTGTGCTGAGCCTCCTGCTGGTAGGCAGAGCGAGAGGCCTGCTCTATCTCTACAGCCAGGTTTACATTTTTGTATGTGGGCTCTGTGGAGCCTCCTTTTATAGTGCTCTTAGTCCAGCAGAGTGTTTGTTGATGCATGCATTCCTTTCATTTGCTGCTTCCAAAGCTGCTGATAAAATCAGCAGGTCTCCTATCTCCATTTGACAGGGCTTGTTTCAAGACCCAGATCCAGTTGTGATCCCCTTGCCTTGATGCGTCTTGGATGTATTGTATCTACATCAGTCTGCCTGCCTTCGTCTTTACACCACATCTCCTGTGATCCTGGTCTGATCCTGAAAAAACCTCTGTGCCTCTCATCAAGTGACTCCAGCCTTTGCCGGTTTTCCTAAGTCAGGCTTAGGAAAAGCTGGCCCTGCAGTGATGTCACTGCTACTTTTATCCTGACGTTTCCCAGCCATTCAGAGTTCAGTCACTGTATGTAACAAATAAGCACTAAGGCCAAAGCATCCTGAAAGTGGTCCAGGGAATTGGCTGTATTACACACGGTACGGAGCTGTGTGGCCTCTCTGCGCGCCTGCTGCCTGTCAGCTCCTTGAGTTTATGGTATTAAAGCTTCACTGACAGCTCAATCCAAAGTCCTGGGGAAATAAAGGCTGCCTTCTCCTCAGGCCAGTCAGGGTGGAAAAAGGGGTCACAAGCATGCAATTCCCCCCCAAACTGTAGTGGGTGTTGTTAGCAGGAGGAGCCCCAGGGCGATGTGAAGCATGTCCTCAGGGAGAGGAAGCATGAAGGGATGGTTCACCTGCTATGTGTGGATGTTCAGTCCTGTCAGCACAAGGTGTTTCACAACTGAATATGCCCGAGGAGGGTGTCATCTTCACAGAGGTAGGCAAGGCAAAATTATCTCTAGCAGGCAAGTGTAAACAGATGTTTCTTTCTAAAAATTTTCACCAGAGCAAAGTTTTACAGGGGCAGCCGAAAACACAATCTTGGCACTACTCTCCCCTGCCACCCCCCAGGCCGTTTGAATAAAGGATTGTTGGAATATTTACACAAGGTCAAATAACATTATTTTTGGAAATGACTGAATTATTTTGGTTACTTTAAAGAAAAAAAAAAAAATCCGCCTGAGGCAGGCACCTGGCATGGAAAATTTCAGCTTTCCGTGGTAAAAGCTTGGCAGAAGTTACCAGCAAGTGCGAAGAGTGTCAAAACAAAAAACAAAATCAAAAGAAAGGAAGAAATTAAAAGAAAGTGACGCGTCAGACAGCTGTAGTAGTCACGGGCAGAGCTGGGAGCTCGCTGCCCGCACGGGGAACTGCCCCGGTGCGCCCGTCGGGGCTCCCGGCCCGGGACGCGGCCGCGGCGCGGGGAGCCGGGCCCGCCACGCGGCTCCGCGTGGGACCGAGCGCGCCGCCCCCGCACCGCCCCACGCCATCCCCATCGCCATCCCCATCCCCCGGGGGGCGGCGGCGGGCGGGGCGCTGCCCGCCATTGGCCGGGGCGGCGGCGCGGGGCGGGGGCAGCGGGCGCGCCGCCGAGGCGGTCCGGGCTCAGCCCCCGGTGCGGCGGAGCAGTCGCGGCCGCCCCGTCCTGAGGGCACCGGCGCCGCCCGCCTCCGCCAGGCAGCGCAGCCCCCGCGTCCGGTTCCAGCTCGCCGTTCGCCTGCCGCTCCGCGCCCTTTTCTCTCGCTCTGTCTCCCGGG
>JAWWEU010000081.1:39088334-39153358 GCA_035583155.1 Acropternis orthonyx | reverse complement strand
CCGCCCCGTCCCGAGGGCAGCGGCGCCGCCTCCGCGCCCGGCCCCGGCTCGCCGTCCGCCGCCGCCCCGCGCCCCTGCCCCTCGCTGCCGCCCCGCCCGGGGCGATCCCGGCGGGGCCGCGATGGAAGAGGAGCGGGCGGGCGAGCAGATGAGACCGTTGCTCACCACGGTAACGCGGGGGGCGGTGCGGGCGGTGCGGGGGGCGCACAAAGGGGCCGCCGCGGGGCAGCGCCGCACCGGGGGCCGTCCCGGCTGCTCTGCTGCCGGGTGGGGCACGGCGCGGACCCTGCCGCGGGCCCCCGGGCGGGGGTCCCGGGCGGTGTCGCCCGGCTGCCCCAGTGCCGGCCGCGTGGCCGTGCCCCCGCCAGCCCCCCCGGGCGGCGCCGCAGCCTTTTGTTCGGCCGCGGGCTCGGTGCGGCTCGGCGGCCGCGGCGCTGCCCCGGTGCCCCCCTCCTTTCCTTTGTGAGAGCCCCGCGGGGCTGGTGCCGGCGGTGGGCGGCGCGGCCGCCCCTGGCCTCGCCTTTCTGCCTGCCCCGCTCTCTGACGTGTTCCTGGGCGAGGGAGAAGTGCGCACACACATGGCAGAGCGGGGAGCTTCCCCTCGCCCCCGTGCTGCACATCGGAGGGGTGGGGACGGGTCCCCGGTGGATCGCTGATCCTCGGGCGGAGATGGGTAAAACTACGGAGCTTGGGCTCGTTTCCTTCCCGGGCCGGTGGCTCAGAAAAGCAGGCATGTGTTGCCTTACTTCCTGTGCTACTGAAAAATACATGTGGTTCCACGGTTGTAATTTCCTCTCCCCTCCGATGACTCAAGGTCTGGATTTTGTTAATGAGCCCCTAGGCTCTTATTCTGATGCTCTCCTTCAGGGCCTTTTCCAAAAAGGTGTCACACAAGAACTTGTCCTCAGTGCCTGAAGAGGAGGATGTGTAGTTTGTAGCACAAAGAGTGCTGTGGCAGAGAAAGAACACTGAAAACACACGAGTTTTCATCATCTTTCCGTTACTCTTCAAGGAGAGACTTGAGTCACATTTGGTAAAATTGGCACTCTCATGAAGTAGTCGCTTCCTGTGACATCAGTATGTTCAGTGTGTTTTTCCTTTGTTAGAGCAGCAGTGTTGATAACTTAATGGTTCAAAGGTCCATGAATGTTGCAAATATTATAATCTTTGTAAGTTGTCCTCAGAAGTCTGTGTTATGCACACCTCTGAAGGTTTTACGGATCTATTCCAGACCACTTCGCCACCTTGTCACTATCCCAAAAAGTCATATTCCCAGTCCGTGTTGGATTGTTCAAGATAAATTCTGGGTAAGAGCAGGCTGCTTGATAGGTTTCATTCACATTAAACTACCTTGCCAGTCTGTATGAGGTATCTTCTTAGCTGGCAGGAGAATACTCCCATCTCTTAAAGAGATGCAAGGCTTTGTGGAGCGAGTTGCAAGAACTCTAGACTTCAAGTGTGGGGTTAAAGTGGAAAGTGGTAATGGTTACCCTCAGGTGAATCCAAACCAAAAGAGGATTGCAGATGTGAAAATTAGTGTGCCCTGAGCACGTTTGTTGGACCTGGCAGGAGTCATTAGCTTCTGTTTTAACAGAAATTAATCAGGGGTTTTGGGGATGGATGCAAAAGCTGCTATACTATTGTACTGGCGTTTTTGATGTAGGTGTTTTGAACAGGTGCTCAGTGGAGTGGTCCAGGTTGGTTTCCTTGCAACAACACCACCTGACCTCAGTGCCAAAGTGTATTCAGGAGGTAACTCCAGCTGAAACAAAACTGAAATGGTTAGAAAAGTGAGAGGGCAGAAGGATTGGTGAAATAGAAAAAAGGAATTTTTCTGTGGAAAACACATGAAGTAAATGGCTTATAGAAAAGACAGGACATGCTGGTCTTTGGGCATTTACATAGTATAGCAGTATTGCATTTATTGTGGGTTTTGTAGGAGGGATGTAATTTTAGATATGCAAGAGCTACTTAATCCAATATACGAGTATTTTTGACAATACAGCTTGACTTCATTTTTCTAATCCTGAGTTTCTTGGCAGTACAGACCACCTTCCTGCTAGCAAAGCCTGCTGAAACTGCTTACACATGCATAGCTTTTTCAGAAATAAACGTCTCAGTAAGATGAAAGGACTTTGTAGAAAGTGTGAATCAAATCTGAGAACTTCAGTGCTGTGACTTAAAAATACAGAAGCATAATCAAAGAGCTCCCTAAAATTTCCTTTTCTTGCTTCCTCTAGTGTTGTTTCTGTGTTCATGTAGTATTAGGTATGTAATTAGTTAACTTCTGGTGCCTCTTGTGTGGAGGAGCACTTCTGTCAGTCACATGTTCCCCTCCCCCTCCATTTATTTAGTTAGAAGAATAAAATATCCTTTAACCTTACTTGTTCTTTTTTCTTAGGTCCAGTCTTAAAAGAATCATCAAGTGTTTAGGACTTTGGTATTTTGAGGAACCTGCTAGGTGGCAATGTGTACATTAACTCTGGAGGTGGGAGGTGAAGCAAATGCGTGATAGTTATTGCAACCAGAGAGCAACTGATGATCGGATCATCTGGGTTGACTAGAGAATGCATTAGGAAAAAGACACAACTGCATAAATCCATGGCTCTGTCATACCTTACATACTTTAAGCTGTTCTGCCCCTCATCTTAGAAAAGGTGCGTTATTATTGGAAAACCTTCACTAAAGGACAACAAAATATGAATTAGTTCAAAGATGAGAATGGATTCAACAGTCTACAACTTGTCAACCTAGTAGAGATGATGGAACAGTGATACAGTAAGGCTCTATGAAACTCGTTTGGAGAGAGAGAGTAGGTGACCATGGAAGAGGAGGCACACAGTCAAGTCAGAGTTAGGTGCTTAGCTCAGGACGAACAAAAGAAGGTGATTCTTCACTCATTGTAGGGATTTACAGGTATACTTGTTATAGAATGTGTACACAAAAAGTTTTTGTGGACTTAAGGGAAGGTTGGGCAAGCATTGGAAGACAGACACGTTGAGGTTTGTAAATAGATGAGCAACAGCCTCAGGAAGTCCAGAGGCTGTGAGAGTGTAAGGAGGAGTTGTTGTATGCTTGTCTGGTTTTTCCCCTTCCCTCAACAGCTACTTATGATAATTCCTGTTCAGTTTGTTTAAACAGGAGTGGAACTTGGTCGTTTGTTTTCTATACAGTGTTGAGTTTGACAGTTACAGTAATGGTATTAAAATGCTTGATATGGTGTACCAGTGATCATAGTTCTAGCATCTAGCTTCTGTCCTTATGCTCTTTATTACCATGTAGTTTGGTGGGCTTCCTTGCAACAGCAGGAAGTAGCGTTTAAAGGAAAGTATATTGCAGTTCTGTCTCTAGGTATTTTGCAGGTAATATTTTCAAAATACTTTGTTATCTTAAAAAAAAAAAAAAAAAAAAGGAGGTTGAAACTTTTTTCCTTTGGTATTTGATACTATTTCATGTATATCAAAATGTCCACAACGTTGTAGGCTATGCAGTATAGCTAAGTAAGGGGTTTGTGTCTTTCTCTTTCAATGAAACGCATCTGTTTCTATCACTAATTCTATTGCAGATGATGATAGAACTGAAAGGGGCTCTGTTGGAGAAAGGCATATTTCCAGACTTCTCCTTCTGGCTTCCATAATCAAAGCAGTAAAGTACTGTGGTCTGCCATATCTCACTGAAGAGGGCATTAGTGTCCCTGTGCTTTTTCTGAACTGGCTATGTGGTTGGCTGCTGCTTTTTATTTTTTAACAGCGGTGCATGCACATTATCAAGCGGGTTACAGGCACTCCTCTGCTACTTGCTTATTTGACATGGGGCTTTAGTGATATCAAGTCAAATGACAGGTCTCTGAAGAGTATGATGCTGGTGCATATAAATTTTTTTCATGTTAACATAGTAAGCTCTAACTGGTGTTTCCCCTTTATGGCTGGACAAGGGCAACTGAGGGTATGTTTGTACTGCATAATTGAGGACTGTGCAGGAAACTCTCCTCCCCCACAAGTTTGTGGCATCTGGCTGAACACATGCTCTGCACAAGTTAAAGCAATACAGTTACAGTTGTGTGGCAGTGCCCAAGCTAAATAGCCCTGATCAGAGAGAACTGTACTAGCTTGACAGCCTTGCAGACTTGAATCTGTGACTTTGGAGAGACAAGCTGCTTTTCTGTGTTGTGCTGTTTGGGTACGGTGTATACCTCACACAACTTGCTCTGTGTAGTGGGCCTCTGGATTAGAGTATTGTAAGCTGCTGTTAAGTGCATGTCTCGCAGTCTTTTTGAGTGCTTAAAAAGTTACCATGGCTGTCAAAAACTTGGTGTGTTACTTGAGAACTTTAATTAAGCTTCATTGTAGTAGTTCTGTTTGCTGTCTGAAATAAGCTATAGGGTGTACCAAGTTGAGGAGTTGTTGCTTTATATTCATGTGATTGATCTGCTTCTGCAGGTGACTTTTGACATGTCACCATGATTGCTGCTGGCCTTTGAATATTGATGTCCCAGGGACATCTGTTGCATGTGACCTTCAGTGGCCCTGAAGTAGTAGTAGTACTTAGTAAATAGAACTATAACTAGTGATCGATGAAAGACAGAGTATAACTTTGAATATACTTGAACTTAACTAGAGAGGGTCTCCAAATAGTACTGTCATGCTTTTGGTATCGCACATTCTGGAATGATAAAATCTAGGGACATTTCAAGTTTTTTGCTAAAATGAAGGTAGCTGTCCAGCTAATATTTTGAAATAGTGATATGAACAGTGAGGCTCAAGTGAGATTTTTGTAAATAAGCAGATGGAGACAAGCACCACTTAACCCCGTAGACGAATGTCTGACGGCAGAAATGAGACTTTAGGTTCTTCTACGGATGATCTTACAATGTCTTTAAATATCTATTGGCTAAATTTACATTTGCACAATTGCCAGTAGGTGAAAATGCTACATTATTTTTAACAAAGCGCAGCATTTGTGTTTAAACGTCAGTCCTGACATTTTAGAAGTTCCTTTCTGTATTATTGAGACTAAACATTGATTACGCAAACATCCCAAACCTACCTTGCCAGCATATCTCAACGGTTATTAGAAGGGATTATTTGTCTAAGAGTCTTGTGTTAGTTTGTGCTTGTTACCCTCAGAGTTCCTTGTTTCACTGGGAATTAAATTTGCTGCAGTAGAGAGAGCATCATAACAAAGAAAGTGCGTACTTTAACCAGTAGATGGAGCCATTTTAGTTACATATCAGTATGCCTATTTACCTAAGTTTAGAAAACTTTCTCAAAATCTTTTCAGTCATTTTATCTTTAGTTTATGACTTGCAGTGTTTTTTATTATTTCTTCACCAACAGAGAAGACTGGTTTGTTCTTCCAGTAACAATACCAGGATTGTACGGCAGGAAAGCTATTCCGTTTTTGTAAATGTGGAGGGGAAAAAAAGTGAATGCTTGCTCTTTGTGGGAATTACAGTAATCTCTGTAAATTGTCCAGTGTCACATGAGTAGAGCTCTGTAGCCTTTGTACACCTTGTGTTGCCTGAAGTAACTTTTGGAATATTGATCTGTAGTAGTGTATATCTGACAGTCTGGAGCCTCTTGTGACTTCTGCCCAGGCAAGGCTGTTAGCTCAGAGGCTTTGTTTTTTCCTACTCCAGTGTCTTAAACTAAATTGACTCAAAGCTGTGTAATGAAATGGTTGTCCTATTTGGGTATACTGGCACCAGTTGTCTTGTTTCAGCAATGCTGGAGTGCTTCATAAGCTTGAAATACCCCTTGCTGATTAATTCTAGCAAGTCCCATTTTAGCAGAAGTATTCAGTGCTGTACTCATTGTATCATCCTGTATCCTCCTTCAGCATCCACTTTTCTAAAAGGTATATTTATGTTTTTCTTGGAGTTTGACTCTTTGCTCCTGCATTTGTCCTTACTAGTTTACTTACTAGACCTTTCCTTTCCCCCACTCTTTTGTCTTCTGCCCTGACGATTATATTTGATGAACACTATGTCTGCTTGAAGAGTAAGACATTATTCAAATCTTCATTTGAATCTGTCAGTATATATTTTTTTGTGAAGTATAGGTGTGTCGTCTTCTTTCCCAGAATCCTGCTGTGAGAGATTTTGAGGTTTCTTGTGACTCAGGTTTGCTTTTTTTTTGTTGTTTTTCTGTTACGGTGTGGGTGTATTTTTATTTTCCTTTTTTTTTCCTTTTTTTTTTCCCTTTTTTTTTTGTTTGTTTGTTTGGGTTTTTTTGTTTGTTTTTTTTTGTTTTTTGTTTTAAACTTATTCAAACTAATTGGAAACTTTAAATTTTCTACAATTGATATGGAGTAAGTACTGATATTCTTCATAAAATGTAGTTGTGCTGGAAGACGTCTAGATTTACCCTCTTGGCAGGATGACTAAGATAGTATCCTGAAATACCAGAATATTTTTAAACTTAAAAACAGACTTGAAGGTTTTTTTAAGCTTAAGTAGACGTTTCCTGATTGGGTACCTGTTGTCAAACTGTTGCTCCAGTTTAGCAGAATGTCTGGAGTCTGCCTCCAAACAAACTGGAGCTTCCTGTGAATGAGGCATGTGGGTGGAAGCTGCTGAAAGGAAGTGGGAATTACAGAGAAGCATCCCCTGTATTATAGAATTCTGCTGTTTGACCTACTCTGCCCTCTGCTACTGTTCCTTCAACAGTACAGCTGTACTACTGATGATCTGTTAGGTGAGGTCTGCTTTCAGGTGGGGTGAACTGAGGACTCATACGAAAATTTGACTGTTTTTTTTCAGTTATTTTTTTACTATGGGGATATGTGTGTAACAAGAGTGTGTATGTGGAAAGAATGTCTCGAAAAACTTTTGCTTCCCTACAGTGTAAAGTGAAGATTTATTTTTTCCCTTGCTCATTGTTGCACTAGGCTGATTCCTCTGCATTTTCCATGACTAATGTCCACTAAATATATGCTGGCTGTGTCTTGACTGGGATCTATTTTGGGATGAAGAAAAAGACCGCTAAGTTATTGTGAGTACGTAGGTTGTGGCAAGGGTAATGATACCAGTGATTCCTTGCTAGAAAAAAGTTAAGGATTTACTTCAACAAAAAATGCCACCTCTGAACACTATGACTGTTTCATTAGCATATTATAATCAGAAGACTAGAAAATCAGTGATCAGGCTGCCTTGTGTGTATATCTTTTTTACCAAAGAACAGAAAGAGATTAAAGCCAACCTGTGTCCATAGAGGTGTAATAGAATCTCAACTGTGACTGCTTCTCAGTGAAGCATGCGTGATTTCTTTCTTTTAGACAGAGTTATGAGTAAGCTAGTACACAGTTACTAAATCATGTCTATTGCTAACTGATCAGACTTTGTTTGCATTTAGAAGTCCTGATTCTTCAGGTTTTCTCTTATATTTTTAGGTGAAGGATGTCTGATATGTATCACACCTTGTTGTACAAAGATCTCTTTTATCTTTCTTCTGTATAACTTCTCTGTTGGAGGAAAAAAATCAAAATGTGTGTTCTCTTTAAACTGCCCTTCACATCCATTGTTAGCTTCAACCCCAACAGAGCTCTGGGTTATCTAACTCCACCCCTGCGTGGTTAGGTAATGTCTGTATATTCCTCCTACACCTGCTTCCACCTTTCATGTACTCTGTTTTGCATTTGAGCTCAGCCACAGGTTCCCTTTTCTTTCACACTGGTCCATTGTCAGACCTGCTTGAATTCCTGCTTGCAGGAATGGTTCCTCTTGTGCTTTGAGGTTGGCCTTGAAGATCAGCCAGTACTCAAAGGCTTTCTTTTTGCGCTCTCTGGTGGTCTTCCAGGAGATTCTACCAAGCAGATCCCTGAACAAGCTGAAATCTGCTCTCCTGAAGTGTCATGTTGTAGCTCTATGTACTCTATGCTGTACTATTTGTCTTGTTTCTCTCAAGACTTTTAAGTCCACAATTTTAATGGTTGCTGTGGCCAAGGCTACTCTTGGCTTTCACATTTCTGTCTGTTTCTTCCTGGTTTGTGAGCAGCAGGTCCAGCAGAGCATATTCACTAGGTTGGCTCATTGATGACTTGCACCAAGAAATATTTTTCAGCAAACTCAAGAAAATATCCTGCAGATAATAGTGGTTTTAGGCCCTGCTATGTGCCAGGGTCTGCAATTGTGAAGCTTCCTCTAGCTTTCAAATGAAGTCTTTTTCTACTGCCCCTTCTTGATCAGGAGATCTGTAGCAGGCGTCAAGTACAAAGTCACCCATGTTGGACTGTTCTGTGATCCTTTCCTGTAAGGTCTTGAATGCCTTGTTAATCTTTCCAAGCAAAGCAGTGTGTGTTGCAGACAGCCCTTTGTATCGACTGAAACCCATGCTCCTTACCTTTCCAGGCTGGCTTTTTTTAAAGAGCCTCTGTCCATCCACTGCAGCACTCCAGTCATGTGAGCTGTCCCACCATCACTCTCCTGTGAGGTTATAGCTCTGCAGTGGTGCTTGAACTAAGTCGTCGTGCTGTAACCTACCATGGTGTGTACACTTGAGATGGGCCAACAGACAGGCTGCTTCCACAGGGGAAGCATGAAAACCTTCTGTGTTGTGAGTCCCCATGTTCATCCCCTCCTACAAGTCCTTCCCCATGCCACTCAGCACCTCAAGGCTAGCACACCATCATCTTCTGGGGGAGGACTCTGGTCAGCAGCCCCAGGGAGGAGCAGCGGGTGCTTCCTGCCTGCAGGGCACCACCTGCACGGGGACATCCTCCCTGCACAGTTCTTGAAATTGGGATCTCTGATGCGCAAGGGACCACTGCACTGGCAGTTGTCACCTTGTAACATGTTGCACAACCTTGAACAGTGTTTTAGGGCCCTTTGTGGTTTTGTGAAGTGCTGTGACATCTGTTAGCTGCCTCTGTTGGCTGAGCCCTGGGAGGGTAGATGTGCTGCGCCCAGGTTTATGATGTGAAACTGTTAAACTTTACCATCTAGTTCTGTTCACAATACAGATTTCAAATACATGTTCATGTGAATGTTTTGTTCTACTACCAGTAGATTTCTGATAGGTGTATCACATCAATATTGTTTTAACAACTCCAGTATTGTAAGCTTGCCTGTAATGACTGCTATTTCTTCAAAGCAGCTATTCTTTAACAGTAGTAATTAAAGTTTTTAGTTGGCTGGTGTAGTTGTGTTGGCTGATGTTGCATAACTGCTTGGCTTCTCAGCTTGAAGGGACCAAATACAACAGATTTTCATGTTCATGTTTTGCCAGGTCATGTGCCTTTCCCTTACCTTGAAATACTTAACAACATTTAATAAATACCTCATTATGTAGAGGAGAGGCAGTTCTGCCATTTTGGAGATGCTTCAGTTGAAAAGCCGGAATTTTCTGCTCTTTCTCTTGGTGATATCTATAAACATAATTTGTTGTAGGTGGAAACACTGCAGCTTCAGTCTGTGTTCTAGGAATTGCTTTCTTCATCTGTGTCTTTTATAGAGGGATTTTAACTGAATAATGCCACTGGTGCTTAGCAGGGCTAGACAAAACTAAAGGATCTTCTTTTCTAGTTGCTCCCCGGAAAGAACACTTAAAAGAAAGTATGCTGTGGGTTCTCTGACTAAGTTGTGAAGTCAAAGGACTGATTGCAAGCTCTTTAATTAGATTTCTAAACAATAAGGTAGGATTATTTAGGCTACTGCCAGATTTATTGCTTCTTTGTTTCTATTTAAAAAAAAAGGCTATTGGAAAGATTGTATTTAAACTTATTGCTTGATTTAGGCTACTGATTTTCAGAATTATTTTTCCTTTCGCTTGTATAACATTATTGTGAGGATATACTATTATGTAAGCACATGGCATTTCTTTAACATGTCAGACATATTTCCAGACAGACTTTGTGTACGAAAAAGGAAATGAGAAACTTCTTAGTAACTGGCCACAGTTGGTGTTACTGTTAGTGGTAAATTCTTCGTTTTGTTTGTCAAATAACTACACCCTACCAGCCATGAATTTTAAAACTGTTTATATGAAAACAAATAAATAGCATCTGATGATTGTTATGACTCAGTTAAGGAAGTGATAAAACCCAAGAGTAACAGAGATCCTTTCCTTTTTCTGCTTGACTTTTTTTTTATTAGCATTGCTGCGCTTATGTGCCATTGAGAGATATCAAAAAGGAAATTAAGAAGGCAGATACTCTTGTAATTAATATTTGGTTGAATTGCAGATAGTCAGATAATGATGGGATGGAGAGAAATGTTTCATCTTATACGTGAAGTTTACAAAACCAGTTATTGGACAGTTTTAATTTTAGATTGTAAATACAAGCAATTTGATTAAATGTATTTTAACTGATTTTTGTGGAAATTCTTGTGTTTTAACAACTGCTGATATATGTCCATCAAAGCAGGAAGAAAAACCATTTTTTTTTTCTTGTTGGCATCAGTATTGCCATCCATCACCTGTCTTACCTGCTGTTGCTATACAAAATGCTTGCAATTTCTTTACATTTTTTTAGAAACATAAGCAGAGGTTTTCTTCAGCATATTGTGTAATGTGCTTTGCTACGTCAACTTTGATTGCCTTTACTGAAATGTGTAACTGTACATGATTCTGTGTATTGTAAGGATAAATATTCGTGGGCCTTGTTTTATACACAGATGCTCTAGGTAGAGCTTCAGATGAGGAAGATCAGTTTATTAAGAAGTTGAGAGTATTTTTCCTTACAGTCAATGGAATGAACATTTATTTTTAAATTAAGTAAAATTACAGACTGACCTCTAGAACAGGGAGCTCTAAAAAAGAAACAACAATCTGATCACCAAGAAAGAGATTAAATTAAATAGAGCTATGATGCTGGCTTGATTTTCTAATTTATTTATTTTTAAAATGGAACACCTGTTCACCAACTGATTTTGTTTGACGTGATAAAAAACCTTATTTGTCAAACAGAACATTTTGTTTGACATGATTAAATGCACATAAATTGCAGTCCATTTATAGACACAAATTCCAATTATTTATAACTTTTGTATAGTGCTACTGTGCTTTGTAGGTAGCCTGTTGGCTTATAGTTCAGGAAAAAGATGGCTGTATTCTGTCGAGTGAAGCCAAGGAGTGTGAGTCTGAGGCTTTAATTCTCGAGCATGAGTAAGTTGCCTTTGCTATGAAGACATAAATGAAGGGCAAAATATAAATAGGGAACTGAGGAAATTTGATATGCTCAAGGTCAGAGAATACACCTACTACTTGTATTCCGTGCTTTGCGTCGGCAAAATCTTTTGAAAAGCCAGGTGAACAAGAAAGTTTCATGCGCTTTTCTCGCTGATGATGGGGCTGACTTACTGTAACCCACTTGGGATATGGGATTTTAGCTAAACTAATACAGCGAATAACTTGAAATATGCTGCTTTGTTTAATAAGATAATGATTTTCTCTCTGTGGTTTGTTTTTGAGTGGATATTCACTGTGTTTGCATTTATGGTAGCCCAGGGTGGGTGTCTGATGATTATAAACTTCCGGATCCTGAAGGCAATGTAGAGGTGAGCATTTGCATGTTAAAACAGTAGTTCTCAAAGCAGGTCTACTTTCCCAGATCATATTCCATATGCTGCAGAATGGGTGTGCACTTGCTAGTCCACATATGTCAGCTCTATAGCTGTGCTTCTTTGGAAAAGGGGCGCAGCAGTAGGTCGCACTTTGAAAACTCTGTTGGGGGTTATTGCATTCACAAATAATTAAGTTCAGCTTTTTGACAAAAGACATATTTTGTCTTTGGCTATTCTTGGAAGAAATGTGGTGTGCTTGATGACTACTGTTCAGATAATGAATTTTCAAACAGCTGAGGCTGTAGTCTTGTCTGTTTCCCTAAGGTGTTGCTGCAGAATACTCTGAGTTGAAATTACCACTGTTGTGTATTTTGAGTAATGTCACAAGTGTCCACTTTCAGGTGCTGGGGGAGGTCGTAGCCAGAAGTTAAACGTAGTGGCAGTAAAGGCAACAGGGAGCCAGGGAAACGTGTATTTGTCTTCAAAAAATAGCTTCTAGAGAATGGTGGCAGTATCTCCAAACAGAGGTTTAAGTTTGTTTTAGAGTCTGCAGAGGTAGCTGGAGCTGGTGGTACACATGAACAGAGGCAGTACAGGTGTCAGCTGCTGTGAAAGCTGTTGAGAGCCCAAGGGGATTGTGGCTGGGGAGCTGAGTACTTGCAGAAGGGACAAAAAGGGTATCTGTTTGTGTATGCATACTTGTTTCTGGGGAAAAAAAAAAAAAAAAAAAAAAAAGTGTACAACATGCTTGAATTTCTACTCAAGACTAAAGAATACATAACTTCAAGGTGGTGTACTGGGTTATGTGTTGTGGCTTGTGTTAGTGCTATTTCTTGTCAAGCTCAAGATCAATTGTAAGGCCGTAAATAGTTTTGTGTGTTGTGGTCACTTTCTGGTGTGAAGAACCTGTTTCTTGCTTTAGTTGTCTCATAGTATTGAAAAAGTTCTTGGGCAAAGACAGAAAGGAAATTCCCTTCCCCCATCTTGAGGGTTGCTTAGAAAACACCCAACTGCTGTGAATGGATACAATATGCTGTACAGTTTAATGGGAACTGAACAATGGCTCTATATTGGTGAACAGACTGTGTGTGTTTGTCTTTAAAATGTGCTAAAGTTAAATGGAAGAAGGTACATACTGTTACAGAAAAGAATGGAAGTGACCTTAATTTGCAGAAGTTGTCTCCTGTAGAGCTCTCTCTCAAAATACTTTCATCTTGTACAAGTCTAATATTTCACTAACAGATTCTCAATAAACATATTCTAAGTCTAGCAGTATTCCTGAGCGAAGTATAAAACAAAAGAGAAGAGGAGAATCTGGTTGCTGCTTTCAACCTCTTTTTGCTTATATAGGAATCATTAAAATAAGGTAATGATCCAGAAAGTGGCTTATTGTGAGGAGTGATGTGGGGTGGAGGAGAGCTGGGTGATATCCTTCTATAGGCTCTGCTGTTCAAGGTAATTCTCAAGCATTCCATGGAAAATTCATGTGTAACAGCAAGTAACAGGAGATGAGTTTTAGGCATCTTGACAAGGCTGTAGTTCTTCCTTTCCCCTTTTATTTTGGTGTACTATATAGTATCCAGTGCTTTTCTTTGTTAGGAGGCTTGCCTGACTTCTATCCTGAACCATGTCTGTTTATAGAATCCAACCTTTGACCAATCGTCATCTTGGAGGCCTTTTCCAGTTTAAATGCTTCTGTGTTGACAGATGGCCTCAAAGGAACAGGATTGTCACCAAGTGCCCTGTTTTGTGTGATCAATGAGTCTGTATTCCTGTGATCCCAAACCTTCGTTCGCGAAGCCTAGCCATGATGATGATGATGATTCCTGTGATGTGGAAGGATTCCCATGGGATGTCTCCTATAAAAACAGTGTTTTGTGACTCTGGAAAATTAGTGTGCTTTCTCCAGGTACCTGCAAGACTGACAGTTACTTACACTGCAGCATTGAGAGAAGCTTCTCTTGGTAGACAAGTGCTCCTCTGTTAAGGTGAGAAAGAGACAATTGCAACTCAGCAGTATTTCTTTGTTTCATATATTGCTTCATGTCTAATCAAAGACTGACATCACCTTTCCTCATGTTACTGTGCTACTATCTCTCAGCTTTGGCATGAGTTGCTAAGCTCTAAGTGAAGTGCTTTTCTTATTCCTTTTGATGACTGTAATTTTAGAGCATGGTTTCCCTTTAAAAACTAGACAGAGACCCACTGCAGCTTTCCTGTGTATTAATTCTAGGCAGATAATAATATATAAAAGCTGAAATGTAAATTGTGTCCTGGATGTGACTGTGTTCTTCTGAAGTTTGGTTCTCCTTGCCTTGTGCTGTTCATATTACTGAAGAAAGTGCTTCTAAACCCCTAAGCTTCTAAGAAAGCACCTTTGTTAGAATACCAGAAACTGAAGAACCTATAAAAATAATCCTGTTTCCCCTTTGATATACATCGTGATCATGCTTTGAGACAGTCAAAAGCAGTGAGCTCCTAATTTTGCATCACCAGTGGGGGACAAAAGTTCAAAATAAGTTACATACTTTATATGATAACAAGGTCAGTAATCCTGTATCAGTCCAAGCCATAAAAATTCCAAACCTGGAAACTGTTTGTTACAAGTGAAGCAACAAGAATACATGAGCCATGGCAAAGAAGCAAAGCTCTTGGTGCAGTTGATCATGTAACACTTTGTAGATGAGGAAATTTGTCTTTTTTAAGTGACCTCTGCTAATTATTTAAGTTAATGTGTTAAACTTACTTGTAGCAAGTAATTTGATTGAAGTCTGATTAATGGGAAGAGCAATTCATATCAAAGTTGTTCAGAGACTAGATGTAATGAAACAGCCAGAATTACTTGCTTTGAACAGAATAATTGGTTGTGGTCCTGTCATGGTATTCTAAGATTGCACTTGAGAAGGATCAAGTCTCCTTTTCATCATAGAAAGTGCTAGGGCATACAGCTACTTCGCAACAGAGAAGCCGAGAATTTAGCAATTTATCTTCCCTTGCAGCTGAGGGCTGAGTGAGGTTTCTGTTTTTAAATGGTAGTGGTGACTGTTTTTCTGTGTTTCCCTGTTAGTGTAACAGAGAGCGCCTGTAATTCAAGGCGTGCTCATGATGTGTTTGTAAAGGAGTGGTCCCTGATTGTGAAGGCAGTGTACTGTGGGTAAGTTACATTCATGGCTTCTTAGTTCCTGTTGTGAATGGCTCTCCTTCAATGGGTTTCTAATTTACAATAGTTAGAATTTTCCTTTCCAGTTCTATAAATTTCCAATAGAAGCAACTTAAGCAGCGGGGCTGTGGGGTTTTTTGGGTTTTTTTTGTGGTTTTTTTGTGGTTTTTTTTTTTTTTTTTGTGTTTTTTTTTTTTTTTTGTTTTTTTTTTTTTTTGGTGTTGTGACTTTATTGCTATTTGTTCATAAAGTCTTGGTGACAAGGATAGTGTTTGAAAAATTGTATTTTAGTTGATGCTTCGGAGTTAATAGAAAATGTTAAGAATGTTCCATTTCAGCATTGTAAGCACTGATACATCTCCATTATAATCATTGAAATCATAGAATCATTTAGGTTGGAAAAGACCTTTAAGATTTTCAAGTCTAACTGTAAATGTTTGTGCATTTATTAATATGCATTGATAGTTCTTTTGATAACATTAGTAAAAAAGACTTTAATCAAGTTAGTTTGCAACACCTGGAAAATACATGAATGGTTATTTGAAAGAACATGGGGGGTTTTGGGAAAGCTTAGTTACAGAATGTAGTACACCTTTAAAGTGTCAGTAAGTACACAGAGCTATTGGAGTAACAAAATTACTATTTAAAGAAAGTGGGTGAGTTTCAGGAACGTTTAGTGAACTGTCCTTACATCACCCTCTTCTTCCATCCTCCTTCTTATAAAGTGTTAGGCTGTGAATGTTGCTAATGAAATCTCTCAAAACTACATACCTATCTTTGTCTCCTAATGCTTCTTAGTTCTTCTAGAGCATTTAGAAACGTGGGGTTATCTTGCATATTCATATTAAGACCCAGAGATGAACTGAAGCCTGCTGACACAGTGGTTCCAAAAGTCTGAATTGTTATAGTTCCTCTGTTCCGCAGAGTGTTTGGGATGATACTGTTTAGGAGAGAACACATGTTTACAAATATGTGTAAATTGCTCATAACATTGTATTATGTGCTACCAAAAATCCAGTTACATTATGGAAAGAATCAAACATAGAAACAGGCTTCAAATACATAGAATAAACTTTTCTTCAGACTGGTATGTTTTGCTTCATTTCCTAAACAGTAAGTGTCAATAAACATTGCAGCCTTTGAAACTGCGTTTTGTTTAACATACTTCTCTTGGTATTTAACTATGCAGCTTGATAATTTTCTTCAATGGAAAAGACTGGAAGAGCTGTAAGAATAGAGAGTGATGGATGTTGTCTGTACAACTGCACAATAGCTTCCTTTCTGAGGCTATCAGAACACCAATTTTTTTTTTTCCCAGTTGCATAGTCTGTATGACAACACTTCAAATGTTTAAGCATTACGATCTCAGTTGTCTGAAAGAAGTTCTCTCCTCTTGTATAGCTAAATCACTTGTCCAGGAGTGAAAATTTGGGGTTAATGGCAGGATCAGTGTGTGCAAGAGACTTTTGAAATTGACTGCTTTCAAGTTCCCCCTAGTGTCCTGTTATGGATGTTGTAATTCTAAACTGAGCTGTAGTTCAGTTTTCCTTTAATGGGAGAACTTTCTTTTGGCATAGTTGTTTTGTCCCAGTGAGAAAATGTCATCTTACATTTTCTTTGAGTTCCTGTCAATGTACAGGGATCTCAGACAGCAGAAATAGCTTTTAGTAGATGGTTGACCTGATTATAAATATTTTAAAATAGCCATTTATTTGTTTCATTATGCTTGAATGATTTTGCTTCATATGCTTTTTTTTTATTCTTAAAGTATTGCTTCCGCTAGTGTTGATTTTGATAATTAATAATGAAAGCTGGTCCAAATTGAAAAGACAGGTCCTTTTGGAAACCTCAGTTTCTGAGGAAGTCTGTAAAAGGTTGTTGAAATCAGATATGAAATTATTGCTTCTATGGAAATGCACTAAATCTGACAGAAGCTCTGAAGCTGATGTTAAGATAAGCAAAAGCTATGATGTTGTGCTGCCCCAAATATCAAAGTGTATTCAAATGTTAATAAAAAGGAACCACTTTCTGCCAAAGTTAAATGCCTTACTGTCATTCAGATACAATCTCATTTGATCAAAGTTAGCATGCAGTAGGAGCCAGTTTGGTTCTGTTTGTTTTGTACATAGGAGATTCTTGCAACGTGCTGGTGGTGCCACTTTTCCAGCCTGGTTTACAGGTAGTTGACTTACCTCTGTAAAGTCAGTCCTGTGAAGAAATGTGAGAATAAAACCAAATCATTTGGTGGATAGGTTAATTTCTTTGTGTGTGCCCAGACTTAGGTGAATTAACAATGGAAAAAGGGATAGATATGCTTATAATGTGTGTATGATTTAGGCAAATGAAAAACTTTATCATTAGAAACATGGGTAGTTGCCTACAGGACAAGTATATTCAAATTTTTCCTATCTAAATATTTCTTTACATATTGCTTTTGGCAGGAGGTGAGAAAGTTTCAGTATTGCTACTCTTAACTGTTGTTTCTCTGTATCTTGTATTTGTTTTTTCAAGCTCTCTTCTGTATCAATTTGAGGTGGAACACAGCCTTTTGGAATCATGGAATGATGAAAGCTTGGTTTGATTGCTAAAAGCTTTCAAGTAAAGATGTTCTTCATCCCCAGAAAAACCCAGTTGAACATCTAAAGTTGTATTAATGCATAAGTAATTAAGATATCTGATTGCAGAAATTTATTTGATGATACAAGACATCACCAGGACTGTAAGCTACATTGTTCCTATTTTATATGTCACAGTAAAAGCAAGTACTGGATTCTGTGTAGATGGCTTCTTTATAGTTTTGGTAGTATCAGAAATACATATTCTGGAGACCTAGTTACCTAGTTTCTAAATAGTTAGAAACATAATGCCTTTTTTTAAATATTTTTTTTAATTTATCTTTTTTTTCCTTATCTTGTATTTGTAGAAAATTCATTTGGTTGCCAGATACAGATGCCCTTGTCTAGATCAACTCTTGTGTTTTTTTCAGCATTTAAAAGTTTCCTGCTAGCTGTAAAATCCTGAGTTACAAATATTAAGATACAGTTCTTGTAGCCATTGGGTGTAGCCTTTTTGGTTCATACTGCGGGAAGGTCTTTTGCTTAGGTCTCTCCAGTCTGGATGATGCATTTTATATATTTGTCTTAGTGTTTGGTTTGCTTCGTATTTGACTTGGTATTTTATGTTTCTGTCTGTCAATAGGATCAATTGTGTTTGTAAGGACATCTTAAAGATGTTAAATCTCTTTTCAAGTTCAGGCAAAGAATGCAGGAGGGGAGTTCGTGTCCAGGGCCATGACGTTAATTTATTTGATGCCAGCTTTAGAATTCCTGGGGCTGGTCAGAATTGCTATTGCTGTATGTCAAGGAGCTTGGCTGGTGTAAGTTTCCTCTGCAAGTTTGAATTTGCTTTACAAGAAAATCATGGCAGTAGAATTTTTATGGGTAGACTTCATGCAAGGTTATGTAATTGTCTGTCTTCCAGAAGTCAGGTGAAAGCCAAAAGACTGTCTAAGTTCTTTGTTGTGCATGCTCCAATTTCGCTTAAAATCAGTCTTACCTTTAACCTGTATTTGTGCTACTGAATGGCAGTGTACGGATTAAAGTGTGTGGAAATGTGGTCTCTGGCTTTATTAGGAAGACAGGTAATTTCTGTTTCTTATTTTAAAGTAATTTAAAAAACATTTTCAGAGAGCACTTTTTTTAGTAGTTCTTGGCTGATTAGAACTCACATGTAAATGATGCTAGTGTTCTTTAAAGTGAAGGATTCTAAGTGTTAAACAAATCAAGAGTGTCTAATTTGCCTGCCATGTGTTGGATGTGGTCAACTTTTCTTACTAAATAGCCCCTCAAGTAATATATTTACAATTGGAGTCCTACAGCATTATTTTTTTCTCTTTACAAGAAAAACACTTGAGTCTTTCTTAGATGTACTGTATTTGTAGACTGTTCTTTGCATGGTTACTCACAAAAAAACCCCCAAAAACCCTACAAACAATATTAGTAGTTGTCCTAGAAACAAAGGATGAAATAGCTACAAAAGAGGTAGGTTTTCTTTTTTTTGGCTAATTTTTACATCTCAGTCTCAATTTCCCTTTGCCTGTTGTGAACTGAACTTTGCTGTAAAATGAGTACCATGTACGATGGCATGCATGAATCAACTGGGTCAGAATCAACACCTTACTTTTAAAATGACTCCTGCTAGAACCTCCCAGTCAGACATAGTAAAAACATTACACTTTTTATTATCTCAGAAAATCAACTACTTGCTTTCTGTAAGAGAAACTAAAGGAGCTCAGCTGTATAGCTTTACATGATAATAGGCAAGGCAAATAAGAAACAGAAGTGGATCCCTTTTTAAATGTCCCTTCAGTGGCCCTTCTGAAGGACCTTAGATTGGTTCCTAGGAGTTTCAAGTTCTGACAGGTTTTTTTGTCTAGCAATGTCTTCCCTTATAAAGGTTATTTCAGACTTTTCAGACATTTAAAATACTCTATTGTGCTTTAGAGTTGCAAGAGGAAAATGGAAGAAAATTTGGCAAGAAAGTACCTATCTTAAGATACGGCTTCATGGTAAGGATGAACTGGACTAAATAGATCCTGATCTCTGAAGGGGAGGTGTCATTCCCACTTTGTCCTGTCTCCTTTCCCATAAGCTGATTCAGCTTGTGAAGCTGGCAAAAAAAACCAAAGAAAAACATCAAAAAACACCCAAATCAAAATTGGCAGTGTCAGTTCTCTGAAATGAATATTAACTAAGATACATGTTTTCTTTGTTATCAGAATTATCGAATCATAAAATGGTTTGGGCTGGAAGGCACCATCACCTAGTTCCACTCCCCCGGCATGGACAGAGATGCCTGCAACTAGACCAGGCTGCTCAGAACCCCATCCAACCTGGCCTTGAACACCTCAGGGATGGTGCAACTGCAGTTTCCCTGGGCAACTTGTTCCAGTGCCTCATCACCCTCACAGTAAAAAAATTTTTCCTAATATCTAATCTAAACCTACTCTCAGTTTGAAGCCATTCCCCTTGTTCTGTCGCTACATGCTCTTGTAAGTGGTCTCTCTCCATCTTTCTTGCAGGCTCCCTTTAGGTACTGGAAGGCCACACTTAGGTCACACCGAAGCCTCTTTGAGCTGAACCAACATAGTTCTCTCAGCCTTTTCTTGTAGGGGAGGTGCTCCATCCGTCTAACCATCTTGGTGGCCTCTGCTGGACTTGCTCCAACAGGTTGATGTGCTTCCTGCATTGGGCTCCCCAGAGCTGGACGCAGCACTCCAGGTGGGGGTCTCCCAAGAGCAGAGTAGAGGGAGAGAATCGCTTCCCTAAAAATACCAACTGCATTGGCCGGGAATCGAACCCGGGCCTCCCGCGTGGCAGGCGAGAATTCTACCACTGAACCACCAATGCTGGTGATATTTTTTTTCTCTATTATTTTTTTCCAGTTCATTTTACACATTGCCTTTGTTAAATTTGAATAAGCCCAAAATTTTTATGCCACAAATGCACAGGCACAGGTTTGATTTTCTCTGTTCTTCTACTGAAGAACTTTGCTTTCACAGTTGCAGGTTACTTGGGCAGCTTCCCCTTGCTCAGGGCTTTGTGTTGAGTGTGTAACATCAGTGTTTGGGGCCAGTCTGGCCTTGTTTTTTATGTAATAGAGCCTTTTCTGGCTCTGGTCTAGTTGAAGGCATCCCTGTCCACAGCCAGGGTTTGGAAGTAGATGATCTTCAAGGTCCTCTTCCAACCCAAACCATTCTATGATTCAAAATATTTGTACAAGTGATTGTAATGCATTTAAACATATGGCAAGCGATGAGGAATGTGTTGTAGTTGTAAAGAGAGCAGCCTTGAATTGAGAACATCATCCTCATCCTTCTGTGTGTGTGCCCACATCACATGCCACCTCCCCTCCCAAAAAGAAAACCAGAGCATAAAAACTCAACCCCCTCAAAACCCCAACAATTCAAATCACCCAACGCCCCCTAGCCTAGCTCAGTGCGCATGTACGACCTCATGCTCCTACATGTTGCAGTGAAGTCTTGGTGGGGTTCTGTTTGAACATGGTCAGTTTCATCCATCTCTCTCTACTGCGGGATGTTTTTGAGGAATAAGTGCTCAAAAACTTTGCACAAATCTTTTGTTTTTCTGCTTTATCAATGTATGCAGATCAGGGCTGTGGGGTGATCAATGAAGTAGCACATAGTACAGTATGGCATAGTAATCTTACTGTTAATGAGGGTTTGGCTTATGAATGTCAGTGGTATCCTCTCCAGAGAGGAAGTACTCAGCTGTCCAAATAATGTGTAACTGTGTAATGTCAGGGGGCCTTAAACTGGTGATCTGCCTCATACTCGCTCTCAGCATCCCAGTGGCTTCTGTCAGCTCTCCCACACTGTGCTGCGAAACTCGAGAGTCCACTACTGGGGCAATACACCAGAGAATATCTGCATGGAATAGATCTGTCTTTTTTTCTTCCTCATTCTTTTTTTGGAAACACCCAGTTCCATGTGTACGTGCCAGTGCAAACTGAGGCAAGCTGAAGCGTGCTGAGCAGATGTACGCCTTGGGAACTAGCTGTTATGTAGAAGTTTTATTCTGAAAAATACTTGTAAGTAGTCAGACATTTGGGTTTTATGGCTAGTTTTAATTCATTGCATGATGAGCCACTGCCTGCAAAGGTTTCTGTGTTCCTTTGGTAAGGCAATAACATCTCCTTGGAGGAATACCTTATATTTAGTTTCTGTGTAATAAATTCCTAGGAAGCTGTTCTTCTTGAGTTAGTAGGTTCCCGTTTAATAAGAAGCTGAACAAAACCGTCCATAGTGCTATTTGACATCTTAAAATTAGACTGTGTCATACAATTTGCCCCTGCATCATCTTAATCTCCTGGCCTCCCTCTTGACTACCCCATGATCTGGGCCACCCTCACCCCCTCTAAAATAAAGCCTCATTTAGAAGTATTGTCTTGCTGTCTCATAAATATTTCTTGGGTTTTATATTCTTTTCTATAGAGAGTTGCTTCGAGTTTGTTAGATGTTATCCTTTCAGGTGCATGGAGAAAGTTGGCAGAGAACTGGGTTGTATTTTGGGGTTGCAGTGTTGGAAAAGATGGTCATAGTATCGTAGAATATCTCAAATGGGAAGGGGCCTATTGGGATCATCAAGTCCAACTCCTTTCTCTAATTTGTTTGTCTAAGGAAGTGTTGAGTTTGTATTATGGATGCAACTTGTAACACCCCACTCCTCACCCTCCAAAACAGTATTTTAAAGTATCAATAGAAAACTCATATGAGGGCTCGATGTATGGGTTTGTCAGCATGGCCTCCTTACAAGCAGAGAAGCATCCAGCTTCCTTGTGCTCATTTCTGGCTGTCTGAAAGCAATTGGGCTGGAGCTCCTGTGGTAACTCCTGCTGAGAGCTCAGTCCTGCTTACCGCAGCTACTTTAAATGTCCTGCCATTTCGGAATGGCAGATTAAGCACAGCTCTGCCTGCTAAACACTCTGCAGACCTTGCAGTAAGGCACTTCCCTGCCACTTCATGATGGACTGGGAGCATAGTTACATATTGCCTGTGAAAGGATGAGAAGTTTTTCAGACACCTAGGAGCTCCGAAGAAATATTTCTGTTCTGTCTGGATAAGAGCTACATACACTTTTGGACCTGTCTTTCAAAAATGTGCTTTTATACACCTGGATAAGATCAAATAAGTGTAGCTTGAAAGGACATAAAAGTGGAAAATTAATAAGGATGGATTGATGGAGAAAGTGTGTATTTCATGATAGCTACTTCTCTTTTTTTAAAAAAAGCCCTTATACACTTCATAGAGATTCTTTTGCAGCATAAAGCATATGGTTAAAATATTGGTGCAGCACAAATAGTTCTGCTGAGTTCTCACAGTGTTGTCACTGAACATGTTCAAGGATGTGATAATTTTTAATCTATTTGCCTATGGTTTGTTTTAGAATAGTTCTGTAGTGAAACATGTTGAGACAGTTGCAGTTTGAAGTTGCTGTGTTGTTCTCCATTTAATGCAGAGCCTTTTCCTTGTATTCTTAGGGAAGAGCAGATGTTTATCCACAAAGTATTTTAATATAGGACTTAAAAGTCAAAAACTTCCATCTGTTTGAAAAAAACCTGTTTATATTTCAGAGTGTTGGATTTTTCAGCTTGGCTCTTCGTGAACATGTTCTTTGCTTTCTATTTTTTAAAAAAACCAAGCAAGTGTTCTTTCCCAAACTTTTAAAAAGAAAATATAAATAATCAAAGCTGTGATTCCCACCCACTTTATTCTATCCCAAAGTAATAGACAACCTTTTCCCCCCAACATAAACAAACCATCTTTTTATACTTGTAGCAATTGAATTACTTCTAGTGGGGATTTATGCTAAGGAGCAGTGCATTGAAATATGGGAGAGTCACCAGGACACAATTCAGCATAGCCTTTTCAGTGTTCATCTGAGCAGCTGAAGAACTGTATGCCTCTCTGCTCTGCATTAGGGAAAGAATAGATTTGATTTAGGATTCGCAGTTGAGAAGAAAGCACTAAGAGTTAGGGTATCTGATATTTTTGTTTAACTTTGTGCTTCCTGTATGAATCATTTAGTGCATGGCTATTTATGTATGGCAGCAGAGAGGCTTTCAAGAACTTGGAAGTGTAAAGATACATACGTGTGTTAGAGTGAACGTATATTTACAGAGTGGAAACAAACTTACTTTTCGACTCTCTTGTCACCCCTATTTGAGAATGCTTTTTATTGGTCTATGGTTAGAGAGTTTTCTGGGCTGAGAAAGGCAGTGAGAGGAACTGAATGTGGCTGCCGGATTTCTGTGCAGCTAGGTGATAGCAGCACCATCTTCACATTGCATAATGTGTTTTTTTGGTATTTGCACCAAGTTTATGAACAGTATGTTGCTTGTTTTATTTTGTCCAAGTCGTTTATTGTTTAGGGTGGCACCCGTCTAGCTTTGTTACTAGAGTTCTCATCATACAAGAAGTAGTAATGAAAGAATGAAAGAACAAGGAAGGCAGTGGCATGTCATGAAGGTTAACTTACAGATCACACGTTAAAGAGCCAGTTTTCCCATGTGTTTTATGATGGGACAAGGAGATTGAGGTATGTCAGGGAAAGAGTGAAATGAAGATATGAATTTGATCTGGAGCGAAGGTTGCATTTTTCTAAGATTGTATTAAGCGAGGAAAAAATACTGCTGCTTGCATCATACCTGGAACAGAGAGCCGTCTTAGTCAGGGGACAGACATGAGATTAATTGCAGCTAAGAGCAAGGCTTTTTCACCTCTTCAACGGGGTGGGGGGTGGGGGGTGGCGGGGCGGGGACAGAGGGGTTTTCCTTTTAGGAAGCCTTGGTTTATTTTGTCGAACAAGAATATATGGCTTGTGTAAAAAACCATCTGCTTTAGAATGAGTATTCGGTGAAAAGTTGATAATCCAGCAATAAACCCACTTAGCAGATGTTTGACTTCTGTGTTGCTCTGTTCTGGGACCCGAGGTACAAATGTGTTTTCATTTTGCAGTGCTAATGAAGTCTTGGATCAGAGCAAAAATATTACCTTGGAGCTGTTCTCAGCGGCTGTTGATGCAGAAAATGTTAAGTCTGGAACTCTGTTTCAGCTCCTTTTTTGGTATTCTGTGAGCTGGAATTGAAGGCATGCCGCGTTGCCCATTCTGCTGCCGTGCGACCCTGCGGTAGCTGCAATCAGTGGCCGGGGAGATGAGAGGCTGGAGCTGGAGCGATTGGCTGGGGAGCGATTTCCCGGAGTACATCTGTGTCAAGCAGAGCGAGCTAAAGCAGTCATGTATGCGCAGGCTCTGATCTCCCGGGAGGTTCATTACAGGGTCTCGTACAAGGGCATTCTCCGCTTCTGCACATCAGCATGGAAGAAGCTCGTCAAGGGAAGAAAATGCAACCTGTATGTAAATAGCAGCTGTATAACTTAATAATGGCTCGAACGTGCTCCGATGCAAGGGATATTTAACAGCTGTGTCTTAGAACGGTGTGCTACCTTAGACTCACCAGTTGTGGAGGAAATTTTTGGAAGATCTGGTTATAGAAATAATACTTTGAGTAGAGATTTCTGTATTAGGGAAAATATTTGCTGTGTTGTTAGAATTGCTTAATCATACTAACCAGCTTAATTCAGAAAGAAAATGTGTTTTTACAATTGTGAGAGCATATTACAAGGTTTTTAGAGGGGTTGAATGTTTTATGTTGGGTTATTTTTTCCTTTTTTTTTTTTTTTAATTATTTTGAGTCAGTCTTTCTTAATTTGAAGGTTATTAACTGTGACTTTAAGTGATTCTGTACAAGTATAGCAGGGATGTTTCTGGTAGTGAATCTTGAAATAGCCTATTGATTGTCCTTTTTTGATCATGGAGGTAGCTTTTTCTTCAGACCTCAGTGGCATAGGAAAAGACTCCATTTGTGAGGATCTGTACAATGAAGCAGTGGACTCTAGTATTAGTGTTACAAGCTATTGCTTAGCACTTGTCTGGGTTGTTCTTGCCACTGCCAGGTAACTGCAATGCAGTGTGTAACAGGGATTACCACTTTAAGAGTTTCCTGGAAACTAAAATCTATGGAATGGAATTTTCCTAAGCTCTAAAGCTTTAAAGATACCTGAATTATTTTATGTATAAGTTTATAAAATGGCAATTAAATTTTCTATTTCCTTGTGTGAGCATAAGAAGTAAGAGTCTGATTTAGACACATTAAAATGCATCAGATTGCAGGGGCCTTTTCTTTGTAAGGGTCTCTGTAGTACAGTGATCTATTTTTGATTTTCATTTGGTGCTGCTTTCAGCTCTGGACATAGATCTCTATTAACCATGCATATGGCTGGAAGACTAGGCAAAGATACAAGGTGGCTAGTTATAAAGAGTCTGGTATTTCTACTTTTTTAAGCTGTAGTTTTATAAGTTTAAGTGAATGGAGATATGGAAATTTTTTTTGAATGAAATTTAGTCCTGCAAGGCAGTGACAAAAAACAACTTTGTAAAATAGCTACTATAATATTAGATATGCAATTTGATATTCTGTGTTGGATTGGTGACATTATTTGCTAAGTTTATGCATGGTGGTAAATTTTCTGGCTTGCAGAACACTCAGGTTGAATTCAAATGGGGTTCTAATTTTAATTGAATATGCACTTGCATTTTAGTCATACTTTGCTAGGAAACAAGCCATTCATTCCCTTTTGTTGTGTTTGTTCTAACCCATTTTTTTGATGAACGGCTGTGGTGTGCCATAGCTGACAGCCGTTCACAAATGTGACTCGCCTCGCATTGGTGTTATGCTTCCTTTTCTTTCTGACTTTTTCTCCCAATTTAATTTGCTGTTCTGATTAACACAAACACTTTGTTTACTGTCCAAAGATGTGTTTGATTTGTCTGGGATGGGACATGGCTTCCCTTGCAAGTTGTGGTGCTAAGTGTGACCCTGGCTGAAGTAATACATCCTAGAAGTACTGAGATAAAGTTACTTGTAAACATTAGATTTCAGTGGTGCAAGAAGCAAAACAGTAGTATGTTTAGAACTGCTTTTTCCTGAAAGCATTTGGGTTTTATTTTTTGTTGTTGTTGTTGTTTTTTTTTTAAGTAGCACATATACACATCTTTACTGCCATCCACATAGTGTTTTGGAAAGTAAAAGTAAAATGCAACTTGTGGAGAGTCTGACTGAAGTCTGTTGATGTCCGTTGGAGATGCTTGTGCAAACAAGGTTTGTATAGCTGCTGTGTTTTTTTAAGTCTTCTAGAAGCAGATTGGTCAGATGTATTTAGTAGGGTAAGCTGAGCAGTTAATTAGAGGATTAGTAGGCTAGAAAAACTTGTCTAAATATTCCTAACCTCTTTTGTTGTGGCTATGGTCTTGCTGAAATCTAAATGTTAAACCTTTAGGCAAGGCTCTGAAAATTGCTTTGATAGGAGGGATGTTCATTTACATGTGAGGATTGTTGTATAAAATAGGAATTGTATAACCACAGATACAACTCCCAAGAAAAGGGTGTATGTGTGTGTAGTGACACCAAAGCCATTGAGCTGTACTAGAGTGTTTCCTGTAGTGCTTGAGCAATACACTGTGCTAATAGTAAAAAAAAAATCTGGAAAGCAGCTGTTCCTGTGCAAATGAGACCATAGAAAATACAGCTAAGGGGGAACCCATCAATATGGTATGCTTCCTATTTTAAACCTGGCAAGTGTTTTGCTAGTGAATTATTATTAATTGTGCTCTCATCTGTATATATTTAGAGGGCAAGGCCAGCTAAAAATTGTACGATGACAAAATGAGACAGGGCTCATTTATATTTGGTGCATTTTCCCTTGGCAGTTAGGTTGATGTGCTTGATTTAGAGCTGGTAGTGTTTCATCACTCTGGCAGCTTCTGAAGATACAGTATTGATGTGTACAGACTGCCCAAAGAACTTCAAATGAGTCTCCAGGTTTGCTTGTGCAGTTAAACTGAAGACTATTCATTGGACTGGGAAATACCTTCACTTACCATTACTTAGAAAGAACTTTAATTTTTCATATCCTGGGTGTCCTTCAAGGAGGCAGCAACCAGAGATGCCTGCCCTCCTGCCCGCCATGGGCTCATCTTACCTCTGGTTTAAAAGCAGAATCAGTCTGAAAGAGAAGTAAAACAGTATATCTAGAACTAACCAAGTGCTGCCATTAGTCGTTCCTGCAGGTAAACTGTGTCAAAAAGCCCTTTCTAATTTACTCACTCTTAACTAAGGCTACTTGATGCTGGTGTGGGTAGCAGGGGCAGAGCTATAGGGCACACTTGATGATTGCCTGAGGTAGAATGATTGTATTTGAACTCTGCATACAGTAATCAGATGATCTTACCAAATATAATATTTTTCTGCTTTCTTTTGTTACCACTTTCAGGGTTGCTGTCACTGTAGACTTACCTCCTAATTTTGTAGGACTAGAACACCGGTCTTGTCTGTTTTCCCCCCCCTGAACTCTTAGTGCTTGTTAACTTGCAGTTCCGGGAGATTGAATGGATAGAGAGGTGGCTACATGTCCATTCTGTAAATTGGAGATGTATTTTATTTCCTGACTATGTGGAGTATTATGTATGGTTAGAACAGAAATGGAGGCTTCTGGAACAGACCATTTTGGAACTGTGGCTGTGAAAACGAATCATGAATTACCCTGCTGGTTGTTAATTATTCTGAATGATGTGTGTAATAAAACAAATGAGTTAGTGTATCTATCTATGAAGGTCAGTATTAAAATATTTTTTATATGAACATACACATACCTGGATACAGTTGCAAAGAGAGGCTTTGTAGTTTCTCCTTGGTTATCTTTGAGATACATGGTCAAAATGAAGATTTGACATTTTTTTTTTTTTTTGTGCTAAACCTTTATTTTTGAAGCACAGCAATATTGGAATTCTTTTGTTATTTACTTTTTTTGATTTATGTTATAATTGAAGCCTCCCTTGATGTCTGTCTTCTGAATGCAGATCCAGCAAAGGAGGGCTGATAATAAAACAAAAACCTTAGTTTGGCTATGCTTTCTAGGCTTAGGTCAAACCACCGTTTACACTGATTCTGTTTATATGGCTTGCTGTAGGGCCTCTACTGTTCGTTTCCTCTTGCAGACAGCACACTGTCTCAGATAGGTGGTTTGGTACAGCTTAACTGCTCTCCTGTGTACTGATGAAAGAAGGAAGAAGAGCAGCGTACCAAGAGTAAAGTGCACTGTGTGTAAATTCTCATATGATGCTGATCTGAGTTGGTAAATCTACAGTGGCACGCTATAAAGGTTTGCTGGTTGAGTCTGTAAGCAGTGTGTGCTCCTGTTTTGAGAAGAATGGTTTGTTGGTGCCACGTTCCAGCCTAAAAGCTAAGTCCTGCCTGTCAGATCTGGTGTCTCTACAAAAGCTGAGCTGTATCCATGGGTTCTTGTGGGAAGGTGGGGGGAATTACTTGCTTTCTCTTCAAGCCAGAGAGGTTGGGTTATAGTTACAGTAACAAAGCAGTATGTAGGCTCACTGTGATGGTGTATTGCTAAAATAAGAACTTGACCAAGGACAGATGTATAAGAGAAAAAAGTAGATATGAATACACCTCCTCCCTGCCTGCCCTGAGTTGGGGTTAGTTTTTTTTTTTCCCCCCTCTTCCTTGGTTTTAGTTGTGGGGTTTTTTTTGTTTTGTTCTGGTTTTTTTTTTCCTTCTTCTTCATTTGCACCTACTTCAATAAATGCTGCAGTGAAGCTTCCTTGTAGCATGAAAGTGGTAATGTAGTCTTTTTTGGTGGGGTGGGGGTGGAAAGATGGTGGTGGCTGTGGGGTTTTTTTGTTTGTATTTGCCCTCTCATGCCCTTCTCATATCCATGAATGCTAGTGCCGTCTCTTCTGGTGCTGCAAGTCGCTCCCTAATTCTGCTGGGGAAAAACTTTGTTCTGAGGAAGTGTAAATGGAGCACATGAACATTGACTTAGTTAAGTAATGTTTTTAATGATGAGCTCAAATTATTCTCAACAATCGGTTATTCTCAATGATCACTGTATTGCTCGTAGATTTCCAAGGTTTACTGTTTGCTGTATCAGCCATTTATGATCACTGTCTAACACCAGAATGAACTGATTGAACTGTATTTCAAGTACCTTAAAAATGTGCTGCTAGCAAGTTGTCTGTCTTGGAAGTGGTTTTTCAGCAACACACTTTGGCAGTGTGCCTGGCTGAAGTCTGTTGTGTATGCGACTGCATAAGGTTAAGTGAGTTGCATGGTGAGAAGAGCTTGTACAGATGACAGTGGAAACTTGCCTTTGGATTTAATACTCTGTGCGTCATATTTGTGCTTGTCCACTGGACGGCAACTCACACTTACTGCTGGAGGTTGTCAGTTCTTCCAAACTCTGGGAGGTTTCCTTCATGATTCATGCAATTTAGGATTGACTTCTAAAAAAACGTGTAGTATTAATATTGTAGGTACAAAAAGTGTACTGTACTAAATGAAGACAAATGTTTGACAAGGTAAATTCGTGAAGTGTTAATTTCTAACACTTTAAGTGAAATGAATTTCTGGGTGCTTGTTTGTGTGCAAAGGGGAATTACTCTTCTGGACTGAGAAAAAGCATTTGTAAATCAGAGGTGGCAAGAGGAATCGTATTGGGAGTCTGTTAGAGTACAGAGTATTTGAAAGTCTTGTCTGGTCTGCAGCAGTTGAAAAAGGATTTTATTTTCATGCCGGGGAGAGTTGGAAGGCTGAGAAGACAGGTTCTAGTGTAGGTAGGCACCTCTGGCTGAATATGAAGGCTTTACTGGAGGAGTTGTTTCTGCCATATGTTTGTGGGTATCCACAAGTCTGATGTAACGAAAAAATACACTACACTGTATCATGATACACTGAGTATATCTTAATCCAATGTACTAGGCTTTTTCTTTTATTTTTTTTTCCTCTTTGAAGTATGCTGTATTTGTTCTGTTTTTAAAAAATTACATCTCCTTGTACAAAATACAAAGGACAAACCAAAGGTGAAGGCTTAGTCTCACTGTGGGGCACCTTGGTTGCTGCTTCTGTTGGGTTTTTTTCCCTGCTCAGTTGTTCTGTCTCTTGACTGAAAATGAAAGTTACATACATTCTAAGTTAGCCTTGAATTTTACTTTGACTTGTCTTCAGCAGCTGTTCTTGGGCACTTGTGGGATTATTGTATATAAAGTTTCACATGAAGTGGATGGTAAACTGCAGAGGAATGCTTGCTTTAAGCTCAGGTCGTTCTCTGTGCCTAAAAAAGGGAAGTTGACAAGTTCTCAACAATCCCACTGCTCTTTGTTTATGTATGTAAAAAGTTCAGAAAGTAGAAGAGAGAACTAAAATGGCAACTGTAATAGTTTTCCCTCCCTTTTGTGCTTTCAACTGACATGACAGATCATCTATAATTACTGGAAACCTATGCCCTACAGACTTTATTTTTAACCAGGGAAAGGTTGCAGTTTGGAATTAGTTTTATAGCCTATTTGAATATTTTTGATTTTTTACCTGACCTAAGGCAAAAGTACCTCACACTGGGTTTTGCTCTCACCATCACAAACGGATATGTTAAAATTATGCTCTATGTTTTGCTGAACAAAGGCTGTAAAGGATATGCTTTCTTCATCTATGATATTTGTAGTTGTTAATGGTTTATTCTTGGAAGAGTCTTTGCATGTGTTGAGTACTTTGAGATAGTGATAGAACGGTTTGCAAGGACACACATGCCTTCCTGTAATCTAATCTTAAAAGACATGTTACTTTTCACATGATGTGGTTTTTGAAGGCTGCTTCTGTATGTTTGGGTTTGGCAAAGAACCTCTTTTACTAAAGGAGAGAGTGATAAATATTAATAGCATGATGTAGGGCATACAGCAAATACAGTTTTTAAATGTTATTGAGAGATAAAAATCCCTTCTTGCTTGTGTATTTTCTGCAGTGTAGTTTTCTGTAGTTTTTTACTGGTATGCAGTAGTTTGTGTAACCTGGAGAAAAACTGTCTTCCTTTATTGCTGAAAAACTGTGTGTTGGGCAAGGGTCCTGAAAGGACTGTTGAGGCTGGATGTGTTTAGGCACAGGATTTTTTGGCAGTCTGTGGCTGTAACCATGAAGCTAATTGTGGAACAGGTTTTGATAGCAGTATTCCTATAATTAGGGGTTTTTTTTCCCCCTCTCACATATTATAAAACACTTAAGATAGTTGTAATTCGTCCATCTACTTCCGTCTCTATTTGGAGTTTAATGGAAATGTGCAGGATTACTGTGCAATCTGCTTCTGTGAATTGAAGTGTACTACTGTACATTTGATTTCGTTGTGTAGGAGACAGGAATACACTATTCTCCCTCAGGCCCCCCTGCCGTCTTCTTACCATGACACTTTAAATTTCTGCCAGTTCTTTTTAATAGGTCCTTGTAACATTTTCACACATTTGCCCAACAGGTATGACTTTGGTTTCATCACCTGATTTTTAACTTAGTTGTAGCTGTGTGAAGTGTTGCAGGAATTTTGATTTTTCTAACCTGCTTGCAAAACTACTTTTGCAATGCAGCAGTAGTGACAAAGTTAGGTTACAGTGTAATGCCTTTCTTGAAAATCCTGTTTTTAGAGACACAACTCAGAATCAACCTTTATTTAGTTATTAGAGGTTTATTCTGCTGTGTGTCACTCTTTTCTCTTGTATTCTTGCTGATTTATGTAGTGCCAGGTGCTTTTGGTTTTTTATGCAGTCTAGCTGTCTTTAACCTTTTTTTAAACCTCATCTGAAGTTTTTTCCCAGTATGTGATATTTGTCATGCTCATATTCTTTAATCTACTTTCCCCAGTGGTCAAAGATTTAGATTTTTTTTTTGTGTGTTTGTATGTGTGTACAATACACTGTAAGAAATACTTTTTTTTAATTAAAACTGAAAAGTTACATGTTCAATAAATCTTTTTCTGGGGGTGGTGTGGGTTACTACAGTATGTTTTGGCTTGAAGGTCTTACACACCTATGTTTTTTTCCATCCTTGTCACTTTCCTGTGAGATGACAAACTTCTTCTATATATAAAGCAATTGCATAATTCTAAGACCAAAGTTTAGGTGAACATCAACACTGTTAGGGTTCCCACTCCCTGTAAGACTCTGGATTTAAGCTTCCATTTTTTAATTTGAGAAAAGTCAATTTAGTGAACTGATCCGGTGAAAAACTAATTTAAGCTTTTATAAAAAAAAAAAGCTAAAAAAAAAAAAAAAAAAAATTCATTGCTTAAGCACTTTTTATCTGATTTCATCATTGTTTGGTCTGACTTAAGGAAAAAAGCATGTGCCCAAGGGAGCAGAAAGAGCAGGGTCAGTAATCTTTAGGAGTTAGCCTGCCCTTATACTTGGATGTAAAGCCTTAGGCAGTGGTTCTTCTGGAGAACCAGTTTTGCCAGGAGGCTGTAATTTGTGAGCTGTTAAAAGTGGACTGTATTCTAAGGAACGCAAACACGTGGAGAAAGGCAACTTTAAGGTCAAGTCCGAGATGAGATTGAGATTTCTAGTGCTCAGTTACTTCGTTTCTGTCAAGACTGAGCAAAAGGCAATGCTTTAAGGTCTTCATTAGTGATGTGCTAAATGTGGTTAGAGGACATGTTTAGAAGCATGCTAATTCTTGAGCTTATATTTATTTCAAAGACTGTGCTTTTGTGTTATGAGGGGTGTGATTTCAGTAGTAGTGGAACGGGTCTTCTTGAAACTGCTGCTTCTTAACTTTGTGTCCCCCCAAAAAGTGAATGAGGTTGGGCTGTGGTTAACAAGCTGGAAGTTGAAACCTGAGTGAAGCAGTTATTTTGATCTTTCCAGAGCTGCTGGTCTAGGAGAGACCCCCAAGTTGTGTAACTTAACCCTTTTGCTATCCCTTTGTTCACAAAACCTTCTTATTTGTGCTGGAAAATCTCACACAGGAAATGTGTGAGATGAGTTCGGGATCTCTGAATGTTAACTTCTGTAACTTCCGATAAGTTTGCCAGTTATTTTGTTGAAGCAGATTGATCGCTGTTGAATAAAAACCTGAAAGAACACTGTACTCCTGAAATGTGTCTCCTGACTGTTTATGAAGAGCATTGCAAAAGGAAATTGCATGCTATTTAGACTGTCTGTTGATTTACTCTCTTTTTGCTTCAGTACAGGGTAATTTTTCTTGAAGAACTGTATGAGTAGATTTTCAGTGATGTTTTCATTCTCAGTTTCTAAGTGGTGAAAATGTACTGGTTTAGAAAACTTTGATATACAGTTTCAGAATGTATTTAGAAATTCAGGAAAAATTTAGTTCTGCTTAGTTTAAACTTAAACTTGTGTCTCATTTCTTCAGGGTCATGATGAAGAAGCTGTTGTGGATATGGGCAAAATCAGCTCTACTATCAATACAAATTTTGAGAAAGAAGAACTAGAGAGTAAGTTTGTGGTGATTTTCTGTTTGCCCAGCATGCATTTTTTTTTTGCCTTGGGATAAAAAATGTATTTTCCATGCTAAAAGGAACCAGAATTTTATGACTATCATGAAATTCTAAGAATAAAACTAGGGAAAGGCAGAGGTGATCTGCTCTGTTCTTTTTTGGTCTCTCTGCATGCTAATAAATACCCACTGTTGTTCAAATCTGTCACAGAAAAAAATTGAAAAGAAAAATTCTTTTTATGAAGCTTTCCAAGGAAAACTTGCTTACGAGATTTAGGTTTGAAATACTGATTACTGTTGGTGAGTAATTTTCCAGCATGAGCGATGTCAAGTTCTGTGGAATCAAAACTCAGGAAACGGGTCATGAGGGAGATGTTTGTTTTGCTTTCTGAAAGTTAAGTATCCTTGTGATTGTGGTCATGCACTTTAAATACTGAGAGTCTGAACAGATGGGTAACAGTACTTCTGGTTCCATAGTAGACTGTACATGCCACAATCTGCAGTCAGTTACAGCATTATGGAATCCTGTTAGTCTTCATTATTTCACTCAGCATCTTGCATTTAGCAATGAAACTAGCATTGGTTGAGTCTCACACAGCAAAATGTAAAATCAGATACTTCATCTGAGGCACAATTTCTTTCTTATTTGAAAAGGAATTAGATTGGAATGAAAATTCATGGAAGCTAGTTAATGAATCCAGAGGAAAAAGCTAGGGAGATCCAGTCTTTCATATAGAATGCTCTGAAACTTTATGAACATTTGCAGAATGCTAGAAGACTATCAGTAAATTCAGTAGTAGTGACTGTTACTGCTGCAGAACACAGGAGAGCCATTCTAGCAGCAGTTTCTAGATGAGAGAAGTTGATTTAGGTTGCTGTCACGTTTTTCTTGTACTGTGGTATAACAAGAGATGGTTTAAAGTGATTAAAGTTGTGTTGCTGTTGCAGTCATACTCTTGCTCTGTCCCTTCATTCTGTTACTGTTTTCTGTCTTGTGCTAACACTTTTGTTTGTCTGGCTGTACCATAAGCCTGGTCAAGTGTGTTAAGCCAGCAGAAAATATAACAGCCCTGAACAAGAAAGATGGTAGAGATCTCAGCTATTGAGCACCCCAAGCCGATTTGCCACACAGATGGATGTGTGCCAGTGCTGAGCAGAGGCAGGAGGTGTGAATGTGAGGCTGAGAGGTGCAGTGGTGGAGGCTGTGACAGTGCCAGTTTAGATGGGAAAACCACTGCATTGGCTGTTTCTGCAGTTAAATCTTCAGTACAGATTTAAGCTCTCTCCTCCTTAATCTCTTTCACTTGCTTTTCTCTGGGAGATGACCCAGAAGAAGCACATACATGTTTTGCAGGGAGGCAGGGGTTAAAGGGGAAGCAGGAATTCAGATGCAGTAGTGTGCTGGGCAGCAGCCTGAGCAGCTGTAATGCCTCAGCCACAAAGAATGACGTGGGAATGTGCAGCCAAATCATTTCCCCAGTCCCTGTCATAGCACACTGGTAGGAGCCCTTCAGCTAGTACAGCACTGCAGTGACATGAGGTGCTGGGTGGGGGGGCAGGGGGTTCAGGCTCCTGAGGGCAACTTAAGCACTTGGATTGCTCACTGTGGAAAATACCCCTGTCTTACCCACAGCCAAAGAATAAATTAAGGTAAAACGAAGACTTCTGTTTGAGCAGTTGCATGAGCATTAACAGCTGTTGAAAGGAGGAGATGAGATCTTGCTGTCCTCACTTTGGTCTTAGCCATGCAGCCTTGTCTTTCCTTTGGCTACCTCTCACTCTTTTTGGAGTGACCTGGTGTAAGTGTCTCAACACAGAGGTTATACAAATAACTAGTAAGAAGTATCTAACAAGAAAAATGCACTCCAATAGGATTATCATATATCTGAAGCTTGATATAGGCACACATTTTCACATGTAAGTAGGAATTATTCTTGGCATTCACATATTTTGTAGTATCATGTATTTGTAAGAATTTGTTTTTTTAATGGTAGAATGAGGAAAGGGAGGGACAGCATCTATTTTGACTTTATCAGTGGAAATTGTGCCAAAGTAAGAACAAGTTTTTCTTTTCCTATATGAAAGAGAAAGGAAGTATGGTTGTTTATGACTCATACAGTTATATTATCAGAGATCCTTCAAATTCAGGGTGTTTTAGAGGATAAATTCATGTGAACTTACAGTTCTGTTTACCAGCTATTACAGTTCTGCTTATAAGCTATTACAATGAAAGTAGGTATGTGAGATTTTGGGGATTTGTTTTTAATTCTGGTATTAAAATCTTAGAAGGGGAGAAATGGAATTGTCAGCTGCAAGCAGTATAACAACTCCAAGTAGTAGTATTTTTCGTTTTTGACTCATGAACTTTTTCTTACAGGCTCAGAAAGGCCTGTACTAAAGCATTAAGCTTTGAAAGTGGTTTAAGACCTGAAACTATTTCAGTCTAGTCTTTTAACATGTGTTTCTGGTGGCTTGAAAAGGAGTTCTAGGAATTTGGAACCTTTCCAGAAATGTGTGTTGATATATTTTCAAGGAGAGGCAGCAACCAGTAAATGCAGTTCAGCTATGATGTGAAGCACCAAACCTTTTAAGACCCAGCATGGACAGGTGATATTTAACTGCTTTAAAGTGTGTTGATAGTTTTGCTGCGGTAGAAGACATAATTTTGCTACCAATACTAAAGCAAAGGTTTCTTGTTGTCAGTATTGGATACTTGTGTTTTATGGAAATTTTGTGATGGAATATTAATGGAAAGACAGCCAAATACTAAAGGGAAAAATAGATCTTGGATTTAGGGCTTCTCAAGCTCTACATTCTATTTAGTGTGGCACCTATCTGGAGTGTTTAAGTTAGAAAGGTTAGGCATAGGCTACTTGCTTCCTACCACTCTTACTGTAAAAGAGAAATGGTTAGAGATGGTAAATTGCAATTGTGGGCAGATTGTGCGTGTACTAAATAAAGGTACTGCACTTCACTGAAGCTGTAAAGCCTTAATTTGAACTAACAAATGTCAGTTTACAGAAGAGCTAGAAAGGGGAATAACATCTTAAAATAACCTTTTTAAGAGCACCTAATGTTCTTAACTTGATGCCAAGCTCTTTGAGTTGCAACAAATGAGAGTAATAACAAAGTAAGGCAGGAGTTGGAAGAAAGGCAATAATATTAATGGCAGTGATATTTCATGTGATCTTGTTAATGGTGTTTTCTCTTCAAGAAAGACTTTCGTAAACCTGTGTTATGATGTTTGACTTGATACTACCAGGACCTGTCCTTTAAAATGTGTGGTTAATTTTCAGTCTTGATTTGAGGATACGTTTATTAGATACAGTTTAAGGGAAAAGGGATGTACTCTGTTACTCTTAGCAGGCCAGTTACAGGCATAGCAAAGGTAAGTTTACACATAACAGAAGTTTTGTTCCAGAAACAATCTGCGGTTAAGAATGTGTGTCTTGGTAGACTACTTTTCTGAGGCATAAATCCAAGCAGCAGCTTTCAAGAGTTAAGATGATTTAATAGCTGCACTACTCTCACACTATCCTGTGGCAGGACATTGTACCTGCTGGCACTTCAAAATTGTGCTTAGTTATGTTTTTATGATCTGTAATAGGCTGTAAAAATTCAAATAGGCAATAGAGAACACATTTCTTATGGTGCTCAAACTGAGAATGAATGCTTGAATCTTTAGGAGACCCCTTCTGGTCTAAAGAAAAACCACAAACATGTTTAAAAGAAAAAAAAACCAACTGTTTCTTACAAAGTTGTATCTTTTTATGTGGTCCACAAGTAGAAAAATGTGAAACTACTTCTGAAAACAAAAATAATTTAGAATGGTCATAAATGATTCTTGCAGACAACCTATTATCCATCCTCCTTGGTGACATCCCCAAAGTGAGAAGATTCCCTCTGTAATGTGTTTCATATCTTAAAATATCAGGAAATAGATGTATTTGGCAGACTGATCAATTTCAGCAGTTGTACAAGAGAGGGATGTGATAAAAGTTATAATGAGGCTGTATTAGTGACCCACTGATGGAGACAGAGCAACTTCTTTGCCAAAGTTTTGGTTTTTTTTAAATACTTCATGTGCACAGTGTTATGAATGTGGAACCCTCCTGGCCTTAGCGGGGGCGGGGAGCAGGTCATGGTGGTGACCTGATGGTCTTTAATGTCCTTTTCAACCTAAACCATTGTATGATTTTTATGATGTGACTAGTGGACAAAGGGCCAGCCTTGAATATTAAAGGGACTTTAGCTTGAATTGTGTGTTTCTAGGTTTTTTCTCCTCCAGCAGAAACAACTCTCTGAAATTTTCTTGAGTATGTATTCTTCTTCCTGAGCTCTGCTGCAGAGAAAGGCTGGACCAAGGACTTTCAACTCAGATAAAGTGTGGAGCCCAGCTGTGTCTGAGTTGGCTGTGCAGTGCAGGGACAGCTAGTCCCCCCTCCCACAGGTACCACGAGCTGGCTTCTTTCCCAGGGGAGGGACATCGGTGCTGGCAGTGGGCCCACTGGGGTGGGCATATTGTGCCAGGATCACTGTGTGGCTTTGCCAGCCAACACTAAGCTTTTCCTATTACTGTTCTACCTGCATGTCTAATGTAATTACTGATAATGGCTTCTTGAATATTTGATTGGTCAAATAGGAATATTCAGTGCATTTTTCTCTGACTACCCCTGACCTGGTGTTAGGTCAGAAAAATATTCCTTCTGTGTGTAATGAGAAATCTGGCATTTTGTGCTTCTCTCAGTCAGCATAATATAATGTTGCCTTTTGTCTTGGAATAAGAAAACACTCTTACTGAGCTGCCTTTACCCTATGCTGTGCTTACTATGGTTTTGGATTATGCTTCTCAATTTTACCTATCCCAGTATAAAGAGTGTATTCTCAGATATACTTAATTACTGGGAGCAACAGGAGATTTCAGAGTACAGCCTGGGAGATGTAGTGGATTCTGAAATACGCTGTGCTGTGGAGAACCTTTGGGTTCCACTAGGGCATGTAGCTACCCCATGAAAGAATTTTCTTTACTCCTTTATACAGGTTTGGTTAGAAAATTTTATCTCAAATGTGTGATTCTGAGAGCAAGAGATAGGTTTTGATGAATAGTTCTATTAACAAAGTGCAGAAAAAGAGTCCTTGGTAATAAAAGGACTTCTTAGTAATCCATTCATATTGGAAGACCAAGATTATGTTAAAGTATTTTATATTCACTTTTGATACATTGATTCCTTAGAAAATAATTTGACTATTTCTTGGAAATGTGTGTGTGAGAAGTTAATAAAATAAGTGAAAAATGCTGTTTGTTTTGAAATACTTAGTTTGTGTCTTATGGAAAGAACTTCACTATCATCAATATTAAGTACTCTCTGTGATGTAAGAGAAATGAATGTCAAGGCACGAGATACTGTGTTCCAAATCTTTCCTACTAAGGCAATGCATTTGGAGATGTGAGTTAAAAGACAACAAAACAGCTGTCTTTGTTCCTCCCATTTTATGATCTAAAGGAACAGATTAGGATCTCTCCTGCACATTCCCCAGTTTTTCCATACTGGAACGCTCTGTGCTGGGCCAAGATAGATAATGACATTATTTGATTAAATTAAGGCTTCTGTTTAAAATAAATGTTCCATCTTAAGGTTGCTATTTGAGGATTTTCAGAAAAATAGTAATTCTTGTCACAAAGTTTTTGTCTTCAGCAGACTTGGGAGCTTACTGAACAGTTAAAGTCAGACTCTTGTTGAAGGTGCATTGTGAAAGGGTGAGGGGAACCACACATAAGATGCAGTATTGGAAGTGATGATGATTGGATTTTGGGAAATTTTTTTCATGCAGTATGTTGCTATAGGTTGGTATAGGTTCCCTGGAGACGCTGTAGAATATATATCCTTAAAGGTACTAAAAGCATGGCTGGTTGTCATCCTAACCAACCTGACCAAAAAGATGGCTTCAGCTTTGAAGTTGGCTGTTCTTTGAGCAAGGTTTGACCAGGAAGCTCACCTCCAGATAGTCCTTACACCCATCATTACTAGATGATCTCTCTTAGTTCAAGTTTCTAAATAACAGGATTTGAGAATTCACATAGATATAAACTTGATTTTCTTTGCTTTCTCTTGTTAACATGTGGAACAATGTCCTTCTTTGTATGAAGCTTTAAAGGCATCTAGCCAAAGAAAAGAGAAAGTTCTGTGTGGAATTGTACTTCAAGCATTGCCACATCAGAGCATTTTTGGATACATGTTTTTGATCTCTCAGACTTAAGAAGTCTTCTATTACCATTTTCATAGGGGCTTAGGGGAGAAATCTGAGAACTTAAAGCATTTGCTTTTCTGTGAATTTTATAGGACTTTACACAAACCGACTTTTGGAGTGATACCAACCATGTGATGGAGATGTTGCAAGTTTCTAACATTTAAATTTGTTTCATATAATAAGGACCTTAAGTAGTAAATACTCTTGGTGGATTTGAACAGCTAAGCTTGGATAAAGTCATGTTAGATTAAAATGAGCAATTATCTCTTGAGCTTTGTATTACTAAATTTAGTTTTGGGCAGTCTACTAATTCTATTGATTATTGGTTTATAGTAATTCTGTAAGAAGCTTTGCTTGAAAGTGCTACTGTGGTACAGACATTTACGTGAATAAAGCTTTGAAGGTCACATAATTTTATCTTTGAGTCTTTTAAAAACAATATTCAAGTGGTGTTCCTTTTAGAAATAACTCAGATGCTAGAAACGTAAATTCCAGCCTTTTTAAAGCTAACATTTTTCTATTGCTATTATATGAATTTTATATTAATTGCCTTTCTGTGTTGTTTTCGGTTGTTTGTTTTTTGGTTGTTTTTCTAGGGGTTGTTTTTTGATTGTTTCTTTTTGGTGTTTGTTTTGTTTTGTTTTGTTCCCCCCCCCCTCCCAGGGTGAAGGGTTCTATACGTTGTTTCACCCATTTCATTGGGAATGAAGGAAAAAAAAAATCCCTATGTTTTTGTTTTGTTTTGCTTCTCCTTGTAAATGGTGTTTGTAAGTAAATCTTTATTGTCTGTCTGCAAACATTATTACTCCTATCTGAATAATGAAACTTACAGGAGCACAGACCTAATCAATGCAGTTGTCTTATTTTTAGAGTGCTTCGCTGAGTTAGAATTCCAGTTAAGCTTGTCCAACTTTTATTATCTAGTTTTGCCCTGCCTTTGGAGTTGTGTATAGCTGCAACATGTGTTTGAATAATCACGGCAGTATACTCAACTGCAGTAGTTTTGGATTTCCTAAGTATTAGATGAGATGTCTTCATTTTTGACTGTTTATGATAAAAAAAAAAAAGGTCCCTTTTTTTAAGGAATGATCTGCTGCACTGTTTGCAATAATCAAATTTTCCTTGGTTAGCCTATTGTGCTGCCACCCGCAATGTTTGCTTTGAAAAAGGAAAAAAAAAATTTCAGAGGCTCTTTCAACATCAAATTTTTTTCTTGAAGTTATTCTGATACAATTACTTTGGACTGTGATGCATTTTACTTAATCATCACTGAAAATCGTCTTGCTCGTCAACATTTCATATTAGTCCCAAGATAATTGCAGGTGTAGCAGTCACTTTGCATACAGAAGTGGTTTGGAGAAGGTATTCTTGTTTTACATTTGCCTGCAAGACTCTCTCTACGTGGGGAAATAACCAGTCACACAGTAGTCACTTGTGGGCAGTGTGGGCTGAAGGGGCAGGATAACCCATCACTGGCCTGGTCCCCTGTATTTGTGAGACAACCCTTTCTTTAAGGGGTGCTTTCTTTAAAATTTCCTTTCAGAGTTGAAAAGCAGTGTCAATGTTGTAGGTTGTGGGCTGACTGCCTGGGCTGAATCCTGAGTTGGCAGTGCCTACTTGGTGTACCTTGAAGCAGCTATGAGGCACCTGGACACAACTCTGTGATAGTCATAGCTGAGAGGTCAGTGCATTGTGGGTGGAAAACAAATTTCTATGGACACAGGTTGTTTAGAAACACCTTTGGTTTGTTGGTTATTTCAGCTTGGTTTTCCATAGCTTTTACCTGTCCCTTTCCAATGTACCTGCTCTTTGCCAAACTTTTCTACTGAGAAAAAAAAAATAATTGTTGGACTGCACTTTGGTAAAAGGAGGTAGACTCCTCATTTCCTTGTTCCACCTCCCTTCTGTGCAGCAACATGGTCTTTGACTATGGAAACAACCACACTGTTACAAGTGCCAATTCTTGCAGTAGAAAGGTGTATTGTTTAAGGTGGAGGCCCCTGAAAAAACTGTGTGGGATTTTTGTTTGTTTGATGTTGAATACAGACAAGGATGTAGGATGTCTCTAATTTATGGGAACAGCAAGAGACCAAAATGTGGAAGTTATTCTAATTTTTCAGGAAGTAAAATCCTGAACAGTTTCAGATTTCTGCAAGTTTGGTTTTTAATGCAATGTTCAAAACACATGCTTAAAACATTCTTACTAAAAATATTAAAACAAGCAATTGTATAAAATGTTCTGTTTATAGAAGAATGCTAGAGTTTCTCTTAAAAAAAGTAGTTCCTGCAGAAAAAGCCAACACTTTGATAAAATAGAGCTGTTTAAGGGTGTATATATATAAACTGTAGTTTAATACTTACCAACATATAAAATAAAAGAAAAATCCCAACAGGTGTGATAACAACATTTGCAGTGAGTGGTGGCTCACTCGGTTGCACCAGGAAGCTTTGAGTGGGGTGTGGTGAGTAATGCAGTTATTTTTGAGCCTACTACTTTCGCTTTCCCTGAGCATAAGATTATTGTATCATGATGGTATCAATAACATGACCATTGTTAATGGTGCCTCCTGGTCATATTATGTGCCAAGTGCACTGATTGATGTCACATTGGCATTGATTTCTCCGGGGATTGCATTGTGCATAGCAGTCAGGGAGGGTGGAGGTCAGGCTGCCCAGTAGGGGATGGGTATTCTTGTTGGAAGAAGCTCACAAAAGACTAGTCTCTCTCTATAAATAGGACTGATGAGTGCTTCAAGAAATTAATCACTTTTCCACTCTTACATGGAAACAAATAGCTTTTAATATGCTTAATTTCAGAGTTGGTCGTAGTGCCAGTCAGTCAACTCTAATTAAACTAGTGTTGGAAGTCTGTCAAGAATTGGGGTTTGTTATGTGTAAAGGAATCTTGACCAAATTAATTAAACATTGAACTTATTCATGTGTTAATACTGATTTTTGCTTGTATTTTTAGTCACATAGTACTGTAAAAATACACAGAACTTCTACAAAGTAGTATCTTTTTGAGCTTAGGGATGCGTTTTTTGGAAAATAAGTTGACATCTTACCACTTTTTAATTTCTTAAAGGCTCTGTAATCACCAGGATTTTTCATTATCTTTAGTCTAGTGTGTGTGTTCTATACACATGTACGTGTACAGTTGCAACTCCTAAGGCTTGTTGTATATTGTGAATTTGCTGAATTTGCATCTCTCTAAGAGCTGAAAACCCACTTCCTTTTCCTTTGGTTAATGTCAGTCTTCTGAAATAAGTCTTACACAGTATGAAGCAGAGTATTTAATGTTATCCTACAGGCTTATAGTTAATATGCCTCTTCCTGAGATTGTTTGTTTAAATAGGAATTGAAAAGGCCATTGTATATGCTATCTCCATTACAAGAGACATGGTAGTAATAGTTCATAACAGCCTGTTGATTGATTTCTTTTGCTAAGTTGTTGATGCTAGTATTGTCCTAATGTGAAAGGTCAAAGGAAAAACAAGATGTTGAAAGTATGTGTTTTAAAGAGCACTATGTATTAGTTGGAGGATGTCCTCCTAAATGTGTAAAAAAAAAAATCTAGGATAGGAAAAAACCCACAGCCTCTCTGTAAATGATTTGAAATGTTGACATACCTTTCAAAATATAAGTTCCTTTTATCTTCCTGATACTAAATAAATGGTATAATTCAACATCAGTTTCATCTAGATGTATCACATGCTACTTGAGGAAATATTGGCAGCTTCTTCAAGAAGGAAAAACTTGCAGACTCTAAATGATGGGTAATTTCGTAATGAAGTCAATTAGCTGAACTTGGAAATTACATTTTGTCTTTTTAATGACTGTCCTAACATGAATCCCTGCAAAAAAAGAGGAGCATTCTGTATTTTCTCTGCTTTGGCTTCATATTTATCAAGTAGCTTCTTTCAGTGTTACAGGTCAAGCTTGTATTTCTGTATTACTTGTTTCAGAACTGGCCCAATTTATCAGGGAAATGGGTCTAACACTAATTACTTCACACCCTGGAAGGACAGAGAGGAAGTGATTGTATTAGTTCACTAAAGGCAGTTTTGTCACATGCTTTTGGATATCATTTTCTCAAACCCCTTGTCTTTAGACACTAAATTTGAGCAGAAGGTTGGTTTTTCTTTAATTGTTTCCTTTTGAACTTTCTTGGAAAGGCCACAGAGCTGTGTATATTGGAGTTCACGTCCCACTTGGAAAGTCAGGCCGTCGACGGCACAGACATCGTGGGCACAGGCACCACAGAAGAAAAAAGGAAAAAGAAACTGACAGAGAGGATGGCCGAGAATCTCCATCATATGGTGAGAAACTTGTTGTGTGAGTTCTTGGCCTCTCTTGAAAATAAACTTGTAGTAGTTAACTATCTGCTTAAATGTTGTTTGTTTTGTGCTATTTCTTATATTCTCATTGTAATTAATGTCTTTCTGTGTACAATCAGACAAGGGTTTTGTGGCTGTGTTTTATCTAAGTCATACGCTATTGGACTTGGCCCAGTTGTGTCGGCATGAGTGTTCAGCAGCCTGCACTGAATAGGTTAGGCTAGAGCTTTGTAATTCTCTTCTGTAGCATGAAAATCTGTGTTATTTAAATTGGACACCTTTTTTCAGATTGTGTAGTTGTGTATGCCTCTTCATCTGATTTTTTAAAAGTAAGAATGTAGCTGTGAAGCAGCATTTACCATGGTAATTTGATAAATGATTTATTTTATTTAAGTATATACTTCAGCCTTTTTGCTGTCTGTTAGTAAAGGAATTGTACTGCCTCCTAAGCTTTTGATTTGGATCATAAACTGCCCCCCAACCTGCCTCTTGCCCTCAAGAGATGATGAATTTTTCATATCCTTCTCTGAAATGAAATTATTTGGCACTACTCTTAGCAGTTTTTCTTCAAGACTCTACATCCACTTTTATTTCTAGAGTGCAATGAATGGGCAAGTTATGGTGCAGTGTTTGAATTCAAGTGTGGACACTGTGCTGTTCACTATGACCTGTCTGTAACTGGAACCATGTTCTACATGGGGCCAGTGCCTGAAACAAAGGATTCCTTACATGGAAATGCTTTGACAAGTCTCCTTTTACCATTCTTTGGCAGTTCTTGGTTTCATCCATCTTCAAGGCTTCTCCTCACGAATATAAATTACTATAATTGATGTTATGTTTGTAGAATCTTGCTGTACAGTGTTTGAAGCAACAAGTGATACTAAATTGATAGAAATTCAGTTCTCTGTTCTGGTTACTCTGTTGGTTTTGGGACAGTAACACTCTGCTACAGATTTTAATTCATAAAGAATGTTGTTTGCATTCAAGAGCTCATTTCAGAATTGTGTTACTGAATGCTACTGGTGATGTATGCCATAACAAAAATGCAAAAGCAAAATTCAGTTCTGAATGAAGTAATTCAGGTCCTACAAATCTAAAAGGTGGTTTTCCTTCTACAGTAGAAGCATACAGTTGTGTGTTCACATCTAACAGCTGTAAGAGTGATGTTTCAGTGAAAAAAGTAAAAATTCTAAAATTGAGATTTACCTGGATTTTCTGTCTCTGACATTCCTTGAGATAACATTGCAGTTACTACATTATTGAACCTTTGTAATATAAAAATTTGTTTGAGTTAAAGCAAAATCTGTGTATAGATATTAAAAGTACCTAAACCCACGTGTCTTTATTTAGTGTCTGTGTCATAATGATATAATGAATTTTGTTCTCAAATTCAAAACAATGTTTCTAGCCTTTTGGTATATTAATTTTTACCTTTTTTTTTTTAAAGCCAATTTTGCTGTTGATGGGGTTTTTTTTTCATATTGGCAATCTATAGAGGAGCTAAAAATACTTAATTACTTTTCATAAACATAAATTTCCAGATGTTTTGTTTTCAGAAACAATGCAAAATTTTCAGAGAGCCTCCTTTTAAAGAAATGTCTATGTTTCTTTTGTTCCTCTTCCCTCTTAAAGAGGATATGCTGCACATTTCCAGCTGAGAGCAGGAGATTTTACTGATTTGGGGTGTTTCTTGTGTAATACAAGTATGAATTCTTTTAATTGTCCAGTTTCTCCTTTTCTTCAAGACACACCATCTCAACGAGTGCAGTTTATCTTGGGTACTGAAGACGATGATGAACACATTCCTCATGATCTCTTCACTGAAATGGATGAACTTTGCTTCAGGAATGGAGAAGAATATGAATGGAGAGAAACGGCTAGGTATGCTAGGAGTAGGTTGTTTCAAGGTACATCTGTGTGAGTCAACGCAGGCAGGCAGCCAGAACACCCACAAACCCGTGGTTGGAAACGCAGAGAGTAAATTTATTTCATTCCTTGCTGACTGGAGGACCATGAAGCATCACCCAGGCAGAGATGTGCAGGTGGGGACACCATTGAATGCAGGCTCTGTCCCTGAGGATGGGTGGCAGGCATGGTATGGTGTTTGTGCCCATGTATGAAAGGCTTGCACACGCGTCCTTTGCCACCACGCCATTATCCCCCCGTGCTGTCTTATGGTGTGAGCTGTGAGCCCTCTCTAAAGAAAGGGAGCTCAAGCACATCCATGAAAGTGCCTCCAGGTCTCTGTAAACACCTGTTATCTCTACACAGACATTCTACTTCTCAAAACAGACAGTAGGCATTGTGTATGGGGTTTCCCACACTGGTATTTTCCAGACCATGGCATCTCCAGCTGCAAGGTCGCTTGACCAAGTCTAGCATCTTCCTTGCTGTTCTTCCACTTTTAACCCTTTCCTCCCATCAATAGCTTGGAGTGATTTTATTTCAAAGAACTGTGAGCTAGGTTTGGGTTAGAATTTTCACTGACTATAGGAGTTGTGTGCTCAATTCATGCTCAGCGAAACAAAACTTTTGGGTTTTTTTGTCCAACTCTGAAAGAATACAGTTTCTCCAGAGACCCTCAGTCTTACTGATTGGTGGTGTGTTCACTTTCCTAAAACTAATCATACCAAACATTGTGAAAGGTAGGACTATGCTGAGTTATAAATATAGGTGTCCATCCATGGAGTGACATCTCTTTTTTGCTGATATATTGGTGTCATTTTTTTTTTTCTCACTCAGACATAAAGAAAATTGAGTATTATGTTTTTCTTGGGCAGCATTTGATTAGTTTTTTGCAAATTGCATGCATGACCATTACAGGATGCCATACTGGTTTAATTGCTGCCATTTACTTATGTGTTGTAACAAATTTTTCTGCATTCTGTGCTTCCAACTACCTTGTTGCATGCTATCTAGCTTCTGCAAAAGTTTAATTTGCTTAATGCCTGTAAGTCGAAATCAAGATCAATCTATAATTGCGTGTATTAGTATTGCCCAATTCTTAAATGTCATCTGATCCAGCACCCTTAGGAGACTTGTACATGCTATATGGTATGTTTCAGACAGCTTTCTGATCCTAAAATACTGATGAAATCAAGGTGCAAAATCAAGTAACAAGGCATAATCCTGTACTCTTCACAAGAATGTGTGAATAGGCAGGTACTGTTCAAACCAAAAGAAACAATATGGGTAAAACCTAAAACATTTGTGTGGTTGAAAGGCCTGATAAAAATGTCAATGATTTGGGCTCTCTGTGAAAATGAAAGGCGGTGTGATTTCATGCAATTTCCTGTTCCGTGCCATGCTGAAGCCACATGGAAGGATGGGATTACTTGCAAATTTTCTTTCCAAAAGAAATATAAGTATGTGAATGTATTTCAGGTGGCTGAAATTTGAAGAGGATGTTGAAGACGGTGGTGATCGATGGAGCAAGCCTTATGTAGCAACTCTGTCTCTGCACAGTCTCTTTGAACTGCGAAGCTGTATTCTAAATGGGACGGTCATGTTGGACATGAGAGCAAACACGCTTGATGAGATAGCAGGTTGCAGCAAAACTTTTAAAAAATATTTTATTCCTAAATTTTAGTCTGTTTGAGGTGGTTTTGGTCGTGTCTTTATATTCTTGAAATACTGTATTGAAGAAACAGGTATGTGCGTGCTTGCTGCAGTTTTCTTGATCTGGTTATAAGGAGCTGGTCCTACAAACTTCACATACAAAAAGCTGCACTGGATGACTAGGAGCTCCTTTAGTATGTATTTTAGGATGAGGCCCAGAATTTGCCTTTATGTTCTAATCCCTGAATGTGTTCTTTGTCTTTGTTTCTACAGATGAATTATAAATATCTGCCAGAACATTTTAGGAGTTATTTGTGCACTTTAGTACCATAATTATTAATCATAATTTGGCTGATGTTAACTTGATGCCATTAGTGCAGTTGGTTGTTGCACATCTGGTATTTTTTTCACCTTTATTAGAGGTGAGCAGAAATGAATTTTGTACATGTTGTTTGACCTACTATGTTGAGTGTCCTCACTAATCACATGGTCATTTTGGATACTATACAGTCAGCTTTGGAGACTTTAATATATATATTTAATATACACAACATGCACATACATATATATGTGTGTGTATATATATATACACACACACACATTATATATATCTGCTTAGCCTGAATGCCTTTAAATTAGCTTTATATAATTTTCCTGGTATCTCTTGCTACAGGTACCACACAGTGGAATGCATTCTCAGGAATCATACTAGAATTAGGGTTGACCAACACTTACATGAAGGACAGGGTGTTATGACCTTAAAAACTTTGGAAGTGCTTGAAATGTTTTCTTGTTTTGAAATCTTCAAAATTCACTCAGGAATTTGGTATTCCCTTACTTTTCTCCTGACTTACTGAACAAGAGTGTTCAATGCATCATTTGTTAATGTAATGTTTTGGTTTATAATTTTGTTTTTAGGAATCAAATTTAGCAACAATCTTAGTATGTTAGAAAAATAGTTGTTGCTTAATTCTGTGTAAATGGCACTCCTAAAAGCGGGTATTTTAGTTGGATCTAGAATGTCTTAAGAGGTTGTATGAATTTGTTTCAAGTTCATTTTAGGTGCCATTGTGAAGTATGAGGATAACAGTCCTTGATATGCAAATGTATTGGGTTCTTTCCATGAGCCAGGAATACCTAGTAGGTATTACTGTTTCTTACTCAAAAGAGGAGGGAGAAGGTGGAAGGTTTCCTTCTGCGAACCTCTAACAAATGACTGTGTTACCAGTAATCCCAGAAGGAAGCTGCCCTGTACTGACAGACACTTTGCTGCATGTAGTTTTGTTAGTGAGGCAACCTAACATTTTTAACTGTGAGAAGTTCTATGTCATTTCAGTTCAGCAATGCAGTTAAGTTCTCAATATGTTAGATAAATCAGGCGATATATATATTTGAGAAATTGTCATGTAGGCTTGTTGTTGCCTTATGCAGGTTCGGCTTTTTTATGAATTTATTTTATTTTTTATTATTTATAAAAAAAGGCAGCTAAGAAGTCACAGATATTTTGCCTGATATGCAGTCTGTCTTTCCTGGGTGAATATACTGCTGAGATGCCCTTTTGAAACTTGATCTTGTTTGACAGACGATTGGTTACTTTTAGATGATATAACTAGATATTGTTTACACTTTCTCCTCTAAAACATGTAAATCCACATGAAGTTTAGTAGAGAGTCTCAGGACCTTAGGGCATCCAAAGATGACAGAGTTATGGAATTCATCTCATTCTGTAGTAACTTTCACTTTTATATAGTTGTATATACTTTAAAATTAGGAAACACCACCTTAAGAATGTCACGTCTGTTTTCCATTATGTTTCTGTCTTTGTGTACTGACTTCTAGTGTAGGGTTGTTGAATACAGTAGATACTTTTTTGAATGGGAGTCACCACTGAACGTTGAAGTAAATGGCAATACATTATAAAATACTAAGTAATTTATTCCTTGAAATGATGCTGCTAATAAATACTGTCTATTGGATCTGCATGTTGTGCTTTCCTCATTCTCACATTTGCTTGTTTACTGACATATTTAAATATGTTCTGTGGATTCTTGAAAATGACTGCAAAAGAAAAGACTTTTTTAGAATAGATTATTTTTGTTTTGTAATTTTGTGCAACTACAGTGCTGGAGTGTGGTGAAGGAGACATTTGGTAGCTATCTATATAATTTTTCTTTGTTGTTCTTACTATTATGTAGATATGGTTTTGGACAACATGATTGCCTCTGGCCAGCTGGATGAATCCATAAGAGAGAACGTGAGAGGGGCCCTCCTAAAAAGGCACCATCATCAGAATGAGAAAAAATTCAGCAGTCGGATTCCTCTGGTTCGGTCTTTCGCAGATATAGGCAAGAAACATTCTGACCCTCACTTGCTTGAACGAAATGGTGAGATAAGTTGTAGCATCCAGTTTGTACTAACCTGGTAAATAATGTTCTCACTGGGAGATGAAGGAAAGTTCAGCTGGCAATAGCAGATAAGTGTTTCCTTCTTGATGAGCAAAGAACTAACAACAACGTGGATGATGTTTCTGGATGTTGTTTAATTTACTCAAACTTTCTCCTTCTGCCTGTGAACTGTAGCATGCATTATTATTTTGAAGTACAGAAATAGACCTACACTGGTCCTAATGTTTTTTAGTATATGCTTGAATAAAATGTGCAATGTTTGAGGAATTTCAGCATCGTGATTTAACTTTATACATGTGTATAAAATGGATGCTACTTGCTTATATAGTCTTTGCAAAAGAGATTTACATAGTGATCATGAGTTCAGTGATGCTGACAATTAATGTGTTTTAATCCAGTGTTGTTATGTTAATATGGCTAGAAAAAGTTCACTATGCCAATGGTGAAGATAGTACATTTAGCTAGGACACTATTTTTTTTTAAACTATTTTTGTAGAAAAGGATCTAATGGGGGAAAAAAATCCCTAACCCAAGAAAGATATTAGCAATGTTTTTAGAAGCTGCACCACATCTTGTTTTGAACCAATTCCTGAAAATTTACTCTGTGCATCCAGTTCTGAACTCCAAATAGCAATATGTACTGCAGAGCACCTGACTTGTATTCTTGTATTTCTGTGGCCTCTGTTTCCATCTCTTCCTTGTTTTCTTTTGCCTTGCATTAAGTAAGACACACAGAATTTCAACTGAAATTTTTTGATCTAGCGAAAACTACTGATTTCATAAAACACTCCTTGAAGTGAACTTCTTTTCCTGTCTTGAAAGATGCCTCATTGCTTAGAATGTTTCACTTAGTTAAGTGTTTGTTAGGAGCTACATATGCTGGAGTGCTCTCCAGAGAAGGCCCAAGCTTACTGATACCTTTTATTAGCCAGGGAGTGTATGATGTATGCTTAAATATTTCTCTGATAGTTTCAGAACAATTTTTTCAAGAATGAAAATGCAACTAATTTTTATAAGAACGTATTGTCTTCTGTAACTCCCAACTCTCCTGTTTTGTGCCACAAACATGGAAAGTTTCACTCACGGGTTTGGTTTTGCCCATCCTTGAACACCTGCATTCCCATTGGTAACTGAGAATTATGTCTCTGAGGTCTCTTGCTTGTCAGTTACCTTTTGTGTATCACTTCTACTTTTCAGTGTTTTTTATTCTTGATACTATTTCTCCAATAGAGCATGGGATATATGCTGAAATAAGAAACCAGTACAATTCGATGAACTTTTTGTCAACATATACAGATTTACATTTTCTTTATAATCCTGTGGTGACCTTCTAATAAGCTGGTAAACTAAACATGATACTTTTTAGGCTCATTAGGGGTGGGAGTGTGTTAGAACATCTCATGTTCATGATTTATCACAGTTATGCTGACAGAAATCTAGCTATTACTGTAGTGATTACAGACAAAATCTGCCAGTCTGCCCTTTTGGGCCTATTTTCTTTATTGTACTGCAGTTTTGTGGGTTTAATAGTTGATTTTTGGTTCTTTTGTTCTTAATTTAAATCAGGTTTGTATCTGTAGGATCCACTCTTCCATTGTTTGGGGAGGAGGGGAATGTATTTCATCTCTACCTAGGCATGCTTTCTGCACCTCCTTCTTGTAAATTATTCTAGGCCCATTCAACATTCTGATCTCTGTAGTGCCTACCATAAATGTGAGAGTAAATATGTCTAGTTTGCTGTTTCCTTGCTTGTTGGCATGGTACATGAAAACAGCATGTTTTGGCTTTCAGGGGTTGTAGGAGGAGTAATCAGTAATCTTTTCAAGGAGGCTGCCACCCCAGGCAAAGTGTTTTTGGTAAACAGGAGAAATGGTATTGCTAAACCTTCTAATGGAAGTACTAATGTGAGTATCAACAGTCTCTCTTCCTGCTTTAAGGAAGAACTGAAGTCCATTGCAAACTCCAGTCTCAGGGAACCATCACAAGACTATGTTCTCTTCATATGAAATTAGTGGGACATTGAAGCTGGATAGGGCAAGAAAAGTAACAATGGATTTTGGAGAAGTGTGTTTGGGTTTAGGCATATGAGGCTATGGTTAGTCATAGCAAGAGGAAATGGAGAAGGGACTATGTATCTCATTTTTGTGCCCTCTTCAAAAACATATATTGAGACTAGAGCTACCTGGGAAAATCCTTAGTAAAACCAGACTTTTATTGGAAGACAGTTGCATTTAACAAAATTAGATACGTTTGATCATGTTCACTTTTTAAAAATCAAAAATTATTTGTATATAATGAGTGGAGTCTTGTAAGGTTTTTGTTGCTAATGATTTTTCAGTGTATTTTTTGGATGGCATTATGGTAAAATTTGGAGTAAGAAATTCTTCTAGAAAAATTCAAGAGTCAATTTTAAGAGATAAAATTCTTTTTTAATTAACAAATCTTATTCTGACTTAATATCTTCTCCCACAGATCTTTGGCATTCTAATTAGTACTCCTCAGTAGTTTCTGACTTCTAACGTCTGAAATCAGATTTGCTCTTGCCTCTTGTCTTACCTGCATGAGTATGACACTTTGGCTTGTAAAGCTTGCAATTTACTATGTAAATTGTTAATGCATATTTGTATCTGTGTTTTTTTTTTTTTTTTTAATTTTTTTTTTAAAAAATTAATCTATCCCTTTTGTAAGCCTCATGGTGTTCCATTTGTTTTATCTCAGGGGAAGGCCTTTCAGCCTCCCGCCACTCTTTGCGAACAGGTCTCTCTGCCTCAAACATTTCCCTGAGAGGAGAAAACCGTTTGTCAGTTCTTCTCAATTACCTCCTTCCTTCTTCAAGAGCTGGAACCCCGGCAGCCTCAAGGTGTACAACCCCTGTAACTACCCCTCAAAACACACCACCCTCCAGTCCTACCTGCAGTCTCCCGCCAAGCACAAGTGCCCAGCCAAGTCCTCTTCAGGGCAAGGAATTGCTGGTGTCACCTGCCAGTGATGATATTCCTTCGGTAGTAATCCACCCACCTGAGGAGGACTTAGAAGTGCAGGAAAGCCAGGAAAAGAAGACAGAGGAAAATATTGGCAAAACACCAGGCAACTATTGAAATTTAAGCTGTCCATGTGTGATGCTCTCTGCATCTGGATCACTTGCATTGCGGTTTTTGGCACATAACTTGGGCACAAAGAAATATGTTAACTGTTACCTCTGCCTGCATGTTCATTTCTTCTCACTTGTGATTGTTTTCTTGTTTGGCATTTTTAACTTCTTAGCTTTTAACAAAAGCAAGCAAAAAATTCTTTAATTAACATTCATTTGTTTAATTAAAAAGTAATATGATATATATAATATATAAGCAACATGTCAAAAATGGTGGCCTTTTCCTTTCACTCACCTACAGTCCATATCAGGGTTTGCTTTGGTTTTATCAGTGGTTAATACTTTGCAATGGTGTTTGATATCCTGAGGTAGGTACAGTTGAAGACATGGTGAAGTATTAGACACAAATATGAAAAGAATTAGGAAGGACGACATTATCAGTGGTGTTCATAGTTAGTTGTATAATGAAGTCTTGAAGCAGTTTTATTTTTGGTTTTCTGCTTTTAAAAACCACGACTGTTAAGATCAGTAGTGGTTTATGATGAAATTTTCAAGTTCAGTTCACCTACATCTGTTTCCAGAAAGCTCTCCATTAGTGCCTTGCTTCTGCATCAGACACCACTCCATTAGTGTTTTGTTGTGTTTGATATGCAAAACTGGAGAAGGTAGTTAAGAGTTTGTAATTGTAGGTTGGAGCTCTGCAATTTTTAATTTTGTTGCCTTGCAAAGCTTTGTTCTTTATATGTGAAAAGATGTGTAGATGTATAGATAAGTTGAAAGAAACTATCAGAACTTCCCATCCTTTCTTGAATTGTTTTCAGTAAAAGTTTCATAACTCGTGCATTCTGCATATATACTGTTATACTTGCTTTACTTTTGCAAAATTATCACCTACTTAGGGACTTCATGATTCTTCTACGTAGACCAAGTTTTTAAGGGGGCGATCATCTTTCTTTTTAGTCTTTAGGCTCCTCCTGCCTTTTTTTCCCTCTGCTTCTCAGAAATTTGTCTTGCCAAAATCTAGTGTATAGGTTTGTCTTCTTTAGACCTGCATCTGTTGTGGGGGGAGAGGGGCTTTGCTTGGCTTCTTCCTCACTTGTTTAATAAATAAGAGCACACTGTTACATGTAGCAGCAAAAACTTGCTGATGGAGAAAAGGCTGTGGTTATTTGCTTTTTCACATTTGGCAGCCAAGTCACTGTAAAAGAAAAAGCAAACTATGTTGTAAGCTGTTATCTTGAGTTGAAGTATAAGAGCCTCATCATTACTTAAATTCAGAAAAGCAAACAAAACCCTCTTTCTCTGACTTCCTTATGGGAAATTAAGAGCATTCACACGAAGATTATTCTCTCAGGGGTCATCTTCCAAAGGTAATTAGAAACCAGAATTAAAATAACAGCTGTAATTGGTTTTCCAGTTCTCATTTATCTGACAGGAATGACAGCATGCCAGACCCAAGGTCTTTGGAACCCGAGAGCAGGCGAACAAATGAAGATCAAGTACTTGATGTTGCTATTATCACTAATAAAGCTTTCCACTAGTATCTCCAAATCATGTTCGGATTGCTTCTGTTCCTCAAGGGGATGTTTCTCGTAAGGGAAAAATCTGAAAGGGATGGTTTTCCAGTTAATCCATAAGTAAAAGTCTTTTCAGAGAATGTTAAACACCAACAATGATGGAAGACATTTTTGTTTTCTGGGGTTTCCCCCCTCTTTTTTAGTTCAATAAATCATCTGACCAGAGAAAGACATGTTTTGCTTAGAGATGCCTTTGAAGACATTCTCAGACTATGACTTCAGAGCTGTAACTGGACTAATCTTTGTCTTGGGAGACAGAATCAGAAGGAAACCCTGACAAGGAAGTCATCTTCCTGGTATTAATTAAACAAAAAAAATCTTCCTGGTCATTCTACTATAGAGTATGGTCTGTATTATCTCTCTAGTAATTCAGAATATTGCAATCTGAATGCATTTTCCACATCTGTATGATGGAGTTGAGTTTGCCTCCTGTGAGCATTAGAAATTGTGTTAATTTTCTAATAGGTGGCTTTCTTCTGTTTAGCATTCATCTGTCCTTGGCCTTGTGTTCTTCAGACCTTATTTTTTCGTCTTTGCTATAAACAGCTGGAAGGTTTACTGAACTTAATGTGAGTTACTGTAAAAGGAGGGAAGAGGGAGATGCTTTTGGTCTACCACTTAATTTTTATCAGCCAGTCGTCAGTTCATAATAAATCAACCAGAAGAAGAGTTCTTTTAAATTTTGTTGTTTTTTTTTTTTTTTTAATTTGCCATCAGTTGAAGAACTGTTGAATAATGAATTCTGTCAATAGGGCTAGGAAGAGAACTGTGTCACAGCTAAAAATGAACACTGTTAATTCACCAACTTTCATTGGGCTTTCTTAATGTCTGTAAACAACAGCAAAGTAGCAAAGAGGTCTTTGGGTTCAGTGATAAGTGTACTTTAGAACTGAACAAAATAGCATTTAGAGCAACTTCGCTCTTACAATAATTACTTACTGAAAATAGTATTCAGAAAGGTTTGTATACTTGCTTTCTAGTAGTAATTTGAATATTTTTTTGACATTAAGGCTGCATTGGAATTTAGTTTTTAAAAATTGCTTTTTATTTCCTTAAATGTAAATATGGTATGACTGAATATTTAGAAGTTTTTTATTATGTGATTTTTGCCTATATAATTATATTGGAATGGTCAGGCTTAGGTGTTGAACTCATATCTTACTCATCTTTTTAGGTGAAGCAGAGATGTGAGACAAATGTCTGTATTTCTTGCTTTCTTTTATCAGTAGACAATGTTTATATTTTTGTGATCACAGTATTAAGTGTAGTTGGTGAGAAAATGGACATGGTCTTTACTGAAGGTGTAGTTATAAGTGCTTTGACTTGAGTGGTCTTAAGAGGTTATAATCCAAATTACTCAATGCTCAGTCCACTGTTGACTTTTGGGGGAGACAGGTGATATATCTGCCTAACTAACAACATCAAGAAGAGTACTGTTGTGTTTTTAATGATCCCCTTGGTAGCTTGGTAGTAATGAATTTCTCTGTCACATAGTCTGAAAAGTACTACTAGGTAGTTGTCCTTTTTGCAGTAGCCTCTGAGTTTGCATCTACTGAACTGGAGAAGAGAGGGAAGTAAGTTCTTTTATTAGTGTGAGATTTGAATAAAAAGTGTTCCACTATTAGAGAAGATAACTTTTTATTCAGAGTTTCTCTGCAAATATCAGATTGATTGATATGCATTGTGAAATGCAGTATCATATGGAAATGCTTGCCTAGGTCTCAAAACCTGTAAGCAGTTTTGTCTTGTGAGAGCACCAGTCTGTCCAGCTGCGAGGCCAACAGAAAGGAAGACTCTTTACACGTGGTTTGGGATCAGACAAATATTCTTGTGTCAGTGCTGAAACTTGTGAGCCTTAACTATGACTGATTGGAGAAATTTGAAAGTCAAAGCTTTTAGAAGAATCATTATCACTTTGCTACTGAAATAGTAAGTGTTGATGCTAATGATTAGAATCCTTATTCTCTGTCTTTCTCCTTGATTGTCTCTCCACCTTTTTGTTCTATTCTCTGCTTGCTCTTGCTCACAGTCTGTTTCTGAAAAGTGCCAAACAATGCATTATGTCTCATCTTTCATCAGTTACAACATTTTGAGTTTCTTCTGTTGCTACTGGAGGAGGAGAAAAAAGTGAAAAAAGGTTATATGTATAAACCTTTATACTATGCTGCTCTTCTGAAACAACTGTTCAATATTTATTTCGAGTTCCACAAGCACATCAACTCTTAAGCAGTTAAATACTTTCATCAGCTGATTTCACAGGTGGTTGATGCTGTGATTCTTGTGAATAATGCATAAATCTTGGAGCAGAAGAGTAGAATATGGGAGGGGTATTTTGTTTTGGGGTTTTTTTTTGTTTGTTTGTTTTGTTATTTTTTTTCTTGTCTAGCTAACTGAACATAGCATTTATAGTGTTAGTTCATTACTTGTGCATGTTAGCATTTATGAAGGAAATTACAGCCTATTAACTTCATTTGATTTTTGCTTCAGGAAAAACTGTCTATACCACTTATATTCCTATGAACTGTATGAATGAAAATTATGGTAAAGGCTTGGACCTGCATGTTTTCTGTTGCTAAGTTAATTCTTTGAGAGAGTTTTTTGGAAACAAATATGGAGATGAAATAAAGTGAATTCAGTTGTCATTTGAAATGACAAAAAAGGTCAAAATTGCTAAATTATAAACATGGATGTATGCAAATAGTTATGGGGCAGTAGGTATGAGAGAACAATAGCCCAAAGGTAGCCAGTAAGGACCTTTTTTTTTATCTCAACTAGGGTGATGCTTGACTTACAGGCAAACTTTCTCCATGTAATATGTTATTTAGACTTCAATCTTTGTGTAGATGTGGTTTTGAAAGCGTGTGAAAACATGTTCTGTCACCACAGCTGAAAGGTCTAGTGTAGACAAGCAAGAAGGCCAAATGCACTTCTAGTGCATGTTAAACTGAACAAATAAAAGCTCTGTAATCCAAAAGGTGGGATTTGGGCTTGGTTATGCATGCCTAGACCAACTTTTAAATGTTAATTGGGTATAGGGGTAACTGTGATGCAACGTGGAATTCAGTGTGTTTGAACACTTGGATTACATTGACTTTTGCACCGTTTACTGAACCTGCACTTCAGTGCTGCTGGCAGTGTAGCAAGCTACATAAGATGGTTTTGTTTTGGTGCAGGTGTTAGAAGGAAGCTGTTTGTTGAACTTTAATAACTTCATTGTATGTGCCTCTTCAGCTGAAGTGTGTATTCCATATAGTAACATCTGGTCAGATGAATAGTGGGAGCTTTGGTCTGTTGATGGAACTCGTGGTCTGTGAGCTGTGTCTCCTTCCTGTAGTACAGTATTTACTTGTACAGCTTAGTTAATTACCAGGATATAATTCCTTGTATTTCTAACCTGAGGCTTACTGATGCTTTTTACCACTGCAGTAGCTACTGCAGAGCAGACTAGATAGCAGAGGTGTTTGCATTTGGTGTTGAGAACTTCTTAATATGGTGAAGGTGCTATATACTAATTACTGTATCAGTTTTGATTAAAATGTCAACAATTTTTTCTGCAATTAAAGTAGCTTATATTGTCAGGTGACTGTTCTGCAAATGGCCATCATTTGGGCAATACTTAATTTTTTAAAATTATGTCATTATTTTGACAACACAGTGACTTGTTAATTGTTGCATTTATTATACTAATGTAGGGCACTCTTACTGAATAACGTGCACATTTGCTTTAAGCAAGCTGCCACATTGACTTTTGGTAGTGTTGCACACTCAGTTCACTTCATGCACCACTTTGAACTTATCTCCTTTGTTTTAATTTAGGGCTATTAGCATCTCCACAGTCAGCACCTGGAAATTTAGACACTGGGAAAAGTGGAGATGTTAAAGGTACTGGGGCAGGAGGAAGCAGAGAAAACAGCACAGTTGATTTTAGTAAGGTAAGTAACATTAAATACTTTAGTATTTAGCACAAACTAACTACGTGCTGGTTGTAACCCCCCCCCCCCCCCTTAGTTGCAGCTGAGATGTGTACCAGTGTACACAAGACACAGGTACTAAGAGATAACTTGTACACATGAGTGTCAGAATATGGTTTAGGCTAAATGTGTTACACGTTTTGAAAATCTTCCCAGTGGGATGGAAGGTACCCTTTGATAATCTTCTCAGTGTTTTGGTAACATAAGAGTGCAGCTGCTCTCCTTGTGCAGATGGAGGTTTTTTCAGATATGCTATTAAGGCTCATGTGAAAAGAATTTTGTAGGTTGTGTTGTAATTTTTTTTTCCTAGGACTTTTTGTTGTTGGTGGGTTTTTTTGGATGTGGGTTTTTTTTCCTTCTTTTCCATGAAGAGGGCTTTTAAAGAGTATTATGAATTTCCTGTACAAAAGTTATTGTACATCTTAATCATTAGGAACATAGACTATCACTTTCTGGAGAAAACCTTGTAAAAAAATCTACTGGAAATCTCTTGTATTTCTTTCATGATTTAAATTTGCTGGGCAAGTTCCATTATGACTTTTACTATAAAACTCTAGTTTGTAGTGTCATCTGTACTGCGAAACACTGTAAGACAATTGGTTTGCCAGGTGAAATAATTACGTTTAAGAAAAGCTGACTTACAGTGTAGCTCTGATCCAACCATGGTAGGTGCCATATATTCCTGCTCCTCTGTCACAGTTTTTATATTTTTGCTTGGCCTGTCCTTGTGTACACCTGCCTTGTCTCCTGTTGGACAGGAGTCAGCCTCCTGGCACTGTAGTTGTGGCACACTTGGTGTGGGACTCAAGAGGCCATCAGTAAGTTCCCTAGCTAGCAATGTAATTGGTGCTTGTGTGTGTGTGTGTGAATACAGAGTTCATGTCCTGTACCACTTTCTAATGCACTTCTGTAATTATGTACAGAAATGGATGTCAAGATTTTCAGCTGTCATATTCTTCATGGATGAAAAGATACACATACAAATTATTTTTCAAAATGATGACATATTTGAAAGACACAGCTGTGAAATAACTCACTGCATTCTAGAAACCATGTGTAATTACATGAACTCTCCTTAGTTAATTGTGCATAGACTTTTGTTAATTTATGTCCTATCACAAAATTTTTGTCATTATAATATTTGAAAGGTGATTATGCAGTTTGGAGTCTTCTAGAATATACTAGGTGTTAGTAATTCTAACTTCTAGAAAATAGTTTCTTATTATTTGGCTGTCTGACCGACTGACATTTTCTAAATGTGTTTGTCTTTTCTGTACTGTGGGATACTTAATTTGCTTTTTAATTTTTCTTTGTAGCATAAATGTCTAGTAAATAGTGATAAACTTAATTATGTTACAGAATTTCTGCTAAAAAATGTGAGGGAATAAACACTTGTTTCATCTTTGTATGAATAGGTTGATATGAACTTCATGAGGAAAATTCCTTCAGGAGCAGAAGCATCAAATGTGTTAGTGGGAGAAGTAGATTTTTTAGAAAGACCCATTATTGCTTTTGTGAGGCTCTCCCCTGCTGTGCTTCTCTCGGGACTCACAGAGGTTCCGGTTCCTACACGGTAAATAAATGCCTGGAAAGTCTGGCTTTACTTACGCAATAAGATAATAATATTTAAGATCTCAGCTGAAAGTTTTTACATATACTGTATTAAGCTCAAGAAACGTAGAGTTTTGTTTAACATTATGCCAGTCATTTGCTGCAGTTTGAATGAATGAGATCTGCCATAAAATTCTCTGAATGCATAAAATATGTGTCATGGTGTGGTCTAAAGCAAGTGCAGGAGTCAAAACTGACAGATGACTTGGAATAAAAACAATGAGTCTTCCAAGCTTGTGTTGCCATTTTAAAGATGGGCATGAAGATTGTTGTAATTCCCTTCAGTGTGACACAGCTTGTCAGAGGGGAAGACCCACTAAGTCTGAAAGACTGTATAATCTGAAGCTCTGCTCTTTCTATACAAATAACTCTGTAGATGAATAACTTAAGTGTTGGAAAAGCTTTTTTTAATTATGTGCTCAAATCTACATGATTGGCACTGAAGTAACCAATCTGCAGCTATTATGCTGACATGGTTTTCATTCTGCAATATGCCATCCAGCCTGGTGCAGCCCCCCTGCTCCCCCAAAATTGTGGGGCTTGCCAGTATACTGTGGGTATGTTTATTACAGATGTTCAGAATATCAAAATGCCAGTCCTGTGATGAAGGTAGCAGATCATTTCATCAGCCATCATGGAGGACACTTGATTTTCTGTGCACATTGATGTATTGGACTGTTCTGTGGTGTTTGGCATACATTTGTACGTTCATGGTTTTTTGGTAGTTTTTTTTTAATGTTTTAAAATGAACCAAGTGTTTATCTTTGTAGTTTTCAGTTTACACACACTTTTGAAAAGCAAAAGTTAATGTATGTGAGAATTTTCAGAGGGTAGTTGACATTAGTGTTCGTGTTTATTGAGAAATTCCAAAATTTCTGCATACAGGTTACTGTATCAATGTAGCTAAAATTATTCTGTCCCAAGTTTTTCAGAACGGTGTAGACTTGCAGATTTGGAATAGTGTACTTGAATCCTGAAGATGCACTCTCAGTTTCAGTTAGGGTAGTAAACTTGGAAAGGAGACATAGAATTGAGCGTTTTGTACTCTGAGATAAAAGAAGATGCTACCTTTTTTCAAGTGCATTGTGTTTAGGACCTTCATTTTCATGGAATATACGAAGAAGGTCATGAACGAAATTACTTAGTTCAGTCTTTGTTTTGTATCCTTTTGAATGTATGAGATGCTAATCCTATTCATGGTTTTGGTGGAACTTTTCATGTTTCTTTCATTTTTTAAGAAAAAAAAAATTGTGATAACTGTTTACTGGGGTTGGAAACAGAGAGTGTTAACATATGTGTTAGGCTTAGTTAAGATTTTGGAGTAATTTTGGTTCAGATTTGAATTCCTTCTAGTAATGACTTTGAGACAAGTTTTGTGAGTGTTGCAGCAGTCTTTTAAGGTCTGAAATGGTGGAAATTATATTTTTACTTCCCTACTAAATTGTCTTTAAACATTGGTTTGAAAGACCATCTCTGAGTATATGCAAATAAGTCAGCCATATTCATCTCTATTGCTTTCTCCACAGGTTTTTGTTTTTATTGCTGGGACCAGTAGGAAAGGCTCCACAGTACCATGAAATTGGAAGATCAATAGCAACACTTATGACAGATGACGTGAGTGATGTATTTTAAATGCTAGTGGTTATAGTCTAGAATAATATATTTACCAGTTGATTTCCATAAATGATTTTGGAGTGACAGGTTAAAGGAAAAAAACCCACACAAACTGGTTAAATGAAGAACTGTAAAGTTAATTATTTCTTGTGTTGATAAAGTAGGTAATGGTAAACTAACTTTCCCCCTTGTCTGTCTTGAAGAAATTCTAAATATATTTCTGAAAAAGTTGTTTTGGCTTTGATGTATAGATTTCATTTTTGTATTATGTTGGTTAACAGAAATATTAAACAGAACCAGTTTTGATATGAATCACAAAAGGACACAACAAAATGTGTAAGTGTTCAGGACAGGAAGTTTAAGAATGCATGCAATTGAGTCATCACAGATTTTTTTTTTTTTAAATCTAAGTAAGGTTAAATAATTATAATTAGAGTTTTGCTGGCCGTTTGAAGTCATATACTTAGAGCCCTATTGGTTTTAAATGCCACAGGGAAGAACTTTTTAAGACTGTTGCTGTCTTCCTGAGCAGAATTAGGATGTTTTAATTTTGGCTTCACATTGAGCGCCACCTACTGAACTGCTGATAATTTTTAGGGTTATCCAGCAGAAATTCAAATACTTTTTACTCTAGAACAATATGAAGTTTGGAAATGTAAGCCAGAATCATGTAATTTTGCAGTTAGATAACCGTAACAGTTTCTGTTCAGTGTGAGAATTTAAGACTGAAATCTTTAGTTGCAGCTTCTGATTTTTTTAGGTAGGCTGATGTGATTTTTAGGAATACTGTAGATCACTGAAATAGAAAAAATATCAATTAGTCAGTGGTCTAAAGAGACCTAAATAGACTTATGAAATCTAATTTAAGATCAAAAGATCAGATACTTGGAGACAAACAGTTTGGGTTTCAAGTGTACAGAAGCAATTTAGGATCATCTTCTGCAGAGAGATTTTTAATAGCAAAATTAGTGTATTTTCTTCTCTCTGTATATAAAATATATCTTGGGATTCAGGGCCTGTTTTTTTAATTTTATACTGCCTCTTTGTCAATTCAGAGTTTGTGTTGTAGTCTGTGAAACAGTGCACTGTGGGGTTTTTTTGGGTTTTTTGAGCAGTAGAACAATTGTTTTCGTGTGCTCTTTAAGTAGACTTTTAAACATAGTTAAGCTAGATTTGTACAAATGAAGTTCTTATTCTTAATAAAAACTTGTGTTTTGCTTTGAAGCTTATTTGAAGTATTTTCTGTCCTGATTTAGCACAGCATGGTGGTACAGTGGCTGTAGGGCAGAATTACTCAGATAATAGTAGATGAATTTGATGTCCCGAATATTGAAGATTAGCTATTTATTTAATTTAAAAAATTAACTCAATATTCATTTTGAGTTTGAAGACAAAACTACTATAAAAAGGTAGCTTGTAATGCAAAAGTATGCAAGTAAAGCAAAAGCCTAACTTTTGAAGACCTGTAAAATATTTTCCAGGCCTTCCACAAAATAATGAAGTGTAATCATTATATACTGATAATCAGTTACTCTTGCAGAAAAATAAAATAAAAATGAATGTTGAGTACTTTCTTCTTGTAGGTTTTCCATGATGTTGCCTATAAAGCAAAAGACCGAAATGATTTGCTGTCCGGAATTGATGAATTTTTAGACCAAGTGACAGTCCTGCCTCCAGGAGAGTGGGATCCATCTATACGAATTGAGCCACCAAAAAGTGTTCCTTCCCAGGTAAAAGCGAAAAAAAAAAAAAAGTCAAGTTTTTCTTGTAGTGAGGGGGCCAAAACAGAATATAGGATTTGAGCTGCTGAGTACAGAGGGACAGTCACTGCTCTAGTCCTGCTGGCCACACTATTCTTGATACAGGCCAAGATGTCACTGGCCTTTTTGGCCACCTGGGCACACTGCTGGCTGCTCTCCAGTTGGCTGAAAACCATCAGCAAAGTCCTACATCCATTTTGCACCAAAAGCAGATTGTCAATTTAAGTTAAAAAAAAAAAAGAGAAAAAAAAAGAAAAGAAGAAAAGGGGGGAAAAGGATGTTAGTCAGTTTTCTTCTATGCTGTTAAGTAAATTTTATTTACTGTATTTCCTTCTGAAATACTGAAGTGAGTTCATGTGAGAAGTAGGAGAATTGGTCAGAAATTGTCCCTTAGTTCATATTATAAATTTTGCTACCAGTCTAGCAATGATCAGCAAGAATATTTGTATTCTTATAAAAATTTACGCTTGCATGCAGCTTTGATTGAAACGCTTTAATGTATTTTGTCTAGCACGTAGAGTGTTCACAGAATGTTTATGAAATGGATACAAATTGATCATACCATTCAGTTGTGATGATACAGGCTTAGAATGAGAGGCAGTAAAAGTGGGTCCTTAGAGAGACTTTCTGCTCCTTCTCCCTCTTCACAGCTTAGGGGAGTTTGGGCTGCGAGGATCAGAAGCAGGGGAGAGATCAGTTGGTGTTGAGTCTGGTGGTGGTGGTTTGGTGGAGTGGGTGGAATAGAAGGGGGTGACAGCTGTGCAGTTTATTCATGAATTACCTGAGGCTACCATGGAACTTGTTTCCAAAATAAGCAGCGCTCATGGTTTTTTGGAAGGCAAGCTTAGCTGAGAAATTTATGAGGAGCTGGTGAGCAGCCTGCTTGGCCGGGAAATAACTTCTCTTTTATACTTCCGCTAAATACTGTGTGCGTCATAAAGTGAGGTCAGTTTCTGTTGGCAGTTTCTGCTCTGGAAATGATTGAGCCTCTACTGTGCCTTGAAAAGCTAGGCTTTGTTTTATTGTGTTTCAGGAACCTATTTCTTATTATTAATACTGTTGTGCAAGGTACTGGTAAGATCTTTTGTGGAGTGTTGTACAGTTCTAGTCATCTGTACTCAACAAAAGATGAATTTGGCCAATGGTGGACTGCTGATAAGCTGGGAATATCAACAAGATTTGGAAGGCAAGAGTCTCTGCATGCTGTCTTTTAGTCTCAAAGTATGTTTTTTTCTTTTTATGTCGTGGGGGGGGGGGGGGGGGGGGG
>JAWWEU010000081.1:39063648-39088324 GCA_035583155.1 Acropternis orthonyx | reverse complement strand
TTTTTTTTTTGCCCCCCCCCCCCCCCCCCCCCATCTTTTCTGTAGGAGAAAAGGAAGGCACCTAAATTTCCAAATGGATCTACTCCTACAGGAGAGACTCTCAAAGAAGAAGGCCATCATGCTGGACCTGAACTTCAGAGAACTGGAAGGTGTGTTCACTTTCCTAAATGCTAGCTGCCATAAAGAAATAAAAGTGATAAATCTTCATCTTAATGATTGCCATTTGAACATAAAAAAACATGCTATAATTGTCAGAGTACATCTTTTGTCCTTTTCAAGTGTTGGATTCTTGCCTATAAGTGCCAATCTGCTTAAAGTATTTTCAAGCCGGTGGCAATGTTTCTCAACACATTTGCGAAGGATTTCACATAAGATGCTGCCTTAATTTAACTAACTGACTTTTAAGAGTTGCGTTTTAAATTTTAATCGTCAAGAGCATGCAATTATTATAATTACAGCAGGAATATGCAATTATAAGTATTGGGCTAGGTACTAAAAATTTCCATTAATGCAAATCTGTTTTACTAAAACATGTAGGAAATGGAACAACAAGAAATATAAAGTGGCAAAAAAATACTTGGATATTGGCTAGCTTTGGGTTTTGGTCAGGGTTCTCTTAGGCCTAAAATAAAATTGAAGGAATTTATTTCACAGTTGTTCTCTGTTAACTCTGAAATACTTGCCAAAGAAATCCCCAACACGGAAAATACTTGGTTAAGATTAAACTTTTATATCTCAAATGAGAGTAAAGATTAAATCAACTGAGAAATTCTGCAATATATATACAATGTTGTTATCCCCAGATTAATAAACTTCCAAATGAAATGCATCTTTCTCATACATTTGTGAGAAAGGCCTTATAACATTTGCGTTGATTTTTACCATTGTGGCTTTGTTATAATTACTTTTTGCCTCTTTGTAGACAGTATGTGGAGCTGAGAAGTTCATTCCTGCCCACAGAATTATCTCTGGAGAGGCTGTTCTTTTTCTTAGGAATGTTTTTAGGGTTTTTTTTAAGAATTAAAAATAAAATAAATTTTTCTAAGTGCAAATTAATACCTATTATTTTGGAGTCTTAAAGTTTTTTTAAATTGCCAAATCTTTTTGAAATCTTGCTAATAACTTACCTAGTGTAACTAACTTATGTATGTTTGGTTTTGTATTTACATTTATAGAATATCTGTGTACTGCAGATGCAAACATTCACCTAAATTTATTTATTGACCTATTCATATGTATGTAGGGAATTCAAATCAAAAAGCTACAATAACTTGTTGGAGTAGTATTCTTGAAATGTGTCAAAGCAGTGGTCGCAATTGAGGTTTAGCATCTTTCTTCTATTCCTTTTCTTTAATATCATAAAACAGATTTGACTTAAACCAGCATTTAGGTAAAATAGTTTGCAAAGTTATGTTTTCAGTATCTAGCCCATATACACCAATATCTAGCCAGCTTTTAAAAATGTGGGTAACCCGCTTGATTATATTTGGAATGCTGCTGAATTGGAATAGATAAGATTCTCATTTGTGTTTTTAACTGTTATGCTTTAATCTGGATTATGAAATAGCTAATTTGTGCCGGCAATAGGCACTGGCAGTCATGTGTAGCCCATAGTTTTGAACTAGCTAGAATCCTCTAGTGTACAGTTTGACGAGTTTCATCTCACCTATTTAGGCTTTTTGGTGGTTTGATACTTGACATCCAAAGGAAAGCACCTTTTTTCTTGAGTGACTTCAAGGATGCATTAAGCCTGCAGTGCCTGGCCTCGATTCTTTTCCTATACTGTGCCTGTATGTCTCCTGTAATCACTTTTGGAGGGCTCCTGGGAGAAGCTACACAAGGCAGAATAGTGAGTACAAAGAATGGTAGTGGCCAGGCTTTTAGACCTTCAGAGGCAAGTCACTGTGTGCATTTGTCTCATTTATTTATACTTGTATTTGAAGAATTTACCCACAGCACTTGATTAGCCTGCCCCAAAGCAGATCTTCCCCAAAAGGTAATTGCTGTGGAAAATGTGGGGAACCCATGTGAACAGGAGAAGATGCACAGTGGAGGTAAAAAATGTTTATCCTGCCTTATCGGATGAATGGCTTCATGAATTTAGAAAAGGCTTGCATTGCCTTCTTTTTGGCTACTTAAAAGTAATGAATAGCAGTAAAGGTGCACCATCCCACTAGGCCTACTTTAGGCAAAGTCAGAGGCTCAAGGTGGATAGCCAAGAACATGTACTGGCCTTGAGTAGTAGGCCTATATAGGATGGATGATAATGCCTGCCGTGTATGGCGAGCAGTCCATTGTGTGTTTGTGTAACAGACAGGATATGTATGTGCTTGCACTAGTGGTATGTATGTCACAATACAATCAAGTGTCTAAGGTTTATGAGCAGAAAATACTCTTCACTGTAAATTACTTGAATATAAATAATGCACATACAAAATTTTGGTAGTGTTATATAAGATAATACCAGCACCTTTTTCACCACAATATCATTGCACTTGAGTTTTTGGAGCAGGTAAAAATTGCTTAATATCGGCAGTGTTAATAACTTAGCATGAATTCGCTTATGAGTAAACTAGTTTGAAGTGTATTTTCTGGTTTTAAATCTATCACAAAGAAGCAAGGCATTGTCCTTTCGGGGGAGGGAAGCATGTATTCACATGTGTCCTTTATGAGTTTTAAGATTCTGGTAAAGCTTGTAATGTTATAAAATTCTTCTTGATACTTAGATGAAGTTTTTAAGGTTGCTTAATATTAAAATGTCGTTAACTGTTTTATATCTTTCAAGTATTGCTGTTGACTCAATGTTTTGCTGATTGCTGTAGCACTTCAAGCTGATAGAAAATACAGAAATTAATTTTGCCTTTTCTGCGTGCTGGTATCGCCACTCTGAATATAGGAATGATTATCAAAATGTCAGTGTAAATTTTGAATGTACAACATGTGTAATTATGAAAATACATTCCTTTAAAGCTTGATTCTTAAACACCTTCTTTCTTTTAGCTATCTGGGATTGTTTGCGGGTTTGTTGCTGCCTTCAGATACTTGGTGTGCATCATTGAATAAAACATTTAGTTACTGCACACACATGTTCAAGCACAGTAGCTGACATTGTAAGGTACACAGTTTGTATTTGAAACCTTCCCTCACATTCTCAGAGGTCATCACGTCCACAGTACTCCTCTCCCTGCCACCCTGACTGAGAGCCCCAAGGTTAATGCATTGACTAACCAAAAGCACTAATTCAAAGGTAATAGGAGACTGGGATAATATATTTTTTTTTCTGATACAATGAACAGAGGACTCGTTTTCATTTTTAATAACCCCAGTTCAGCAAACCATTTTGACCATTTTCAGATGCTTTCCTGAATTGGAGCCCAAGTTGGCATAGATACTGCTTTCCTAGGCTTGCATAATTACAAAATAGCAAAAACTTAAAAATTCCATCAGGAAGCCTGTAACTTCATTACAGGAATCTGTAATTCTTGACTTCTTACAGAGATAGGTGGTGTAGTTAACTATTCTCAAAATGAAATTTAGTATAATTTTTGTATTAAAATTCCTGCCCCTCTCTTTTGAGGTGCATTGTAACTGTTTGGTTTTTTTTTTTAGCATAAAATGTTTTAGTAAAACATTTAATTCAAGAACTGAAGTAGTTATCTTAATTCAGTGAAAGAAATGCATTACCAGGTGGGACATTGGTTTACTGCTCATCTATTTTTGGTGTCATGTATACATAAACCAATACTGTTCAGTAATTTTCCCTGCACCTCCGCCTGTCAGTTTTTGTTTCTTTTGTAATGCTTGGTTAACTGATGCAGGTTTGATATGGCAGACCGTATCATGTTTTGGTACAGGTATGTTGCAATATATATGTATCAATTTTCTTTACAGAGACAGATAATTATTTCCATAAACTACATGTTGAGTAACTGTTTTCTTTTATTAGTGTTTTTTTTAAATTATTTTTTAAATATCTATAATTGTTGCTATGCTTTTCCTCCATAGCTAGCAGGACTAGTAACTTGTTCTCATGGTTTTGGATGGCTTTATGTTTCTCAGAAGTGAAGTTTTAAAAATATTTTGTCTGTGGTACTGTTACTGCAAAACTGTGTTAAGTTATTCTTGTCTCAAACATCAGTATGAATTGCAATGTTTTTACATCTTGTCTTGTTTCTAAGTTAATGCATCTTAAAGCTGTATTTATGCAGATGTGATGCTAAACATGAACCTGAAAGGCAGCATAGTTACCGCAGTTTCTTTTCCCCCAAACAGAGTGCAATAGAGTCTCTCTTTGGAGCCTCATTAACTGGGATTGCCTATTCTCTCTTTGCTGGGCAACCTCTTACTATCTTGGGAAGCACCGGACCAGTTCTAGTATTTGAAAAAATATTATTTAAATTTTGCAGGTAAGTGCAGTTTTTAACCTCCTAGCCTGTTAGAATAGCTGTAATTGAAAGCAGATGTGCATTAAGTGTGTGTATGTCCATGAAGATAAATGCAGTGGTGAGAGACTGAGAAATTAATATGGTTTGGTAAAACTGTGAGTCACTGACGAATCTTAATGAGAAAGTCAGTGATAAGAAGTGGCTAGGATTTAAATAAAAGTTATATTCTGACTGTATGGACATGTTGGTTTTGGTTCTGCAGGGCTAAGCAAGGATTGATCTGCCCTCTAGGAGAACCCATCTAGGTAGTTCTGGAGAGGCTAGAAACACCTTACAGTGTTGGTTTGCTTTGGTGGAAGACGAAACAAAAAAGCTTCTGCTTCCTTCAGAGCTAACATAAAGGATGAGAAAAGTGATGAATAGCTATTGATCTTGGCCTCAGTATCTGTTTTCAAATAGAATATAGTATATGTGATTTTTGGCTCAGTTAATACTTTTTGTTCCTCTCTTCACACAGGGATTATGATCTTTCCTACCTCTCCCTGCGAACCAGCATTGGTCTGTGGACTGCATTTCTGTGCATTGTGCTTGTAGCCACTGATGCCAGCAGCCTTGTGTGCTACATCACCCGATTTACTGAGGAAGCTTTTGCAGCGCTTATATGCATCATATTTATTTATGAGGCATTGGAAAAGCTTTTTCATTTGGGAGAAGTGTACGCCTTCAATATGCACAATGATCTGAATAAACTGACTTTATATTCGTAAGTACCAAGTTTCTATCTGTTAGTGCAATAAATAGGAAAATAAAGAGACATACCATTTACTAAATGGCAATCGGCACCTCTTCCAGGAAGGGTAGGAGGAATGCTGGGGTTGGTGTGGGCATGAGAAACCTCAGCAAAATTCTATTCATGATACAGTGGAATTGAATTTTCTGTGTTGGCTGTGGGTTGTTGGAAGGCCTGAGGGCCTGGGACAAGGTCTACTTTAACTGCAGCTTTAGTAAAGGTCAGAACAGGAGTTCTGCCTTGCTACTTCTAAAAATCAAAGCTTATGGTACAGTTCCACAAAAGAGGATGAATTGGGTTACTGGGTCACAGCTGCCAAAAGGGCATCCTGCTCACTGTTGCTGAGAGAAGGTGCCCATTTCACACAGTTGAGATGAAATCAAAAATGAAGCTGTTCTTTGATTCATCAGCAACTCAAAATTGACTGTTTATTGGTGATCCATACACTCAAGATCAGTGTCAGTAATACAGCAGATAAACCACAATGTGAGACATTTCAGAAATGCCAGTAAGAACTCACACATTCTTAAATTGTCTTATATTACTAATCCCCGAAAGTTATAGTTGCACCCACACCAGTGCTTACCCTCCTGCCCCTGACATGTGGGGCAGTCACACACCATCTTTGAGGAGCACAGATTTTGCTGCTGATGCTTCTTTGCTACTTTTTTTCAGTATGAAATGGCAAACATTCTCTCAGACTGCTTCTTGTATTCCTTTCACACGTGACATTTGCATTAACTTTCCTGTCTTAGCAACTTTTAAGATCAGGTCCTGTTGCCAGGAGTGGGCCATGGAAGTATGCTTACTTCCCAATTTCCCCCTATTTACTGGCTGATCATCCCTCTGTTTAAGTGGCTCTGGGACCTTCCTGGACTCCTGTGTGAGCATGTTAAATTCACTAACATGGCAGAAACTGTTCTGTAGGTCTTCTGGCCCTTGCCACCTGTATTCTGTTTTGCCATGGGCAAACCATGAGGGTGGAGAGAAGAAGAAGGTGTGGTTTTTTTTTTTTTAAATTTGGTTTAGCTCTGTGAGGTATCACATGTCTTTCAGGATGTGTGCCACAGTGTTCAGCTTTGATTTGTCCTGTATTTGTTCTTCATCAAAAGCTGTAGGAGATCCAGCTCTGTTTCCTTCTTTTATTCTTTTCCTTCTGTACCCCTAGTGATGAAGAGTGTTCAGAACAAACATGCTCATTTAAGTGAGCCACAAGGCAGTCTGAAATACCCTTGCATTTTCTGTTTTTTTTTTTTTCTTACTCTTTTTGGATTTCCACTTACTTACTTCATGGCATCCTTTATCTTCATTGCATTTGTAGAGAGATTTGTTTTGTCCGTCTTCCTTCAGCATGCTTGTTGATGTTATTGCCTTGGCCAACAACTAAATAGGCTTTCTTTTTTTCTCATCATGCTTACTGTTGCAATTCTTTTCTTTTCTGATCATTCTGTGTCTGCAACTACCTTGTATGAATTACTACTTTTCAGTTCTCTCTTAATTCCTTTTGCTGTTACTCTAGGATTCAGTTAACAAGTATACTTACTATTTTTTAAGCTCCCAAAACATAGTGCTTTGCAAATCTACTTTCTTTTTGCCTATGCACATTCAGTGGTTTTTTTCCTTCTTCACCTTCCCACACTCAAGAAGCAAGTTTGCGGCTCCATGGTTCTTTGGGGTTTTTTTTCAGTGAATTTCAGTGATTCTTGGTGAATCTCATAGAAAAAAAGAGACTTATTTCTTGCTTATTACCTGTTTCTCTTCTACATAAATTTTTACATGTTAAGCCTATCATTTGGTGTACTTGAATTTTATTTGAAAACATCCCATTAAGTCAATATTCAATCTGTTGTATTTTGGGTTGGGGGAGTTGTTTGTTTTGTTTCTGTGTGGTTTTTGTTTGGTTTTTTGTTTGGTTGGTTTTGAGTTTTTTTTATTTGATGTGTACTTCTGTCAACCTGACAGAAAGGATTGGTCCAAGTTTGCAAAACACTGCAGTAGGGAGAGGCACTTTTACTCCTACAAAAATGTTGCTAAAAAGCATGTATGCAGTTGCTTTAAATCCAAGCCATGTATGCATTTATATCTTCAGTTAGCTCACTACATACTCAAAAATGACATCTTGCTGCAGGGGGACTGGTTTTGGTCATGTGTAGATCAGAAGGCATGCAAATACAAGATAAATAGCTAACTACTAGAATTTTAGAACAGACAAAAGACGGAAATACCTATTTTGAAAAGGAGGTAAAGAAGATGTTGAAATGTAGTCATCTACACCAGTTTTTGAAATGAAATGGTTTCAAAATCTATTTTCTCTTATGTTGGTGTGCAGTAAGACTGATTGAAGTTTGACTCATTGTGGGATGTGATACATTATAGAAACCTAAAAACCTTCATTGGTACACAGTCATATAAAGCTATTCATGCCAGGTTTGCTGAATTATTTAAAAATAATGCAATATATGTCAGTATAGGGTTGTTGGAAATTTGAGTAATTTGGATTTTTGTCTTCATCTGTTATTCACAATATGTAGAAGTCTGCAGATGTTTTGTATCTCATTTTGTTTTCAGGTACTGTTATTTTTAAAAACTGGCAGATCAGTCAAATAGTTAAGTCAATATCTCACCTGCTTCTTGTTCTTTAAAATATGTAGTTTGGGGCAGGGAGATTGTGCTATCTGTTAAGCCTCCCAGCAGTTGTCTCTTTGATTCTTTATTTCTCCCACCACTCCAGTAGTTCACATGATGTAAGGAGGAGCCTTGTACTCTGCTTCTTTCATAGAAGGTTGGGTAAACTCTGACATGAAGTCTTCAAGGTTTTTGAATTTACTGCAAATTGTTGTCTTTTGACACATACAGCTTAAAAGCAGGGAATCTGTTTTTCTTCCTCTCAGATGTGTGTGTTCTGAGCCTGAGAAACCAAGCAATGAAACACTGCATGTGTGGAGGAGTATGAATAAGTCTAGGGAAGATATACCATGGAGCAACCTTACAGTTTCTGTGAGTATCTGAAATATTATATATCTGTATGTATAAAAAATAAGTGCCTGTTTATTATTTTTTCATCTGGCTTCTTTTTTAGTTTGAACCTGGACCATTTTCCTTAAAACTGTATTTTTGAATCCTCTTATTCCTTTCCATAAGGCTTTAAATAGACATTGTAGAGGTTTTGAGGAGTGAATCCAGGGCAGTAAATGCTAATATAAATGTCTGCTTGAGGTAGCCACTTTAATCCTGGTAGGCAGCACAGTTGTCTTTCCGAAGTGCAGGTGGATATGATGAGACCAATAAACAGGAGTTTGGCTTCTTCCATTTCCTGGAAAGGATGAACAAATATTTTTGAGGTGATGTGACAATGGAATCTGCAGTTAAAATGTGGTAGCATCATGTTTCATTAGTTGGTTAGACAGTGGTATAAAACTGCAACAGAATCGAAGGAACTATCTAAATATTGATTGGAAGAAAACAATTATTTGAAATTGAAAATAACTATTTGGAACAGGCTTTAAAGTATTACCTTCTGAAGTGGGTATTTTATACCCTTTTTGTGATTGTGGATGTTCTCAAATGTGTTCTATATAGAAAAGCTGCAAGCTTGGTTGAATATACTAAGTGAGAAAACAGAAATTTAAGGAGTTTTTCTCTTTGCAGGAATGTTTAAAATTTCATGGTGTGTTTCATGGAGCAGCTTGTGGCCGTCATGGACCATATATTCCAGATGTTCTCTTCTGGTCTGTCATACTATTCTTTGCAACGTTTTTCCTCTCATCTTTCCTTAAGCAATTCAAGACTAAACGCTATTTCCCAACTAAGGTAATTCTGATTAGAGACTGTTGTTATCTTGTGATAAATATCTTAGTAGGACTGAAGTTGAATTTTGTATTGAGCGATTTATTTCAAGACAGAAAAGGAAATGAAACCCCAAAAATTAGCTATTAATTGCAAAAACGAAGACATCAGAGGAAAGAAATTGGCTGCAGAAAGTTCAGTTCTTACTCTGTACTTTGGTATAGTTGCAACAAGGTGTTCTAAACATTGGAAGACCCAAGCAGTCCATCTCCCCGTATTAATGGATATTGCCAGATATCATTTGGCAATACAGATAATACTGCTAACTGTTTTCCTCACTTAGCCATACAGAACAATTGCTTCGTTTCCCCAAACTACTGATGTGTGAAGAATTCTGAATGGTTTCTTGTGGGTTTACTATTTCTAATAAAGGCTAATACGATGATGATTCTTGGCCTGATTTATACATTTTCTTCTAGGCAGACCGAAGTGGTTAGATCTGCTGTAAACCTCAGCTCATCCCTGCAATGTGTTCCTAATGTTTGATAAAATTATCTTTGATAATCTGAATGTATTGCAAATTATCTGCCTCCTATAGATTAAAACATCAGATGTATGAATATTGATTTCAGAACTATTCAGTAATGTTACTGACTTAAGCTACAAGGTACTAGCTATGGTGGCTCAGTCTCCTAGTAGGGTTGAGGGGACAGGACAATGATGGAGTTTTAAGTAATTTGGCTCTTGCAGTAGACCACTTTTAAATGAGGTAATCAGATGAACAGAATTGTGATGTAATAGGATGTACAGAGTGTGTTACTTCTGCAACTTCATACTGTGCTGGCAGGCAGCTTAATATGAAAAAATAAAAGGAGAAAATGCATGTGGTGGGATATAATATAAATAGATTTCACTTTTCATAGGGGAGAATTGTCTTTCTGAACATGCAAATTATAATGATGAAAAGCAAGACTTAACACAAGTCTTTCCTTTATAGGTGCGTTCTACCATCAGTGACTTCGCAGTATTTCTGACCATAGTAATCATGGTTTTGATTGACTATCTTATAGGAATACCTTCTCCTAAGCTTCATGTTCCAGAGAAGTTTGAAGTAAGAAATAAAAGCTTTTGAAAAATGTAACTTTTTAAATGCTTTCAGTTTTATAGGCAATAGAACAATGGAGTTGTATAGAAAGAGAAATGTTGCTTTTTTGCTTACAGTGTAGTTGATCAAGTAGTCTCTCTTTTCTCTTTTGAATGTATGTCTCACCTGACAGAAGAGACTGCTTTACTTTGTAATATAACTGAAAAGGAAGCATTCTTTTGTGCAAATGTACAAAAAGGAAGGATTGAATGGATTTGGTTGAATTTTTTTCATGTCAATGTCATGTTCATTTCTAACAGCTAAATCAGTCTTTTGGTAAAAGCCATTGTAAAAAATTTCAAAATGCATATTTAAGAAACTGATCTGTTGTTCTTTGAAGCTGTTTGTAGCAATAAAATCTGCATTGTATTTGTCATTTAATTCTTATTGTTGATGGGGGTTTTTTACAGCCCACCCGAAAAGACCGAGGATGGTTCATAGATCCTCTTGGAAGCAACCCTTGGTGGACACTCTTGGTTGCTGCTATTCCAGCTTTACTCTGTACTATTCTCATTTTTATGGATCAACAAATAACAGCTGTTATTATAAACAGGAAAGAGCACAAACTGAAGGTAAAAATAATTTTTCCAAAAGCCTAATGTTGTGTAAGTCAAATTTATTTTAAATCAGATTCATTCTGCAAAACTGTGAAACAATACCAGCAACTACTAAAATACATGTTTAAATTAACTAATTAAAAATAAATTCAATGTTGTGGACACTCTCAAAGTATGTAACTTTTATAGTTATAGCTAATTTACCAGCTGAGTTAGAAATACAGTATCATATAAATAGAAAGTTTATCAAGTTATTTGTGTGCTTAATTTTACAGAAAGGCTGTGGTTATCATCTTGATCTGCTCATGGTTGGTGTTATGTTGGGAATATGCTCTCTCATGGGCTTACCGTGGTTTGTTGCTGCAACTGTCCTGTCTATAAGTCATGTTAACAGCCTGAAAGTTGAATCTCAGTGCTCAGCACCAGGAGAACAACCAAAGTTTTTGGGAATCCGGGAGCAGCGAGTGACAGGATTGATGATTTTTGTGCTGATGGGGATGTCAGTGTTCATGACCTCTGTGTTAAAGGTGAAAGACAGTTTTTCCAAAATACCTTCTTTGTGCTTTCGATTTTGATGTTGTGATTTAGCATTTCGTGATGGTAGGAAGTTTCATTATGTGAAATAAAATATTCCTGGACCCATTCTCAAATTGCTTTTTTAGCAACAGATGTTAGTTGAATAGAAACAATGTGGGAGGATGTAAAAAAAAAAAAACACCCAAACTCTGAGAAAGCTAGGCATATAGGGAGTATTAAAGAAAGCAACCTTTGTCTGTCATATCTTATTTTCTTGCCAGCTCTTTTTTAGTTTTTTGAATCCATATTACCTAAAAACTGTAGTTTTCATGTGAGTGTGTAAATGGAGAGAGAAAAGGAGTATGATAAGGATATAAAGTTACTTGAGCAAAAACAATACAATATGGCAGAAGGAACAGAAATCTCTGGCTTAAAAGATGATCCTCAGAAATTATAATGTTCATTTCTTGTTCTTCAGTTTATTAAACTTCATTTGATGCTTAGTGTCAAGTTCATAGGTATCATCACGGTGTAATAGTGATTTTGATGGTTGCATTGTAGCTTCAGATTACACTTCGTCTCTTAATTTATATCCCTAGTGGCCATTCAAGGACTTTATTGGAAGAAAAGTACTCAGTTCAGTTGGCTTTTTGTTCAGATTTTACTAAAATCTGTTCAGCTTCTGCTTTGTTGTTTCAAATCCAGTAGTTAAAAGGAGAAACAAAGTAACTCTTTGCTGCCAAAGCAAGATGTTTATCCTGTATTTTAACAGCCGATTCTTAGAAACTAATACTAGTTTTTTAAGGACGTAGAGTAATAGGAATGAAGTTATTTCTCTTGTTTTTTATGAAATGTTTTTCTTTTTCAGTGTCAATGACTGTTATTGTTCAAAACAAGTAAGGAGAACAAAGCCTTGCATCTGTCAATTGCTGTGCTTTTGTTCTGTGTGTGGATTTACACCGATTTAATGCAGTAGAAGTTAACATATCAAATTATAGAGTTTACAGTGAAGATACCAGCCACACACACACACACATGCAGTAATGAATCCCTAAGGCATAGTTTTATTCCATGCAGTTTAATTAAAGCGTTTGTTCAAGCTTGATAGCAGCAGTTTTTATTAAGATTTCAAATTGCATCTTGGCTGTCCTTTACCTGGAAGTTCAGGAACAAAGATTCACTGGAGAGGTTTCCTGCAAGTGCCACTAAAATCAGTGGACAAACTTTGTTATCTTAGTAGCCTTTAAATTATATTAAAAGATAAAATTAAATTATATAAAATTATATAAGCTGAATATTATATAATATTTCAATTATTATAAATTTTGTCTTTAGTAAGCTTGAAATTGATCTTATTGGAACAAAAATTAGCTTTGAATAATTAACTGATTTTCATAGCTCAGTTGTTAGAATGGGATTTCTGTTTCGACTGCTGCAGAAATGCAAGATAAGTGATCAAGAGTAGAACTTCATATGCAATTTCATGAAGTTGTACAGAATACAGTATTGTCAGTACAGTTCCTATCAAATTGCAACATAAAGCAGTATACTTAGCGTGAATAAAAAAGTCTTGGTTGTAACATAGAAAATAGAATGAATGGGCAGACAAGACAGAACTGCTTTTTTAATCCTGGTGATAGCCTTGTTAGTTCCAGATTTTTTGGCTGCTCAATGATGCATATATTTTCTTTATATATAAAGGCCCTCGACTTTTACAGATTTCACTTCAGTAAAATATAAAGTAAAAAATAACTTGGTCTGTGTCTTTCACTGATATGGACTGGTATCTTATTCCACGTTGATTCCACTTTTAACTGTGGGTGTTTTTTCTTCCCCAGTTTATTCCAATGCCAGTTTTGTATGGTGTCTTTCTTTACATGGGAGTGTCTTCATTAAAAGGCATTCAGGTAAAGTCTGATTTTAATAAGCAGTTTGCTTGTGTTTAACATTGACTGAAAGGGAAACTGTAACACACTATATTATTGGAGGCACAATAAAGTTAGCCCATATTGTCTGCATAGCGTGTAGGATAATTTCCTGAATGTCATGTTCAAGTATTTGTTCTTACAGTATTGTGCCTTCACTTCTCAGTTATTTTTAATGTATTCCTTCAATAGTATAGCTGAGAAACAAATTTTCAGAAATATTCTGGAATCTTTTATTATTAGTGCGAGAGGGGAAAACCCCAGCAGAACAGCCCCGAGTTCCACCTCCTTGAATATTCAGTGTCGTCCATTAATGTTTTATTTGGGATTACCTTGTATTTCTGGAGTCCCCTAAAAGTGTTTATTTTCTTCTGGAGTTGCATGAAATAATTAACTGAAGAATGATTTTATTGTCTATGCAGTTTTTTGACCGTATAAAACTGTTTGGAATGCCTGCCAAACATCAACCTGACTTGATTTACCTACGTTATGTGCCACTCTGGAAGGTCCATATCTTTACAGTCATTCAGCTCACTTGTTTAGTTCTGTTGTGGGTGATTAAAGCCTCTGCAGCTGCTGTTGTTTTCCCTATGATGGTAAGTTTTCTGGTTTACAAGTTATTAATTTTATGTGAGTTACATGTATCATCCAGAATCTCTTCTTCCTTAAGAAAGAAAGGAGTGGGAAAGAATAAAAAAACCCCTGTAGTACAAGTTGTTTACTTTTGAAACACAAAGACTTTTCATTTCCTGAAAATAAGCAGTTCAGTAGTGAATAGCTATTGAAAGTGGAAATTATTTAAGTTTGTGGTAAGATAAAACTAGTAGTAGAAAAAAGGGCTTCAGTTACAGATGGAGCATACTGAAAGCATGTGTGAATTTTTGTTCATTTAAATAGTTTAATATAAGTTATTTCATTTATGGTTCCCTTAAGGTTCTAGCATTAGTGTTCATTCGCAAGCTCATGGATTTATGTTTCACCAAAAGAGAGCTTAGTTGGCTTGATGATCTTATGCCAGAAAGTAAAAAGAAGAAAGAAGATGACAAAAAGATAAAAGAGAAAGAAGTAAGTGTGAAAACAATCAAACTAAGCATGTTGTAAATTACTAGGAAATACTCAATGAGATTAAAAAGAATTTTAAGTGACCTGAGCATATGACCTTATATACCAAATGCACCTTTTGAAATTCTTTACTAATGAGATTTAGTGCTAGAAGAACAATTGCTGACAGTTAAGGATTTAAGTCACTCTTTCAATTCTGCTATTATGAATGATGAGTCTTACTTGTGATGAAAATTACCAAGCAAAGGGGAAAGAAGTAGTAGTTAGCACAGAAATATTGAGGTTTTTGTCTTTCATCAGATTAGGAGAGAAGATGGAGAGGGAGAGAAAAAGGAAAGGGAGAGGGAAGTGGTGGAGCAAAGTTCTTTATCCTGCTTAATTTAATCACAGAACTGTTCATAGTATGAGGAACATTTTGCTCCCGTGTGTTTGCAGAGCTGTCATTAAAAGCAACTGCTGATTACCAATAATGTAGAAAAGCTTCTCCCTAGAAGTCCTGCCTTGCTGTACATCACCTAGCTGAATTCCTTAAAAAGCTTGTAACACCCTCCTTCCCCACTCCCATCTCCCCTGCCTTAATAAAACACTTGTAAGAAAAAAGGTCATAAGCTTTATCTCCTGCAGTCAGCTTCAGTACTTGCAGGGAAATGCCCCTTATCCCTGTGGAGTAGCTGTCAGCATGAGACACTTTGGTTTCTGATGTGTGACTAATTTTACAAACTTCTTCCTTGGAATTTACAGGAAGCAGAGAGAATGCTTTCAGACAATGAAAGTGTACACCTTGCATATGGAGAAGCAAGTCTGAATTTTCCTGTAAAAACCCTAAAATACAGGTATAGCAAAATGTTGGTCTTCTAAAAGGTTTTGTATCACATGGTGTAATTTGCTTCAAATTAAGTTCGTTGTGTATGGGTTGAAGTAGTTTTTTTTTCTGCCAAGCTTGTAACTTAGCCATAAATAGGAAATATGAAGGGATATTTCATGATGCTACAGTAGTATTTTTATGTTGCACTGTTCTTTAAGACTGCATCTTAATTATAAATTTACATGACCATCTTGAACAGATCAGATGACTCAATTTCGACCAGCTGTACTAAAGGTGAAGAAGCGTCCTTGGTCAGTTTTTATGGACTATTTGTGTGCTACTGTGCATGAAATACTGAGCATTAAGCAACTAATAGCATCAGTTGAGCCATGTGTTTACCAGCCACTTGGATTTTTCAAAGTCTAAGTCTATAGTTCTCTAGTTTACTTAAGTGAGGGCTAAAGTCAGTACTTCTATGGTACAAAAAACCCTTTTCACAGCAACATTTTTACTTTAGTAAAAGGTCATTTTCTGCAAGTAAGTGTGAGGAGAGGGTTACAGGTTCTCTTCCTGTAAAGGAAATGCTGGAATTTCACTGACGGAAATTCGTTCAGCTTTGGAAGGTATTTTGTCTCAGTACATGTCTCCCTTACTGGGGTTGTATTTAGCCGAGTTGTCAGGTATTCTACAACTCTTCCAACACACCCTGAAGATGTGACAGATAAACAGCTTACCAGTTTTTTTGTCCTCTCTAAGGGTTCCTAGGTTAAAAGTTGGCCTCCCTATGGATCTAGGTCCATAGGAACCAGGTCCATAGGTATCAGGTCTACCTTGATGTGAGCTGGGAACAGGCAGAAATCTGGATTAGACAGGAATTCCTGCTAAGTACTACTCTGAGAGCAGGCTTAGTCACTCTTTAGCAACTCAAATGAAAAGGCTAAATGCTGAAGCTTTTTTAAAAAACAGTTGAATTGCTAATTGCTCTCACAGTAGAACTGTGATTTCATCAACTGTGTGCATGTGTTTACTATGTATTCTGTTGCCTTCTATCTTGTGGGGATTCCTGAGAAAAAATGGCTTTGAAAGCTTTCTCTGACATTTGAAAAACTCTTGCAGATAACTTGGGGTAGATTGTGAAGTTTAAGTATGGAACAGGATGGAAAACATACCTACAGGCAACACCTGAGTCCACTGTACCTGTAAATGTGTGGAGGACAAAAGTGGAAATAGGTTTTAAAAACATACCCTTTGTGAGGGTGAACTTACCTTCTGCAGGACTTGGGAGGGCAGTGGTGTGGCAAAAGAACCTTGAAAAAGTCTAGTGAGGTTTTGTAGGAAAAAAAAGTAACTTGAAATCTGTCTAGATAATTGGAATTTATAGATTTTTAGTAGTTTTAAATCTCACCTGAGATACCAGTTCTGAAATGTTATTGACGTCTGTTCTTTTGCCCTTGATTATTTCCTGGAAGCCACTTAAAGTAACTGATCCATGAAAGCCTTAGCAGAACAGTGAAATTAAATTCATTATTTCTGAGCATATGAGTTATCTCTGGAATATTCTCAGTGTCTTAGTGGTATCCATGTGAAAAGCTGTTTTAAGATGCTATGTGATTACGGTAGTGCTAGTGAGTTAAATATTCAGTTTTTTGATGGAATACACTTTTAAGAGATGAACTCAACTTGTGGCTGCGTAAATATTGAAAAAAGGCACAACTGATGTAAATGGTGAGTGAGAGTAAGTATAAAACTGTTGCAAGGAATTGAATACTAACCAGAAAGTATGTTTGTTCTTTAGCATTGATCCCTCAGTTGTAAACATATCAGACGAAATGGCCAAAACTGCACAGTGGAAGGCTCTTTCCATGAGTACTGAGAATGCCAAAGTAACCAGAGCTAACCTGAGGTAGCTATAATCACTCACGTGTTTTCTAACTGTGGTCCTGTGTTTAGCAGATGTACTTGTATTTCTTGCAATGTATATCAAAAAAATGAGTGGATGTGGTTTGTAAATCTGAGTTACTGACTTTTTGGTTTAGAGGAACTTGAATTCAAACTTAATTTTTCTTTGTTATGGAGTTTATCAATTTCTGTAAGGAATTATTCAATGTATTATTTTAAATAGTAATTTTAAAGTTACTCTTTATTTGCTTCATACAAGTGTTTACTGCCCTGATGGGCTTAGGGTTTCTAAATACTAGAATGTATATGAGCATGGGAGTGGTTTGGTCCTCAACATTACAAATTCTGCTGGGAATAAAAGGTAAGTCAGCACTTTCACTGTTGCTTTATGATGCCTTGGAATCTGCCCCTTGGCTCTCTAGGTGGGTGGACTGCTTAATTTTCTTCAACTGATTTTTAATATATAAAAATTAAACCTGGCTCAAATCCTATCCTCACTAAACATGCTATATATTTGAATGAAGTACTGGACAGCTCAGGAGTCTCAGTGCTGTGTGAGCTGACATGCTGTTCTGGCTAGCTGTTTTCTCAGTGAGGTCCCCATCAAACAGCAAACTCTGGGTGTGATGAATCATTCTGCTATTCTGTCCTAGTTTCTTTCCTGTCTGGCTGAATATATCAGGGGAAATAAACCAAAACCTGAATATGTGGAATATCCCCAACTTCCTGAAAGACTTGTAATTTATAGAGACTGGTATCTGTATACTGTTCCATCACAATGCAGCTATTGCTTAGTAGTTTTTATGTAGGAGAGAGGGGAGAACGTGCATGGTTGCCTCGAAACACTAAGCTTATGCAGTCCTATTGTCTGTATATGCATCTTCTCTTGGTTGATCCCTTTCAGACAATTCTGTCAAAGGAAGACAGGTTTCAGAGATAAGAAATTGTCAGATTTTGTATAAAATTACATCTGGATGGGGGAGTTGGTGGTGAGGAGGGAGTGTTCATACCTGACTATCCAAGCTGCCTCAGGTATCATTGAGCTTGCATCATGGAAATGGCAGAAGACAGTGCCACTTGTGTGCCATCTGTCTATTCAGCACGTGCATTGCTCCAAACCAGGTGTGGAAATATGCTTTGTTTTGGCCAGACAGCAGGTCAGCCAAGGGTGAAGGAGACAGGGAAAGAACTTTGAGGTACTGGAAGAGGGAAAGTGAAGAGACTCATGAGTGCAGGCACCATTTCTAGTTTCTCTCTAGCTTGTATTGCTTAAAGGCTTTTAAAATGTTTAATTACATGTTTAATTGAGACATTTTTAAAACTTAAGTACCACACGAGGGAGACTTTTAGGAAGACAGATAATAGAGGCATTAGATAGATAACAGAGCATATGTATCCCCTCCTATTTTAATTGTTTTCTTTCATGCTAAATTCTCAGAAATCTGTTAAAGAAATTGTGGATTCTTCCAGTACCTTATCTGATAGTCATTTGGTGTATAAGGTTTGAAGAGATACAACCTGTATTTCTCTTTCCAAAAGAATTAAAATTTTTAGGTTTGGTTTTCAGGCAGTTACAAGTTAGTACAAATCCATCTTGTGCTTTCCTATTTCCTGAGTAGGCTAACTTAGTATAGAATTATATGCAGCACTAACAAATCAGGCACCTGACAAGTTTGCCATGTTTTTTGATTATTTAGGTTGTATTCGTTATTCCAACTATTTGTTATGCTTTGCTATAAGACATTTCCTTTCGATTCCATAATATGTCCCATTTGAGCTTAGTACAGTAAGAATTCCATCTTGATAGTGAATTAGCTGAAACTACAAATTGAAACTAAAAAACACTGCTATCAGAAACCAGCTCTTTCAAGAGGCAATCTGATATTGCATTAATCTGGAAAACGTTACAGGTCAGGACTTCCTTTAGCCTTAACTCTGTTGCTGTTTTGAGATATTTGCTACACTTTCTTGCCTAGTGGATTCTGTCAAGATTTAGAGGTGTCGCCACTGCTCAGTCAAGAGTAATTCCCAGTAAATTGTTCATCTCAGTTCTGTTAAGGTTTTTTTATGTAACTGTCTTCATTTTGTGCTGTGGACATTTAGTGCTGTGGTAAAAATGGTTTTGTAGGCACTGCTATTTTCACATGCATCGGTGTCAAGTGGGATTGGAAATGGAACTTATGGATGAGAGATTGGTGTTTTCTCTCTTTAAGCTTGTACTGTTCCTGTGAATAGTACTTAACAATTGCTGAAATTTAATAGAATAGAATTGCATCATAAAAATATCCCTATGTAAATACTTTCAGTGTTCTTTGTAAAGTATAAAATGTTTGAAAGTTAACCTTTTCTAAAGTGAACCCAAACCTTACATTTTCCTCTTTGTTTTCAAACAGCCCTGAAAAACCAGGGAGTGTGAAAATAGAAGTGGAAGATTCACCTGTTTTGAAATATGTGGATGCTGAAACGTCTTTATAGAATGGAACCAAGGGGAATTGTGCGTATTTGTGTGTATGTATATATCTTGCTGTAGGATATTATCCCATGGAAGTGTGATTTCCAATTTAAGGAGGAACATATATTCAATTCTGCCATGATTAGGGTACTGTAGATATGCTTGGCATAATGCAAAGGTTTGTCCAAGTAAGATGAGTGGTAATCACACTTCAGCTATTTATTTTATCGGAAATTTTATTTTCATTTTAAAATAGGAAGAACTGTAATGAATGCTTATTATTTTCAATAATCAATGTGTGCATAAAAGTTAATCAGCTTTTGCTGATGGTTACTGGTCCACATGGCTTAAAATTTTGCAATACCTCTGTTCATAATGTGCGCTACAGAAGTTTGTTTTCCATGCAGGCAGTTAGTGCTTGTTTTTTGCAGGGTATATTTTTTTTGTGGTTTCATAGAACAAATATTAATATGCTGTTGACAAGAACTACTGTGTTTTATGTCTCCACTCCATGCTAGTGTTTTCTGGAATCTGTCTCTACTATTCTACAGAGTTGCCTAGAGCCCTAAGTCAGATGGTTAGTTAAGCCTTAAAATATATCTACATACCCTGGTTTGCTGCTTTCTCTCCCCCCTTTATTTTTTAATTTTTTTTAAAAATTTTTTTAGTTTTCTTGATTTTTCATTATTGTCCAGTAGCAGTATGAGTGCAGTAATTGTAGTTACAGCCCCAAGTCAGTATTTGCCATTCTGGATGCTCCATGTTTACACAATATAATTCAAATTTACAGGCAGCAATTTGGTCTCTAGGAGGTCACATGTACTTCCCACATCAGTACTCTTGAATTCTTTTCATCCAGTTTTTGCTCTACATTTTTTTCCCATTGACTTTCAGAGTCTGATTTACTCAGCTCTAAGAATGAAAAGTTTTATGTCTTCATCAAATACATTTCTTGGTTAATAAATGTTTAAATTTACTGTGTATTTGATTAAATTAGCTGTCGTTTAATTCTGGAGTAGGTTTATGATCAGTATTATTTTATGGATTACTAATTGCTTGTGGTATTTGTGTGTACAGTTCTGATCCTCTCCATTGTAAAGGGCATATATGGTAGCACACCAACTTATTTTTAAATGTTTTATTTATTTTAATTAGTAAAAATTTTTATCATGTAAAATTAATTGAAAAATAAATATTCATTTATTAAAGTAAATGGGATTTTTGGGGGGCTCCACTGATAAAGATGCAGTCAGTGTGCATTTATTGTACTTAACATTTTCAAGTTCTAGTGTTTAGCGCTATAATATTTGAAATAATGAGAATTTTATATATAAATGAAAATCTTGATCGCTTACCTGTGCAGTTTCCATTGTTAATATTTTTTTGCCTTATGCCTTAGGTTTTTTCATATTTACTTTCCATTTCTTTATATTCTGAATTGCCACTAGCCCTTTTTGGATGTATTACAATGAATAATTAGAATCTGTGCTCACTTTAAAATTAGAAGATGCTGTTTGCGTAATTTGAGTCCTGGCAAAGTTGGGAGTTTTATCATGGATCAAGGGATAAAATTCTCAACTGCAAAAGGAGCTGATTCTGGAGGAGGGCAGACTTTATCTGAAAATACCCACTTGAGGTGGGATTTTGGTGCTCTTCAGCCAAGTGCCACCTCAAGAGAAGGTAATTGTATACTACAAAAATAAAGCAATCAGTGGAAATAAATAGAAACATTTAAAAATAGCATTTACATTACATGGACTGTTACTGTTCCCTTTAAATGTAATGTAATTATTTAACATTTTTCTTTTCTTTTTTTTTTCCTTTTTCATTTGACTGAATTCCAAGAAGACAGTTTAAAGAAAGGAAATCATAGTGTACAGCAATATGAATAATGGTATCCAAACTTGTCATAACAAAGGCTCAGGTCAGTGGCAAAGCAAGTGAGGTCTGCATCACCAGTTTGGCCAATACTGTGTAATGACCAGCATTCTTAGACAATAGTGTAGCTTGTGCCTTAGTTTGAGTTTGTGCTCTTTCAGAAAATAACTCATGTTTTCCCTCTGATCAAACTGAGATACAGTGAAACTACAGCAGATGGTTTCCCAAAACTTTGTACATCATTTAAAAAATGAAAAAGCACATATCTGCATGTCAGTTGTTGACTACTAAGCAGCTCTTGCTGAATCAAAGAGGGAAGATATTTGGTGCATTTTATGTAGCATCATACACAACACATTACTATTGTTCTAGTCCTCCCGGTAGTATTTTACACTCCATGTTCACAGTCCTGCAACAGTTTCCAAAGACCCAAAAATCTACTGTAAGCCTCTTGGATTTCTAACTCATTTATGCTGGAAATCAGTGTTCTGTGGAGCTGCACACCTTGTACCTGGCTTCTGCTTCAGGAGGATTAAGTTTTGGTCAATATTACAGGAAGTGGATATATTTCTAGTAAAGTAGAAAGGAAACAAAACCAAAGGTCCATAAGTCTAATCACAGTATTTAATTGTGTAGATAATTTAATCAGTGCCAGAAACACCATAACTTGGCAAACCAGTTTACAGTGACCTTTAGTTCCAGTGTTCTTGGGCAGTAGTAGCATGTTGTACTTGCACTTTTCCCCCACAGGAACAGGAGAAGATCTGGTATTAAGTGCATAAATCCCTATTGATAATCCATGGTTAAGTGATTCACTGCTCATTTTACACTTTCCCTGCTTTAAAATCACACACAGTATTAAAGTAAAACTTCTGAGGATGTAGCTTATTGTATGTAGATACATGTTTTGCCTTAATGGATGCAAAAGAGCAGTGATAATTGCTGTGCACTGATTTTTTTTTTTCATAGGGCTTAAGCCCTGTAAAAACTACACCGATGTATTTCCATTCCAACAGTCAGAGGAGAATAAACAACCCTGCACTTTCTTTAGATGCCTTGGTTTCCTGGAATGGAGCTTAGAGCTACTGTGTACCTGGCTGCAGAGCCACCTCAGGAAGTCCCACTTTTTTTTCTTTCTTTTTTTTTTTTTTAATATGTTTTTCTTTTATTTTTTTTCCTAATTTATTTAAAAATATGAATGTTTACATGAAGTGTAGGTCTTAATTTTGACCACTCCATTTAAACTATCATCTAAAATGTATCACTTAAAATGCAGTTGCGTGTTTAAATTATATTCTAGAAAACTCATTCTTACTATTGTCATATGTATTAACAGTGGCGTGTTCTTCATTCTGTTTACACATGCCCAAGTTAATGACAATTTCTTCCTAGATTAATTTTGCAGCTATAACGTAATATTTTATACAGTTATTCTGTGAAATGTTCCAAATTGCCAAGTTTATCATCATAAAACCTTTTAGGGTAGAATTGGGTGCCCTAATGGTGGGGTTTTTTTCCAACCAAGTATCATGGCCATTTTTTTCACATTTAATGAAAGCTCTCCCATCAGTTATCATTTGCCTCACCTGCATCTCTGTTTTTATGTGGCACCTTGCTAATTCTTGCCCTTTGCAAAGGCAGATCCGACAGGCTGTAAAACCAATAGCTGTCCCATCGCAGAGCCCGCACCCTTCCGAGGGGTTTGTCTTGTACATGTGTTTGTAAATCACAAGGTAAATGGGTTCGTGACTTCCAGTTCCCAAAGTCAGTCTGCCACACGAGCGCCACAGCGAGCTTAGTTTCCTTTTTGCTTTCTTACGATTAGTAATGTTTTAATTACTCATCTAGGACAAAATTATCAAGTACAGTACAAACGTGTGAAATATTTTCTTTATACCGACAGTAATTTATTTTATGGCAATTTTTTAAGACTATAGAGGCACACAGATTTGAGTCAGCGCAAATGTAGTGCTATAAATACAGAAAACTGCTCAGTAAGTTTAAGTCAGTTTTATTTTATAGTGTTTTTTTGTGGAAACCTCTAGGACTTTGTAGTTGGCTTTGAAGTTAACCTAAAGACAGACACTTTCATATTGAATTTAGTATCTGTTAACGTTTATTTGGAATAATGAATGAGTTTGAAAATGGATACTTTTCTAAATTATTTTATTGGAAAGACACATCATTTTTAGTATTTTCCTTTCTATTGTTGCTGATGCTCCTCTGTGCAAAGGTGTCTTCCAGGTTCAGCCTCTGCAACTGAACTGCGGTTTTGATTTTAATAATCTTTATTTGAAATGTGATTACATACTGTACGGTTCGAATTTTTTATGACTGCTTTTCTAATTACAGTGACGTTTTCTTACTTTATAACCAAACCCAAAGCAAATGAAAACATTATTTCAACTGTAGAAACAAAGTTCAGTTTATACAGGAAACACAACTCTCAGACTTGTCTTTAATGTGAAAGGTTCAGCCTTTGTGTCGTTTTAATTACTGCTAGAATAAAATTATCTTTTGTAACATTTCAGAAAGTTGGTAAAAGCAATAAAACCATCTCCCGGACTCTATTCACGCTGTTTGTGTTTTCATTGCGGGCCGGGCGGCGCTGGGGCCGGACCCTGCGGGGCGGGCTGGGCCGCGGCGTCCCCGTGTCCATGGCAACGGCGCCGGGCGGAAGCGGGCCCCGGGGTACGGGGGCACCGCGGAGCACGGCGGCTCGCCATAGGCCGGCGGGCCCGGCTCGCGCCAAGAAGAGCGCAGGCGATTGGCTGCGGGGTGCCGCCCTGGCGGACGGAGCGTCGCTGCAGCCGGGCCGCGGAGCGGAGCGGAGCGGAGCCGTGAGTGGGGCGGGAGGGGCAGGCGGTGTCCCCATCCCTCCCTCCCTCATCCCGCACCTCTGCCGCCTCTGGGCCTGCGAGACGCATTCAACAACCTCTCGTTATTCCCAGAGGCTCGAAGTAGCGGTGTGATTCCCCATGAAGGTAGCGATGGCAAGAGAGGGTGAACTTCGCAGAGCTACTTACGATTCTTGAGTTGGTAACTGAGCTGCTCGCTAGACCTCAGAAATCCTCCTTTTCTCCTTTTTTATTTTTCTTACTCCTGTAAACTGCAGATTAACAGGGTGGACTTAGGCAGAGTCTACAGACAAATGTTACGATGTGGAAAACAGGCCAGAGACTGACATTCCGTGGATTGAGGAATCTGGGAATGGGCCTGGCCGCTTAGGGATCTGTTGGAACTGGGGGGGGGGGGTGCTGAGGGAAAACAGAAGTCCCGAACAAACCCAAACCCGCAGAAACTCGAGTATTTTCATTTGTTGGGAAAGCAGGAACCTGAAATTGGGTGCTAGTTAATCTTTAGAGGATCCCCAAAGGACTTATTAAGCAAAATTCACAATATATATATATATATATATATATATATATGCTTGTGCAGGTTTTCATGTGCAACAAACACGCAGAGTTCCATATTGAT
>JAWWEU010000081.1:39018086-39062579 GCA_035583155.1 Acropternis orthonyx | reverse complement strand
CCCTGAGGTCCTTACTGTTTGAAAAGATAAAGATTGGCAGAGGGTATGGCCATATTGAGTCAAAAAGCAATGAAGAGTGATGGGATGATAACAGTTTATTAGCTTCAGTTTTTTCTTATTCCTATTATTCTTCTTATTCCCAACTTTACCTTTGCTGAGACACATTTAAGGGGTTTTTACTTGCTTTTGATTTCCAGTGTAACTGTACCTTCATTTCTGCTGGTAAAATCAAATAGCAGGAAAATACATGACATGTCTTAATGCTTAGTAGTCCAGTACAGCGAGTGTGTCAGTTGAGTGAGAGTTTAAAAGTTTGCTCTATGTTTGGGAATGCTTTTTTTGGAAAACAGTTTTTTTGTTTTCCTTAACCATGTTCATTTACACTGCAATTGGGACAGCACCCTAAACACACTGAGAGACACTTCTGTGGAAAACATGCTATTAGAAATCCTTTGACCTTCCTCACAATAGAAATGAAGCATACAATAGATTCCTTTTAGAATTGCTCAGCCACTAGCTTTTCATGAGGTTAGGAAGTCTCAGTGCACAGTCCTGTTGTGCTACTGTATCTTAGAAGTATTTCTGTTACCTCATAATTTAATTTAGGTTTCCAGTGTTTTGAGGCATCTGTGGTATAACTTGTGACCAATAGGCAGAGACATTGATATTCAGGATTTCTTTCCTGAATTTCTACAATCCAATAGTATTCAGAGTTACCATGTGTGCTGCTTTAAAGGGAAACTGGTAGGAGAAATGAACCCAACTCAAGAGAGATTACAAATCAGAGTTACAACTTACTAAAAAAAAAAAAATTACAATAAATACAAGGATACAGAGAAAAATTGGTTTTAACCCACAAAACCCAGATGTATAACCCAGCACCATGGGGCACAAACAGAATGGTGTTCATCAGCCCCTGTGCTGAGTGCCACATGGTCCCCCTGAGGGCAAAGTAAAAGGAAAGGAAAACCTGTTGGTGAGGATTATGGTTGCAGTCTGATTGAGAATGGCAGTCGCAGTCCTGTTGAGGTTCTGGTCCTCCTCTGGATCTGACAAATGGTACCAGAAGTCCCAAATCCCCAAGATTACGTATGCTCAGGTGGGAATGCCCAGTACCTCCCCCAGGGTGAGGAGTTTCACAATTTAACTCATGTGAGTTTAATTTAATCATGTGAATTTAATCCCATGTGAGTCATGGGATGTTTTTTGAATCTTTGGTGGCCCATTAGCAGACATGACCCCTCAGGCTGGGTGTGAAGGTGCTAAGGCCTCCCAGGAGGGGAGTTATCGCATCTGTCACTGGTGTGAAGACACAAGCATTCCTGTGCCTTGCAGGGTTCTTTAACACCCAGCTTGCAGCCTGAGGGGTCAGGTGTGCCCTGGGCAGCTGCTGCAAATGATCCATTATTAACAGTTCATCATAAATGATGTAGAGGATGCAGAATACACAGTTCTGGTTACAATCCACATAGTGATTAGCTGGTCCCAGCCATTATAACCAACATATAGCATATAATGAAGACACCACAGATGTGCCTAGAAGAATATTCTAGTGATGTAACTCTAGAGGCATCTCCTATATCTTTCTTTGACGTTTTAGAAATATAACCTGTTTATACAGTGCCAGGACTTGAGTTTTGTGCAGGTGGTGCTCATATCCAGTTGAATAAGTGGGGATTTCTAGAACTGGGATACTCTCAAAATGGGAAATCTGCATGTTGTACGTAGCAAATTATTGGGCTCTGAGTGTAGCTCCGTATTCCACTGCTTTTGAGGATAACAATGGACACTGCATGAAATAAAACCCCATTCAGTGATGGCACTTGCTATCTGGAGTCAGTAATTTGGGCTACATTGCAGACAGCTACCTTGTATCTTGCACGTTCTGTGGTCACAGAGCTGAGCTTTCTTTTCTTTTGTTTGTTTGTTTTCTGACTCAGATCACTTCCATTTGATGGGTTAGAAGATTTGAGAGGATATTTCTTCTTTCAATAAGATGATTAGTTTTGTAAGTCTTTGGGATAATATCATCTAACACCTACTATATGAGATTCTTTAGATTGTGAGGCAAAAGCTTAGGAAATTCCTTGAAAATTCTTATTCCATCAATAAATCTATCGTTTGCACAATGCACTGTTTGTGAAGAACTTTGGAGATGTTAGTGTTTTGTAGCCATGTTCTTCCCAGTTTGTCTAAGATTCGGTTTTCTCTGAGACTTTGGACTAATAGGACTTAGCTGAAAACATCAGCTAGAACAATATCTGCTGAGACCTGGTTTTCCTGTGTGCTGCTGGAATTAAGTTCAAAGCATGTTTATGTCAACTTCTGTTGCTGTACATGGAGTCACTGCTAGCGAGAAAAGAACTTAGTTGTTTGCTCTGCAAAATGGCTTAATTAATGTGGTTGGGATTGTCCTTTTCAGTGGTACAGTGGTTTAAAGGACAACTTATTAAGAATATTTTGAATAAATAAAGGTAATTTGACCTTTCTCCTGTAAAGATTATTAAGCTGTCATTCTAAAACCCACTTCCTTTGTTTCCATTTCATTCAAGCAGATATATTGAAGTTTTCTGCTAATATGAAATCTTTGTTCAGTTTTTCTACTGGTCTGATAAAACTTGGAAGGGTTTTCAGAGATTTTTTAGATACCATGGAAGTGGAAGTTAAAGCCAAAGCAAAAGTTACCATCTCCTCAGGTTTTCCTGATTTAATATGTTGTTATGAGCACTTTTCTTGAAATTGCATGATTAGGTGCCTGCAAGAATAAAACACTAAACTGCCTATTAAAATATATTTGTATGATTTGCACTGATGTCAGTGCATGTTAAGAAGTTAGAGCCTTAGAAGTTACTTTAATTACATCAGCTATTAAAGAACAAAGTAGCAGTCAGAGAAGTTCTTTATGGCTCATTTGATTTTTTTTTTTTTAAACATCCTCAAGGAATCTTCATAGAGCTATTCGAAATAGGGAGGCTGATGAGAATTAAAAGCTTTGGCTTTTGTGTGTCTTTCACATTCTAACATGAGTGGGCACAAAACAGGAAAGAGAGGATTTGTATTTAATTTTCCTTGAGATCGTCTCAAACTGAGAAATAGCCTCTTACAAGGCATTTGAACAAAACATGTATTGCCCTGCTCCTCCTATCCCTGTCAAATGGTAAAAGGAAATATTATCCAGGTAACCCTGGGCTGAACATCAGCATGCACTGTGTGCTCCATGACTTGTTAGTTAACCTGCCTACTTGTTTGTGTTGTTTCTTACCCTCTCTCTGGCTCTGTGTGATTAGCATAACTCACACACAGAAGACTAAGGATTAGAAATAAAGTCATTAGTGTCACGTGTGTGTATACACATGTGTGTGTTTGTTACAATGATTTTTACATGTTTGAGTCTCCTTGCGGTTAGTTATTGAATAAATTATTTTGCTGTGTTTTCATAGTGACTGACATAATGAGAGTCCTCTCTCAGATGTAGTTGCTCACTGGATCTTAAACATAATAATAAGCAATAAAAATAGGGCTGAAGGGTGTTTGCTATTGTTTATTGAAGTTCTGCATGATGATTTCTGTGTTTTTTGGGTTTGTTTTTTAACATTAATGAGTATTTTCCTAACTCTAGCATATGAATCAGAAAATACTACATCTCTGCCACATACAGTGAGTGGTGAGACAGACTCTGGTGTGAAATATCATGCACTCGTAAATATACTCATAAACTGGCAGATTAGCAAGTCAAATGTGGTGAGTCATCCAACTGATCAAGCAAATTTGGATATGAGCCCTTTACTCATTGAAAGATCATTTATTTGAAACAGCCAAAGGGTATACTATTTCAAACCCAATTTTGTATATGAATACTTGGAAAAGGGGAGATGTGTTTTTTATAAAAAACCAAACAGCTGTGTTCAAACTTAGCTTTGTAGCCAAGTGGCTTCTCTTATAGATTTTCATGCATATATTCACATAATATGATGTTTGTTGTATCTGAGATTGGAATTCAAAATCCTTACCTCAAGCAACATGATTCAGGTTCAGTCAGAGCATCAACTTTTGTATTTATTACTGTGTCTGCACCCTAAGCAGGTAAAATATCTGTTCCTTGAATAGGCACAATCGTACTTTTCATTTCATTCTCTGCTTTCTAGACAGTGGACACTGGTTTTTTCTGTCTATTTTTCTGTCTCAGTAACAAGGTTAATTGAAGTACTTTTGCTTGTATGAGGGCCTAGTTTATTTGCTATTACACAAATCAGCTATTCTTATAAAACAGTTTTGTGCTAGCTGCTACAGGATTTTAATATCTGTTTTGCTAAGCAAAGCATTAGCAAGGAATAAAATACTGGTTTCTTTTTCCTTCATTCTCTCTCTCTGTATGTCTCCCTTTTAGGGAGACAGATTTGGCCTAAAGATGTATGATTTCTTGGTTTTAAAGTGAGTTTGGTGTGACAGATGCAAGCCTCATCCAGGATTTTTTTTTTTTTTTAAATTCAGAGGATCTCAGAAAAGTAAGAAAATGAAGGCACTGTATTTCAGAGCACAACACAAAGTATGTTTGAACACAAAAAGATTTAAGACTCTCAGAAAGGTGTTTGCTCTACTGTTGCTTTAGAACTAATATAACTGCTGTAACAAGAACAGCAATGGGAAAACTAGTATAAATTTGACATAAAATCTTTTTATTTTTCGTATCTTCTCCTTGAGTGATTAGATGCCTCATCTTGTTTAATGATAATGCTTGTGATGTTACTAGTGTGGAAAAAAACCTCATCTGTACAAAGATGCAGGGCATTATATTAAAATCCATTAATTGTACCGGGAAATTATAGTAGAATATCCTAATCTTACTACTCAGACTTTCACTTAGCAGAATTATCTTTTCATTAATCATACACTTATTCTTCATTCAAAATGAGATACCATTTGTAGAACAGAATGATCTCATAGGTCCAAATTACCATCAAAAGAGTGGTTTTACAGGAATGTTTTGAGACAAATGTTTAAGGCTAATATCTGATCTAAGGCAATGCTTTCCCAGTGCATAAATAATAAATATCATCAAACAGTACCTTTCCTTTTAGACATTTTTTGGCACTATGCAATAAATTATGTCAGAGTTTAAGTTCAGTTATATTGCTGATTAGATGTTGGACCAATGACTGGTCATATCCCAGTCTTCAAGGTCTTCACGTCAGTAGGACTATTTAAGAAGTAAGTTAGTGCATGTTATTGCATATGAATAGTAAGCTAATAGAATGGTGGCAATAAAACTCTGGTGGAACAAGATTTAGACAACCCCTCAAGGGTCCTGTGAGAAAGTGGACACTTTATCCAGACTAGAGACAATGTTGTGGCTATAGCTGTAGCAGTAACTGTAATAACTGAATGCAAATCTTCTGTGGACATCTGGTCAACACATGTTAGTTTCCATGAAATTCTGAAAGTATTTATTAGAATGCTATGTGGGGCTGACATTTTAGTTATGGTACAAGCAAGTCTTTGATACATCATACAGCAACTTGATAGTCAAATGGAGTTTGAAGTTTGCTTAATATTGTTTTTTTAAAAGTTATTTTGACACCAGGTCTGGGAAATAGAAGATATTAACATGCATGTTTCAGTTTTGGGGGGTTTTTTTGTTTGTTTGTTTTTTTTTGTTTGTTTGGGTTGTTTAAGCAGAAGATAATATTTGTGCATTTGTTTCAGGCATAATTAAACAAAGTTTTAGTGCTTCTGAAAGACAACCTCAGATAAGGTAGGTGTGATTTAAGATTTTAATATAAATTATTTAATTGATCACTGTTATGATAAATTCCAGTGTTTTGTTTCGCAGTGGAACAGTTCTGCAATTCCCTTCATGAAAATTTCCTTACTTACCATTACAGCTTTGTGTTATCTTAGCTTATGACATTCAGTCTGGGTGAGGATATTCTTAGAGGGTGTTTGCACACAAAAGCTTTGCAATGATAAATAGTTTTAAAAATGGACTTTGCCTCATCACCTTAAACAGATGTTAGTTGGTTAGCCAAATTCTGGTTTTGTGTTTTCCATAGAAAGATGTGCTTGTGTATTTGATAGTGTAGACTGTATTGTAGAGTGTAGAATAATATCGTATCTCCTTGAAATCCTCTAGACCATCTATATAAACATAGACACCCATTTTTTGTATTTTGGAGGAAACAAACAGTGGCGGAATGTGTCACACCATCCCTCTTCTCCTTCTAGAGGTCTTCCTTTTTCTTCTGTTGTTTGTTCAGTAATGCATCAAACACATTCTTGACCAACCATAATTTTTCTGATCTCCTTGGCACCACTCTTACTCACAGACTCTGTTCTTTGTTTCTTTGTTTCTGATTTTCTTTCCTATCGAAAAAAACCCTTCAAAATCACTCTGGGCTGCATCTGCCTCCTGAACAATATTTTCTTTTTGCCTTTAATTTAGCTAGGTAAGTATTTATAACGATGGCATTGATTCTTCTCCTGTCCACAGACCCTGTTTGTCCAAAGGCAATATTTTATTTTTGCTTTCAGAGTGGTTCTTAGCATATCGCCATCCAGTCTGTCACTCACCACTCACTGGCTTTGCAGTTTTAATCCTGTTGGACTAAATGGCAGCCTCCTCATGCTTGAGTGTTGAAGCAAGCCCATTTGTTTCTCTCTGTACAAATTCACAAGTACAAAAATCTCTGCCCCTCACATAATCATTAGAAAAACTATCTCTTTATCTTTCTTCATGACTACTCATTGAAACTGTAGCTTTCCCTACTCCCACTAAATTCTTGCCATATTAGGGCTATTAAAGCTGCCACTCAGCAGCACATCCTGTTGGTTCTTTCCATTCCCTGTCTGTATCCACTTTTTACTGCTTATTTCAGCTTGTGAAATCTGCAGGCTGGGGAGGTGTTTGTGTATGGAGCAGGATCTAACATGGAACCATGTACATCTGTATTTCTGATATTGAGGTATTGATATCCTGCTGATGGAATATTACTTCGCCCCCCCCTTTTTATTAGCGCTGTATGCATTATTATTCATGTTTTTTTCCTTGAGACAATAATTATTCTTTATGTTTTTCATCCATAAAAAGGGTTAACTGAAAGGTCCTTAAACAAGTACAAATATGCACAATCTAGTGGATTATTCAGTTTTCAGTATTAAAATCTTCTGTGCAGACTTTGCATGTTCCAGACTGAAAACTGAGCAGGAAAAGAAACTTTTATTTAGTAGAAGTTATGCTATTTTGGACACACAGAATAAGCCAGCCTTTATGTGACTTAAAAGTTCGTAAGTGTAGACTGGGGAATTTGGGCAGATTTCCCTTAGAGAAAACACAAGAAGTAGCCAGGGAATACTGTTATTTTCTTTACAGTCTATTGATGCCAAACACAATTAATTAATTGAGTTCTTTTTTTTTTTTTTTTTTTTTTTTTAAAAAAAACCCTAATGATAGGGATTGTGTTGATGGTCCCAGATCAAGATTGCAACCAGGTAATTTTGTGCTTGTGAAGAAATTCAAAATGAAATTAGACCTAACAATTTCCAAGTTTTTAAATATTATTAAATTATTTTCCTGTTGTATATAGTGTTTCCTCTTTCATTTCTTCAGCTTTACCACTTATTTATCTGCTCTTGAGAGTACCTTCACTCACCCACAGGGTTCATGCTAAGAAAATAGAGAATTTGTTCATGATAAGGTGACAGTCTCATAGTCTACTGGTTGTAGCTCTTTGCAATATGAAATATCATGGTTTTATCTAATAATTGTATTCGAAAACATTAGAAAATGAGACAATTACATTTTACATACAAATATGTTGTCTGAAATATCATTAAGGTACTTCTTAAAAATATGAATTCCAATAGTGAATCAGTACGATCTCTTTTTGACAGTCATTATCCTGGCTAAACTGCTGAATGCAATGAGAATTTCTCCTGAGAAATGAATTAAATAATAATTGAAAAAAATTATTTTGAGCAGTTGAGATACTGATCTTCACAAAAAGGTGCTTTTTGTCTATACTAAGTTCAATTTTGCAGCTTTTAATATAAAAATATATTAAAATTTTAATTAAGCAGTAAAAATCAAAATTTGTTGTCAACCTTCTGCAGTTTCAGTGCAGTTTACTATGAGTGTCATTTATAATAACACAGTTAAACCCCACTATCTAGCCCTAACATATCAGAGCTATAATGATCTACAGACAAATATTTTAGCCTTTGTCGATATTTTCAGTTCTGTGGGTAATTTAACTAAATCCAGTATCTTTTATCAGTAACGTTTTCCTTTCGGAAAAAGTCTTCAAAGCTTTAATCAAATCTTCAGCATCCTAGTCACACATGTGCCCTCATCCTCCAAATAATGCTGTAGTGCTGTATTGAAAAAAAACAACAAACAAGAAATGTGTAGTGTTCCAAAGTGTATGGACTTTGTGGGAACTCCTAAAGTTCCCAGTTTCACATTGGGTCACCAGCTGTCTTTGAAGCACCTAAGACACTACAAGTAGACATTACATCTGGTCCTGCGAGACTTTCAGGTCTTATTGTAGCTGTCATACCAGAAAAGAGAGAAAGCTCTGTACATTGAATAACAGGAATACATATTATGTCCTACTCAGTCATTTCTGTTTGCTGTTATCATTCTAAACATATGTTTATTCAGAAAAGAAATCTGAAGACACAAAAGAGAAAAGGGGCACTGATTTATTTGGTTTTGTTTTGTAATATCAACCATTGACAGGGAAATGAAACGAAAGACAAATACCACAGAACAGGGAGCAGTGGAAAAGGTAACAAGTCAAGGAAGTAAAGGTTTTCTGAGTGTCCTAACAAAGGCTGAGGATTTGTAGGTTGTAACAGCAAGACTGGCGATCAAATATAGCAGTGTTGAAACAGTTGGTAGAGAGGTGAAAAGCAGAGAGGCAGAAAGAGCTAAATCAAAATTGTTTTTCTGGTGGCATGTATTTCAGATTATTACAGCACAGCTTGTACTGTCACCTTGAGCAGGAAAACCAATCTGAATTCTTCTCTAAGTTACTCAGGGGAAATGCAAAACTTGTTTTCCTCTTACTGATTGTTAAGAGAAGACTTAAGGAAAAATTGTCAAACTGAATTTCACTTGACTCTCTCAACACATCTGCCACAAGGCAGTGCCTCAAAAAAACCCAACAACAGCGATGGTGTTATCATCTTCCTGATCCTACTAGAAATGTGTCTCTCTGTGACAGCAAAGGACATTTTCTGTGTTTCTCTATTTCTGTGAGGGCACAGCCCAGAACTAGCTGGTCCCTAGACATTTCCGTTTGTGAATGTCTGTCTCCTGCTTCTTGTTAAAGTAGCCAGCACAGAAATTCAGCAACAAAAAATGTGGTGATTGTACTGTTATGGACCAGTTGATGTTGGTATTTGAATTTCATTTCCTGCTCAGTATAATTTTTATTCTTGATCCAAGATTGCTTTTCAAAAACACCAAGTTTCTGTGGATGTAAATTTGTATATAAGACTTTATGATCCTCAGGGTGTTGCTGTGTGAGGAATTGTTGGAATATGGATCTGAATTATCCTCTGAAGTGTAGTTTAGAGCATTATATTTGAGAGAGATACAGAGCTGCTGGCCGAAGTTCAATACTTGGGCCAAAGCTCTTTGATTAGCTTCCAGGTCTAATACTCAACTTGGAAAGATAATTTTGTGAACTAATATTCTTTACTGATACACCAAGTGTTTTATAGTGGCAGTGTGCTGATAAGCTTTTATTTCATATCTGGGTCTGACAGTGTGTATGATTTAAATACACAAGATTAAAAATCATAAACAACAATTGATTTACCAAATGTCAGGTATGTTATTGTAATTCTTTGAGTAGATAGAAAACAAATTTAATAACATCAAAATATACAAAAATAAATATGTGTTTAGTCAGTGTAAAAAAAAATCAGTTAAGAAAATCCTGTTTATCCTATATTCAAATTTTCTTTTGAATAAATGTGAGCAAACTTTAATAATAGGTAAGGTACATTAATACTGCTTTTCTCATAGAATAATGTAATGATTCAGAGAAAGGAATTTTCTTTTGAAACACATTTTCATTTGCATTGTCCAAATTTTTAAGATTTTACATTGTCCATTTTTGGTTCCCAACCTGATTAGAAAAATAAGTCATGTATTTAAACTTAGCATTTCTAGCTGCAGGTTTTAAACAATGTATGCTATCACTGTACTAGGGCAACAAAATGAGCTGCTCTCCTGATTTTACTCTTCTCATCTACAGCATCGACAGGAATTGCTGTATCACAAAGGAAGGTGCGTCAGATCAGTGACCCTGTTCAGCAGATTCTTATTCAGCTCCACAAAATTATCTTCATCACTCAAGTATGCATTACTGTTCCTTCTGACATTCTATACTTTTTAGTTATTTGCTGTTGTCAAAATGATGGTACTGCAAAGTGCTGCTAATTTAGTCACTGTTCTTTAAAAACAACAGAACTTGACATTTTTGCAGATGGCAGGATGCTTTAAAAATATATCATTTAAATAAAGACTAACCTTGAATATTAGTATGTGGGGATGGCAATAGTTGAGTCATACGAAAAAAAGAAATCAGCGGCTCACCTCAGGAAAATGGATTTTACAGTAAATTATTTTTATGACATTCTCTCATATCAGCAATATGATTATTTAAGGTGACAATATCAGATACCGATTTGGAGAGTACATAAAATGCCTTCTTCTATAGCAATAGTTTCTAAATAACTTCAAAGTTAATTTTTTTTATTATCAATAAATACTAATACTTTGTTGGGACTTTAGTGCAATAGGTCAAATATTGAATATGTTAAATGTCTTGAAATATTTTTAGTGTGAGATTTTTTTCAAACTTAAGACTTAATTTTAAATTAAGTTCAAATGCCTCATAGTGAAAGAGAGTTCAAGTTATTTCATGCTGATTCCAAAGCAAAAATGGAACTGATACAAATCTGCATTGAACTCTCAACTAAGAAAATGTGATGGAGAAGTTTTCATTTTCCAGAAAGATGGCTGCCATGCAGCTACTTGCAAAAATTGCTATTCTTAAATAAACATATTTGTATTTACCAAAATGAAGTGTTTATATTTGGGATGCGATGTTTATCACCTCAGGGATTTTCAGACTGATGAACCAAATTTGTTTCATTTTGTTAAGAATAGAATAGCATAACTGAACTGGGGTGTGCTTTACATGTATTTTTTTTTAAATATTATTTTTAACTGTCAAGCTTATCAAAACAGGCAATAAAAGTTATCAGAGACAAAGAAAATAATCAATATTTAAAGTAATTGGAAATTATCTCCTTCTCCCACCAGCAGAAATGAGGCTGTTCAGCCTTTACATGGTAAAGGAGTATATCCAAGGTGCTCACTAGTGAACCTATCCTCTCTGTTGAAGAAGGTTTTCTCAAGTGTCCTGCTAATTAATACAAGATATCATAATGCAGATACCCAGTAACTGAGAACTAACAGCAGCTCACAAACTGGCTCAAAACTGACCAATGAAGGAGTACCAAAAACTTCGATGCTTTTGGTGTCAGTTGGTTTCAGAATGGGAAGGCAGGGAAACCAGGATCTTGTGCTTGTTTACTGTGTACTGTGCTCCTCTTCTGCTTGTTTATGTTCTTACCAATCTAAGGTTGAATATTTTTTATAATACATAGCCATTTTCTCAAATATTTCATCTGACAATTCTAAACTGAAGTTTACAAGGGAGAGTTCTTGCCTGTTGGTTCTTGGCTGCCAGCAGCCTTCCCAATCCAGTTTCCATGGGAACAAGAATCGGAGTCATCTCTGGAAAACAATGTAAGAGAAAGCTTTTTAAAAAGCATTATGTAAATCCTTGGCCTTTTTTTCCCCCCAACTGATCTGACAGCTGATTTCTGTAAAACAAAAGCTAAAACTGAACACTAGTGCCCCAGGCAACTCCAAGTTTCTCAAGCAGTGGACTTGTTCTTTACCACTTCTGCTTCAGGATATTCTAGTATGCCCATGATACATTAACTGCACACAGTTGGTTGCAGTGGTATGTAATCTATAAAGTATTGGAACATTCAGTGTCTGACTTAAAGCGTATGTATAAGGCCTTATCTTGAAAAGAGAGTAGTACCTGTCTGTACCAAAAACCTGTATGCAACAAGCTGTCTGGTGAAGTCTTTTGTGCTTAGAATGTGACTGATCTCTGGTTTGTCAGAACAAATCAGGACTCCTGTGAGCCCAATAAACAGTTTGGGATTTATAGCTGTCTAAGAGCAGTAATTTGTTCCAGTGGGATAAATGTCATTGTCAGTGTTCATGAATCATTAGTGGTCAACCCTCCTAAGTAGTCAAAAAGTTTCATTAATTCCGTGGAGTGGCACTTAATGAATTTACATCAATGATGTGAGTATAAAATGTATACTAAATGGTGGAAAATCATAGTTTTTCAAACAGTGTCTGCAGGTATAAGATACTATACAGAAATTGCATAGGAGTTTGTTTTAAAAGGGTGGTAACATACCATCCACTTGTTGTCAGACTGGGTTGGTCATTGCAATGACCAACAGTGGAAACTTTATATTTACTGCTAGAGCATAAAAAATATTTCAAAGAAAGAAAGAAACATCCTTTGAACTTTCAATTGAAAACTTTAAGCACAATAAGGTATGATTTGTTGGGGGATTTTTTGTTTGTTTTTTGTTGGTATATTTATTTATTTATTAATATAGATGAAAGATGTGTCCTTTTTCAGTCAAAAAATACAGGAGAAAAGGGTATACAAAATCATTTGTGCTTTATAGACAAGTGAAATGTACTTCCCACAGGTAACCTCTAGCAAAAGAGACATTCTGAATTGTATCAAGACCCATAAGGACCTTAAAAGAGCCTGTTGAAGTGTTTCTATGCACATTAAATTAAGGTCTAAGCTTCTTGAAATTCCATTCATTTCAGCTGGAGTGACTCGTTATAGCCCACATGAAATCTGGTTGAATAGTCTGTGGGCTTCATCTGTATCAAAATGTCCCAAATACTAGCACTTTGATCAGGGAGGCAAATCTGCTCTTACCTATGTTAGGCTTGTTATAATGGTGTTCACCTTCAAGACGAGAGGAACTGAGTTATATGATAAGCCAAGCCTAACAGAATGGGCAACCCAAGAGCCTTATTGTAATATGACATTAAATCAAGTCTTGTTCTGTTGTTTATTGCCATGTTATTGGATATCAATGTTTCTTTTTGCAGTGTAGCTACTTTTTTCAATAATGGTACTGCTGAAAGGGGAAGGTGTAGTGAGTGGTGAAAACATCTGTTTCTTTGTTTCCTGTAGCTTCCTCCAGCTTCGCAATGCAACTTCAAAAGGAGAATCATTGAGAGGTTCAAGAAGTCCCTCTTCAGTCGGCAGAGCAATCCTTGTAATCTGAAATCAGAAATGAAAAAGGTGTAGTACACCATTTATTACCTGTGGTTGACTTGTATCTTTTTCTATTTGAATTACCCTATTGATATTAGTATTACAAAAATCCAAGTGTAAGGGTCCTTTTTTTTAAAAGGAAGTACATAGAATATTCTCTAGATATTGTTTATTTGGCAAATATGGAGGCTCATTAAGTAAGCAGTTTCTGCAGGTTGGTTTCAAGCTTTTGTCTCATCATTAGAACATTCTCTGTAAGTGGAAAGGACCTGCTAGCTTCTAGTACACAAAACCAGACTTAATCTCATCAGAGCTCATAAAGATAAGAGGAAGGCAATTATAACTAGAGATTATGTAAACTCTTAATTTATGTAAGGTCTTCTTATTTTATTAATACTCTCTCAATGTTTTTCATGTTTTGGAATATATTCCTACTCAAACCATTAATTTTAAGAAAGCAACATCCCAGAGGACCTTCAATTTAACATACCTTGTCCCATTGTCACATAGTGTATAAGCAACAGTTTAGTGTCATCAGTTTAAAACCACTGCAGATTTGCAAGAATGGCCTGCCTAAAGAACTGTGCCTACATGATTTCCAAGGACATGATGGATGCTCTCCAACAGAAAAAGAGCTAACAACTAATACCAGAATTTCTACATCTTCCTTCAAAAATCTCCTGAGAAGACTGTAATCAGCAAAGGATCTGAAAATTGCTTCCTTAGCATCTGTCTGCTGTGGGTGACTGTGAAGCTAAGATATTTCATTTCTGAATTGATGACAAGACAGTTATTAGATATATTATTGTACCTAAAATTTGATGACTAAAATTTAATTTGTTATCATTCACATATTTCTCTCCTGTGTAACATAAATTAATTGTTACCTTCTTGCACTGAATTGTGGAATCTTCTGCATCATTGTTTGCTACAAGAGACTGACCCAAATGCTGCATCCTTCCTGTGCTTTTGTAATAATTAACCTCAGATGCTACTTAGTGTTTACTTCGGTTTACATTGGTAGTACATTAGAAAGCTAGTTAAAGATGCTTCTTTCTGAGCTGTTGGTTTCATGCCAATTTGAAAACTGTAAATCAAATTGGAATTTATATTAAACAATTCCTGTATTTCAGCCATAACATTAAATCTAAGAAATATCTGCTCATTATGTATTGAGTTGATGTTTTCAGAAAAGGATGCCCAAAATAGAGTAAGAAAAAAAGAAGCATTTATAATAAAATTAACCTAATTTTCAAGTGTCCAGAAATAAAGGAAACTTTATAAATGTTATCAACTGTAAAATGGTGCTAGCTTCAAAACTATTGGATTTAAACTTAGAGAAAATGGAAGAAATAGGCTATTTAAAATGTAAATGGTAGCAAATTTAAAACGTTTGAAATGTTGTTTGCAATTCTGGGCATTTCTAACTTGAAGGAAATAGTTGCAAAAACTGTTAATAGCAACAACAAGAAGTGCAGTTAGAAGGTTGGAGAACTGATAAGCATCAGTGAATAAATGTTACATGATTTACCAAAATCACTACCATAAATGCACTGGGTAACATGGATATCATTTTGAGGCAGTGGGAAGAACCTAAATAGAGAAAAGAATTAGGTTGAACTCTTTCAGCAAGTGTTACGAGATCGTGCAATTTCTGCAAATAAAATTTAAAAATGGTGGGATTTTAACTATGCCAAATCAGAAAACCTGATTAGAATTACAGAGAAAAAGATTCCTCCACTGATCAGTGGTGGGGTAAAGGTCTTCCAGCAAGAGAGATTCTATATTCTTCTGTTTCTGTAACTGTAAAACTGTTACCATGCTGCACAAATGCATAACTGGAATTTCCTTCACACAAAGGTACTTTCCAGTCAGAGGTGTTGCCAGTGGATGTTTCCAAAACTAGATGTTTTTAAATTGAGTGTTGGTATCCTTGTTCATATAATCAAGTAGCTGAACTAACTCTCAGGTTTCAAAAGTGCTGGGATCCCTCTAATGGGAATTATACCACTTGAATATGGGCTAACAGTTTCACTTGAAGACCAAGTTTTGAAAAGCAGTCATCATCAGCTTCTATCCGTGGTTCAAGAGAATATACTTCCCTGTTATTCTTCACACAAATGTATTTTTATGAATTTTATTCGGCTAGTCTGAAGAACTCAGTGCTTATACTAAGTGCGGATTGGCAGCTTGCAGTGTTCAGTCAGTGTTTCTGGAGAAAAGAAAGTAGAATGTTCATAATTGTATTCACCACTTTTTCATTAACATAAAAAGTATTGAACTCTCTTCTGATTGCACTGGGAAACATAGGAAAGGGTAAACTGTCCCATAGAAGGCTTAAGTTTTGGCAAACAGGTGTCTTATTTTTCTTCTTTTTTTGCCCCCAGTTGCTGCAAGGTTCTCCTGAATTGATTGAGCCCAACATCTTCACAGGAGATTGGCATGTGGTACTTCTTTCTTCAGGTGGAAATATGTTTCTTCCAGATGATAGAAAAGGTAAACAAAGCATCAAAACTTCTGTAGTGGTATATATTTCTGATAAAGTGCATGCCACCAAAGAAGAAGGAATTGCTGCTCCAAGATCTGTCTTTAAAGACAGTGAAGTTATGCTGATTCTACTGACTTTCATTACCCTTTTTTTTTGTTTGTTTTGTTTGGTTTAATTCATGGCAAGATGTGCAATTTACCTCTGCTGGAACTTTCTACTAATTCAAGAGAGTATACTTTGGAATTACAAAGAAATATCAAAGATGCAAATAACTCATGGTTCATTCATGAAAATTAATAGAAATGTTTGTAACTAAAAATGTCATACTTAGGATTTACCTGTCTTTGCATGTGTTATTTAAACAAACTCTGTTTAAATCCTATGTTGTTCTTTTGTGATGTTTGAAACAGTTATAATGGGTTCACTTAATTATATAGCTATATAAATATGTGCAGATATATATATATATATACACACACATATATAGAAAATATAAGAATATATATGACAAATATATTTTGGACAATGAATACTCAGCATGACAAATCATAAATGTAATCAACTTTACAGCTGTGGCATCGCCCAGGGTGGGGAACCACAATTCCTGGTTCAGAGACTTGTTGCATCATGCACTGCTTTGCGCAAGGGGCAAGGGAAATGTACAGCCTGTATTTTGGTAACTGTGCCATTTACATTCTTCTAAATTCAGGAAAAGCTGTGTTACAGTCCAGGGACTAGAGGACATAGTAACATTAAAATCTGTGATGCCAGAAAGAAAAGTAAGATGGGCTTTGTGTTGAAACTAGAAAATCAGTTCCACAGCTTATTGCAAAAAGCAAAATTAATGCTAAGTGTCAAAGGTGATATATGAGTAGCAAACGAGTCCCTAACAATCACTGTATATTTGGTTCCCAGAGACAACAATGCAATTTTTGAGATACTCGTTATCTGTAATTTTTGAATCTCTTAACCTGCAGACAATACTTTTGTCCTCACAAATTGCTGCTGGGTGTGTACCTATTTCACTGTAAATTTTAAGTGGGAAAAATTAAGAAAACTACGTTTCTGTGTTCTGTTTCATTAAGTCTTTCTTTTCCATTGGTTAGAACACTTTCATAATGTGTTTGCTGCAAATGTTCACATCACGCCATAAGATGACCCCACCTTTTCAGGGGTTCATTGCAGTCAGTGGAAGTTGCTGATAACGAAGCATCTCTCATGTCATTATATTTTTAGTAGAACTGCTAAGAAACTCATAAAGGAGCATAATTTCCAAACTCAGTAATATAATGTTACTTGCCTTTTACTTTAAGGCGTTGTTGGCACTTCTGACATGGCAGAAGGGATGACATATGAGCAGTTGCAGGTAAGCTGCATGTATACCTATATGTATTAATTTATTACTCTCAGTGAAGATAATTTACTGAAATTAAGTTCTTTTATGTTGCAGATTCTAATTGAAGAGGTTCTAGAGGAAAGTGGTTATTACAGTTTCACTTCTAACAGGTCAGTCTAGTCAATTAAAAAAGTTAATTATGATGTGCTAAAACAAAGTGTATCATCTTCCTGTTTATATGATTGCAATTGCATTTTAACTGTGGTTTATTATAATACATGGGTGCATGGACTGGAAGGAGTGTATGCAGAACATAGTAGCAAATCTAAGCAGGGTTTTTTGGCCACATCTGTTTTCTTCGTTCAGATGAAGGAGTAGTAGAAGTATGGCAGGAATTTCCTCACATTTTTTCCCCATATAAAACTACATCTGAACAAAAGGTTAATTACATAGAAGTATATTTTATTTTAATACCCTTCCATTACAGGGCTGAAGAGATGAAGCTGATATTTTTAGTAAAATATCTGAGTACAGCACGAAAAGCAGTATAAGTGGTTACTAACATGAAAGTGCAGGGGATGAACAAAAATTGTAATGGTCTTTGCAACTACTAGGCAAATGCTTTGCCCTGGAGATGATATGTCTTTTCTGCAGGAAAATTTTGAGGAACACAAGAAAGAGAATATATCATTATAGTCCACAACATAAGCCTAGCATTTCTCATATTGTTAGCCTGCTAGCCTGTTAGTTATCATCTCAAATATTCTTTAGTGCAAAAAGCCATTAACTACTTTCATCAAGTAAGTCTATTCTTGTCTTTGCAGTACTCACCATTTTAAAGCCTGGGAGACTGCAGTTAGGCTTTTTAAAACAAATGAAGATACACGCATCCCACTCCCTTGCCCCCTAATATGAATATTAAGAAGTTTTAGGAATTTATAGTTCCTGTTGCCTCAGCGATATTTTTCAGTTATTTTTTTGTCTCTGCAAACTTTCTGATATGGATTGACTCAAGCTTGAAAAATTTCTAATGATAGTCTGAATATTTCTATAGGCTACTCATTAAATTGGAATTCCAGCTTGCAAGTGTCTTGCAGCTGCCAGCTCAAAATATTGAAAAATCATGATTCAACACTCCCAAAATAAAATAATAGTCCAATCTTTAAACCTTCAGGATATACTTGAATTATGTTTGCAGATTACTTTTTCAGCCGTGAGGGCTGACAAATTTGTTTATAAGTGTTTTCAAATTTAAAGTTTTTGTCCTAATCCCAAACTCCCACGATTTAGTGCTGTAGAAATAATATCACACATCTTATTAAAAATAAAAAAGAAATATACTTTAATTTTTAACATCAGGATCTAACAAGTCTTATTGTAAATGTATAATTGTGTTGTAGTTGTATTAGGCATTTGTCTCACAGACTGGTAAAAAGTGTTTTACTTTAATTGACTGTAATGAAGCAGGTATGTGCTGGATATGGACTTCAGTGTTTTGCAAAAACCACCAGAAGGGTATCTATTAAACGAAATCATAGAGTCCCATTTTAAAAGGACCCATAAAGGATCATCGAGTCCAACTCCCTACTCCTCACAGGACTACCTAAAACTAAACTATATGACTAAGAGCATCATCCAGACACTCCTTGAACTCTTGACAGGATTGGTGCCGTGATCACTTGCCTGGGGATCCTGTTCCCGTGACCAACCACACTCTCCTGATGTTCAATCTGAACTTTCCGTAGCACAACTTCCTTCCAATCCGACATGTCCTATTGCTGTAAATGTAATTGCTGAAATGTAAAGGATGCTACAAGGTTGCAGGCACATGTGCTAGTACCTCTAATGTGTAACATAGAGTGCCACAGAAATGCACATGAGACTAACAGCAGCGAAATAATTAACAGTCTTTTTTCCCTGATTTATTCAGGACTACTCTGTTTTCTGTCTGCCATGCTGGAATTCCCTAGAGAGTAGCTGTTCTGCAGAAGACTAACTTAAGGTTCTAATTTTTTAAACATTTTCTTTTAAAGGAGATGTAAGAGAATATTCTTCATAGCTACATGGGATAACAGTATAGTAGAAGGAATTCTCTATGCTGTGTTTATCCTGCAGAAGGAAACAGGAAAAAGAGCAAACAGTACCTTTCCACACATACATAAAGTTTGGAGAAGGCTAGATGTTTCACATCCTTCTTCACATTGGTGGATGTGCTATGTGTTTGATTTTCATAGGAGCACAGGAAAATTGGAAGGCACATTGTGTTTCTCCAGAGTCATGCACTTTCTGTGTTATCCACAATCAGTGCTGTTTTCTGGTTTTGTCATGGGACTTGTAGCAAAGAAAAAATTGATTTTGGAGTGAATTTTGGACAAATGGAGTGAAATGTTCTCATAGGTATGAATCTCCTTATATTGTCTAAAGTTGACCTTTTTTTTTTTTTTTTTTTTAATGGCTTAGAATTGTTAGTGGTGTGCATATAACAGCTACTGTAAACTTTGACCAACTCCACTGCATGTGTGTCACTATAGCATGTCCTGGCTTTAGCTGGCGGCAACACTGTTGTTGGTCTGTCACCAGCAACTTGATTTTTCACTATGGTTTATGTGGTGGGTTGACCTGGCTCATGCCAGGTATCCACCAAAGCTACTCTGTCACTCCCCTCTGCAACAGGACATGGGAGAGAAAATATAACAAAAGGCTCAGGAATTGAGATAAGGACAGGGAGAGATCACTCACTGATTCCTGTCATGGGCAGAACAGACTTGAATTGGGGATATTAACTGAATTTATTACAAAAAAATCAGAGCAAGGTAATGAGAGGTAAAACAAATCTTAAAAATGCCATCCCCCCACCCCTCCCTCCTTTCTGGGCTCTACCTCCTCCCCCACAGTGGTTCAGGGAGAGGGGGAATAGGGTTATGGTCAGTTCATCCCATACTGTCCCTGCTGCTGCTCAAGGAGAGGATTCCTGCCCCTACTCCAGCATGGGGTTCCTTCCACAGGAGACAGTTCTCCATGAAGTTCTCTGTTGTGAGTCCATCTCACAGGCTACAGTTCTTCATGAACTGCTCCAACATGGGCCACTTTTCCATGGGATGCAGTCCTTCAAGACCCACAGGGTCACAAGTCCTACCAGGAAACGTGCTCCAGTGTGAGCTCCTCTCTCCATAGGTCAGCAGGTCCCTTCCTGGAGCCTGCTCCAGCACAGGCTTCCCACAGGATCACAGCCTCCTTTCAGCCATCCTCCTGCTCCAATGTGGGTCTCCTCCAGGGGCTGCAAGTGGATCTCTGCACTCCCATTGACCTCCATGGGTTGCAGGGGGAGAGCTGTGTCACCATGGTCTTCACCATGGGCTGCAGGGGGGCCTCAGCTCCAGCACACGGAGCACCTTCTCCCTCTCCTTCTCCATTGACTTTGGTGTCTGGAAAGCTGTTACTCTCACATATTCCCACTCCTCTCATCTCTGAGTGCAATTAAATCTGCATAATAACCTTTTTCTTGTCTTAAATATGTTATCACAGAGGCATTACTATCAGTCCTGATTGACTTGGCCTTGGTCAGTGGCAGGTCCATCCTGGAGCCAGCTGGCATTGGCTCTGCTGGACATGGGAGAAGCTTCTGGGAGCTTCTCATGGAAGCCACTCCTGTAGCACCACCTCCCCCTGCCCAAAACCTGGCCATGCAAACCAAATACACTTTTGAATCCTATTATTTGCCGTGATGCATGTTTTTGTTTGTTTCCCCTAGCACTATTACATTAATTGTTTCCCAGGCAGGGTTCTGCTCCCAAATAACTTACTATTTTTTCCCCTCTCTTCCAGAAAAATTGACAGACCATGCTTTGGCTTTGGCTGTCAAAACATTGTCTGTATTTCCAGAGAACTTGCCATATTTTCTGACCTGTGTTCTGTTTGGTGGCATTCAGAGCTTTCAGAACTTAGGCAATTTTTTTTTTTTTTCTGCACTCACTCTCTCCAAATAGCCAAACAGTCCAGTTTTGATAGCTGTCCAGTGTTGTTGATTCATTTGGCTAGCAGACATGAATAATTATGTTTCACCTCAAACTCCCCAGCAGCTTAAGCAAGCTAGAAGTACAAGTCAGACTCCCAAGCTGCACTGCAAGTCACTTATCGGTGTCCACCATTAGCTGGTTTTATTCCATCATGCAGTAATTGGTTTGTAGCCCTCTCAGCAACATTCTGCGAGCCATTCTTGCCTAAAGCTGTTTTGAGCCTTGCTCTATTTTCTCTCTTTTACACATAGTGAAACGTTTCAGAAGCAACTGCAAGTTTTCAGGCAGAAACTTAGTACATCCTGTGGCTTTCTTGGGATCCCTTGCTTAGAAAAGCATTCACAGAAAAGCTTTAGAAAAAAGTACTGGGAGTAATGAATATCTATATATTGTTTGCTTGAACAATATATAGGGCAGTACACCTATTTTTAAACTTCCTTAACTTATGTTAAAAGCTTTTATTTTAGGTTGAGTTTCTCATTTTCTAAGATGGGAAGTTGTAATGATGCAGCATGTGTGGGTCTTTCACAGTGGAAACAGAATGACAGTGCTTCTAGCAGGAAACAAATTCCTTCCCTTCAGCCCATAATACGTTTCTAGCTCTTCTAGTAGAAACAGGAAGAAAAAACTCCAAAGTCTCAAAAGGCACATCAAAACACCACAAACTTAATTTATGAAGTTGCAAATGTTTAAAGATATTTCTTCATTTTAAGGCCAAATTTCTTCATGATTTCTGGCCAAGTTAACCGGACAGTATCAGTTCCGTGTGTTGCAAGGCTGCAAGTTGAATTCTGGTTTGGAACAAAGAACTGGGACATTTGTACTATGGCTAAAAGCACTATTAAATCAGAATAAGTGGCTACATATCATAATAATATAATCTTTTATGTTATTGCGGAGCACACTTTATAGAGGAAACATTCTGAAAATATGTTTTATTTATTTTCAGGTTTGGGAGGGATTTGTGTGCAGTGTCTCTCTTTCCCATTGCTGTTGCCTTTTGCTGTGCCCTCATGAAATTCCAAGAATATAAGATGGGAAAACAAACCTTAAGTGAGGCAGTGACATAAAAATTGTAGTAGGACAAATGAACTGTATAAGGGGTTAGAAATTATTCAAGTAACTTAATCAGGTGATGAGAGAAACATGAATTCTTTAGAAAGTGAGACAGCTTCATAAGAAAAATGTCATGCTTTTTTTTTTTTTTTTTAAGTTTCATTATAATAGTAATTACTATCTCAATACCAGTCATTTCATGGGAATTAATGACCAGCTGAAGATAATGACCCTCAGCTTTATCTTGAATAATCAACTTGTGCCCATTTATCACTAATCCCCTGAAATTACTCAGCACTTCAATTGTATTACTTATTTATGCAGAAACTGGGTAAACATGCAAAAAAAACCCCCTGTAATGTTTAAAAATTATTCCATTCACTTCCATTGTGCCACTTTTTCTCCTTTTTGCTTTCCGATTTAATATTATACTGCACGAAAGGCAGGCTCCTTGTTTGTGAGGCTGTTTATGAATAGGACAAAGAGTATTGGTTTAAAATTTTCATCATGCCTTTTTTTATATTGAAGTACACATGTAATACCCAAATTCATGCAGAAATCTATTTTTAATAAATTGCATGAAGAGACCTTATCCAAGCAGAAACTCAGTTATATGAAAAGAAGATTTGTTATAAATAAAAAAAATAGCAGTGGTCAGAGGGGAGTTGTGTGCAGCTGAGCGCTGGAGCTCTGTTGTGGTTTAATCCCCATGAGCAGCTCAGTACCACACAGCCACTACTCACTCCCCTGCAGTGGGACAGAGAAGAGAGCTGAAAGGAGAAAAGTGAGAGTGCTTTTGGCTTGAGATAAAGACAGTTTAATAGGTAAAGCAAAAGCTGCACATGCAAGTAAAGTAAGGAATTCAATCTCTCCTTCCCAGCTGCAGGCAGATGCTCAGCCATTTCCAGGAAAGCAGGACTCCATCACATCTTACAATTGCTTGGGAGGACAAGTGCCATAACTCTCAATGTCCTGTCCTGCCCTTCCTTCTTCTTTCCTCCAGCTTTTTTTGCAGAGCATGATGCCGTATGGTGTGGAACGTGTCTGTGGTCAGTTGGGGTCGGCTGTTCTGGCTGTGTCTCCTCCCAGATTCAGTCACTGAAACACAGCTCTGTTGTCAACATGGTCTTCAGTGCAAATCCAAAACAAAGCACCATACAAACTACTATGAAGAAGTTTAACTCTATCCCAGCCAAAAGCAGTTGTACAAGCTCATATGACCATAGGTCTGTTTGTGAGAAATGTTTCAACATTAGTTTATAGGAAGAAAAATGATTGCAATGCAAGAAGGAAATAGGCTTCATAATCAAATGCATATATTTATATGTTGTCACATTTAATTTTCTTAACTTTCTTCAATGCAATCTTTTCCATTGTTATTGAATTTTTAGAAATAGAGAAGCAACTATTCTTGTAGTTATAAAGAGCTATTTTCATGAAGAGGAAACCTGTCAAGTCTAGATCTAATGATATCTATGCATTTTTGACTACTCAAAGAATAGCTCAAGGTATTATTCACAGAAGGATTATATAGCTCAGGAATGACAGCAAATTCTGAATTGTGCCTTTTTGAGGAAGTCCTCATTTGTATTGGGTCTATGGTCCGTAGTTTGAAAATAGAAATGCATTACTGGAGCTTTTTCTATCTTCAAATTCTTAACCATGTTAATTAAGTATTCTTCAACATTAATGCACCTCTTGAATTGTGTTAGATGACTAATGGATTCAAATTTGTACTTAGCTTAGTGAATGTTTTTTTAATGTTCTAGAAGATACCAAACCAGACAATAGATGACAGTACACAGCTCCAGCACTCCTGGAATCTAATGTGGAATTTTTGACATAGTGATATCTGGGTGATTCTCTCCTGGCACCCCTTCCAGCTAATGTTGCCAGGCATTTTCTGATAATTGTTTTCTTCTTCCAAAAGGTTGTTCATGTTGATTTCTACTTCTTACACATACCAAAGAAGATTGTTTTGGCCAGCAATGTTTATTAGAGTCATACCAGTATTCTATTGAATTGTACTTCTACTCAAGGAGATAAAAAAGACTGCTAAAACTCAACACTACTTTTTTACTATTTTTATTATTATTATTTCTTCTTCTTCTTTTTTTTTTCCCTCTAATTTCTAAACATCCGTGGTTGCAGCAGTATATTGACCCTCTGCAGTTCTGATGGCTGCCAGCTGAGGGGCTGTGTGGCACTGAGTATGGTGCTCTGTCTTCACAGACCAGCATTCCCTACACCTTTGTAGTCAGCTGTCCTTCCACTAAGAGGCACTATCGGCCTGTCTTTCCTATGTCACAGATCCTACAGAAATTAGAAGCAACATGAAAACCTCGTGTAGCAATTAATCCTACCTTCAGCTTCACCCAACTCTTAGGGTTGGACAGTGACTAATAATTGTCATATTGATTAATATGGAGAGTTTCACTGACATTGAAATATTTGGTCAAGAGATGGATTAAAAGACATTTGCTGGATAGGGTGTGCTGCTGTACTTGGTGATACTCACACTACCCCTTTCATACTTGCTGGAGACATGATTTTTACCAGATTTGCTGTACTCAGAAGATACATATGCCAGGCTTCATGGTACTGGTTGAAATCTAGATAAATGATGACTTATAAACTAGGAAAAAAATATGCCTTGGATCCCAGGGTATTAGCAGCTGTGCATGTCAAAATCAAATGGCCAGTGAAAAACTTACTGCTAACTGTAGTTTTAGAGAACTACAGGAGTGTTCTGGTGGCTTCAGAGATGACCTGAATGACAACCAGAAAGAATTGGAAATTTTTTTTCTGGTATTACAATACCATAACAAAGCACTTTTGCCACTTTGCTTAGTAAGTTTTGGTTTTGTTTTTTGATTGGTTTTTTTTTTTTTTTTTTTGGTGTTGTTGTTGTTGGTTTGTTTTGTTTGTTTGGTTGTTTTCTGTTTGGGTTTTGTTTGGGTTTTGTTTGTTTGTTTTTAAGGCTTTTATTCCCTATGGATCAGAATTATAGAGACTATAGCAGAAACTATTTATTGCTTTCTAGCAGTTTGTTAGCATCAAGGCTGGTGGATTTGACTAGCCTTAGGACTGCTAGATATAAAAGATGTATAACCTGGCTGTTACTCATGACATTGTGTTTTGTAGAACAGAGAAGTGATACAGAGATCTATCTGGTGCAAGTAGCAGACTAATCTGATCATGTGGTAGGACTTCTATTGTCGAAGAACCTCTCCCCTCACTCAGCTGAAGATTCTCTTTAGCAATGAGTTATGTGGAAACATGCATTTCACCTCTTGTTAAAAAAAAAAGAAAGAGCATCTGGCCTGAGTTTAGGCTGACTGGTAGGCACCAAGTAATTGATACAGTTCAGTGATCGATACACAGAATTAAGTGGTCTCCTGACAATGGAAATGCCTGAAGTCCACACTATCTGTAGAACAAGTGCATGTTTATGAAGCTGTCTGTCAGCATTTGGACTGTGGGAATTACTGTTTTCAACAGCAGGCAGATGGCTCTTATTCCTTGCAGAGATCACATACCCTGAGCTCTCAGACACTCTTTTATGAGCACTCCATCTCTGAATAGAAGCGTCTGTCATTATAGACTTGTTTGGCCAGGATAAAATGGGTTTGCTCTTGCAGTTCTGAAGCAGGTCTTTATACCAGTTTGAGGAAAACACTTTGAGAATGACTTCTGTATGTCTGAGGTGTCTGCTTGGTGAAATTCTTGCATGAAGTGTGTCAAAGAACATCAAATAAGAAGGCACCTTCCTCCTTAAGATGGTTCAGAAAGCTCCGGGTAGTCTGGAATCATTCTTGTGCAAGCAGACTGCTGTGAAATAAACACTTTCAGCTGAAGTAAAGGGGAAGTGGGAGGTTTGGGGCATTTTGTTTGTTTATTTGTTTGTTTGTTTGTTTGTTGTTGAGGCTTTAGTGGGTCAGTCCAGCTAGGGCAATTTAGCTGATAAGAATGTAATACCTTTCCATGTCACAGCAAGGTGCTGTTGAAAGGCACTTTGGGAGCTTTTACGATAAAGAAGACAATCTGAAAGTCTTTTAAGAAATAGATGAGATTGGCTTCAGTGTTCAGAAATCAGGGCCATACAAAGATAAATCCTTTTTCACCTATTTCAAGATCTCCTTAATGACTATGGCTGGAGGAGGAATTGCACATTGTTACATAGGTAGCTGTGCAAGATAAAACAAAAGCTATTCTAAGATGTCAGTATAGTGATAACAGGCACAGTGTTCCTCTATGTATTGTAATTGTGTCCCTTGTCCTTGAGTACTCCCTTTTTGCTAACAGAATCTGCATTTACTCATAAGGGGAAGTCAGATCTTCATGTTTCTGACATGGTATTCCATAAAGATAATTCTTAGGCCTCATCATAGGTTCAACTCCAGTTTTGAAAGTTAATTTGAAAGTTTTTATTTAAGACTGATCAAGTGAAAATTACATAAAATGAAGGGATGACTGTTTATTTTACTGGGTCATTTTATCTGTAAACCACTTCAATCTCCTGAATTTTCCATGTTTCCATGGAGTCCTGTAGTTCTAAAAATCTGTGCCATGGAAGGAGCTGAAAGATTTTAACCTTTATAGCACTGAACAAAGATATTGGAAGGTAAGAAGCTTTGGCCTACATTGCTTGCCCATATTGGAAAAAAATCTAGTGTTGTTATCTTTATTAACTTGTGTGTTATAGCAAGGATTTCAAATTTCACCAAGAAAGTACAAGAAAGACAAAAGGGGGTCCAGGGAGCTGTTATTGCAGCCTTTCAATACTCAAAAAGGGCTTATAAGAGAGAAATTTTTTACCAGGGCCTGTAGCAACAGCATAAGAGCCAATGGTTTTAAACTTAAAGCAGATAGATTGGACTTAAGGAAGAAGGGTTTTTTTGGTTGTTTTGGTTTTTTTTATTTTTATGACAGTGGTGAGATACTGGAACAGGTTGGTCAGAAAAGTTGTGGATGCCCTGTCCCTGGAAGCATTCAAGGTCAGGTTGGATGGCACTTTGGGAACCTAATCTAATGAAAGACATCCCTACCCATGACAGGAGCTTTGGACAACATGATCTTTAAAGGCCCTTTTCAGTCAAAACCATTCTATGATTCCAGTTTTTGCAGAGATACAGTGCCTCATCAAGGATTATATTATCCACATATTGGGCTGAATGGAAGTTTACTGTCAACCTTCAGTCTATATGTTTTGGTTTTCCTTAAGTTCACTTGACTATACAACTTTAATAACAGTCTTTCAGCTTAGGTATTTCTGTTTGCATGTGTTGAAGTATGTGTGCAAAGTTACAAACAATTTTTCATATTTTTTTCTTTCCTGGAATACTTCCATATCCTTCAATACTTCAGTAATCAATATAGCACTGCTTCCTGAGGGACCATGTAAATAAAGGAATGCTTGAAATGTCTTTGGATATCTGAGTTATACATATTGTACACAAGTAGTCAGGGAAAATTTCAGAAGGGGTCTTACACTTGGATTGGGGACTGATAGAGTTTTGAGACAAAACTGAGACAACCTATTTTATTTTGTCACAGCACTGATTATGAGAACTCTTTACATCATATTTTCATAGAATAATTATAACAATATAATCCATCGTGATTATGACACATGTTTCACCAATATAAAGCTGACAGATGGAGCTCCTTCTCTTTCTGTGCTAATTTTCTATGTAAAAGCCTACAGAGGAATTAGAAAAGGAGAAAGAAGTGGTGTTTAAAAACTTGCTTTCTACTAATTCTCCATAGTGCTGAAGTCTGGAGATGTTATGTCAGCAACTTAAGTTAAAGCTGGCCCACAAATACATTATGTTGCATTCAGGCTTCCTTGATTATCTGTGGGAGACCTTTGTACCACGCTGCTCTAATTCTGTTTGCGTGCAGTGCAGCCTAGTCCGTAAATTTTGAGTCAGAGGATCATTAGACAAACTAATTCCCTGCATGTAGCATAAATAATAGAATTTCATGCAGAGAATTCTGTATCAACTGTCACAAACTCTGAACTGTAACCATTTTGATGAACTTCTTTGGCTTCTGTATTATGCTCATACATCAGCTTTCTGCTCATAGCACAGATTGATCCTGTACCTGGCGAGTGAGAATAGTGGGAAATTCTTACTTCTAAGTAATTACCAATTTTTTCCCCCCAGGTATCTCTACTACCCAAAGGGAACAAAGAACTATCCAGCAAAAGAAGAGAACAAGTGATTCTGAACAGAGGGTTTGGAATTGTTCCAGTTGTTCCAGTGAAGGCAACCTGCCTGTACTTCAGCTGAGACTGATTACCAAAGGGTCAAGCCTTGCTCATTAAATAGCATCCAGATGGAATGCCAACGTGGGGCAGGTTCAAGAGACCTCACGTGTTATTTCAGGATGATACTCTTTAGCTTTGTTTACAGCATAAGCACTTTACAAGCAACATTGGGAAAGACGCTTCCAGGTTTATAAATTAGGAAAAAAGCACAATTCTCAACAGTAAATACCTTGTATTTTTAGAATATTTTTTTAAACAGTTGCATAGTCAGGTTTTTCTGAAACGACTGTTCAGTAAGCTTATTTATGTTCATATATGTCTTCTGTGGGAAGAAAAAGAGCTTTTTAATATGACCAGACAGAGAATATTTGTAGGTTCACTCTAGCACAATTAGAAACAGATTAAACACCATCAGTATGATTTTAATATTTAGAAGGAATTTCACTTCTTATGTTTAGATAATAGCAAATTCTAATGCTGGTGGAACACATTAATTGTCATTATTTGCAACTGGCATAGCTGAAATAATTGTTATTTTAAAAGCAGCTGGTTTTAGTGCTATTTCAAAATGTCTTCATATTATATATCTGTCTTCAGCCACACATTGTATAGATCTGTGTGCATAAATCGTCATGTGCATTTATATACATTTTATATACACATTTGTTCTACTGTTTAAAAGACTTAAGTAAATTAAATATATGCTTTGCTGCTAATCAAAATTGTAGTACTTAAAAACACTTCCAGAATTTCAGTATTTATTCACTGTATTAAATGTAGCTAAACTTTCCTCACTGCAGTAGCAGAGAAGCTATGTGTTTGCAGTTTAGTAAGGAGTAGTTACAAAGGCTTTTCTCTACAGTTGCCACTGTGGCAATCATAACTGTTGCAAATAACCAGAATGCACTTGATGATATAGTTTTATTATCTCTGTTGACAATTATTAACATTATACTTATAATTACCTGTAAGTAATTTGATACAGGTGTATGTTGTGTACTTTTTTCTTTATTTTCTACCCCACCCCCTGCCCCCAGTGGTTTGTTTTTAATTATAAATAGCTAATTGGCATTCATTTCTTAACAATTTAAGTGTATAATTTTATCTATAATGTGTGACTTCAACATCCTGAATTGTGAAGAAATGAAAAAGGGCTCAGTGGACAATGTAAAAAATAATAACAATAGTAATAAAATCTACCCTCTTTTCACATGTACGTAATGTTGAAAGTCATCAAGCACTGCCTTTGCATCCATACAATGGTATAATACTGATAGCAGAGGTCTTTAAGGGTCAAGACATATCATTCCTGAGGTATCACCAGCAGGTAGCTACAGTTTGCACCGTGAATCACCATAGATGATGCATTTCCTGCAATGTTGCCTCTAAAAATCAATTCCTATTGTATTTCGGAGTGTTAGTTTTGCCTTACTGGGATGGAGAAGGGGAATGCAGTATGGTTAAATCTGATGGATTATAAAGCAAATGCATGCTATGTATGACTGCCAATAGAAATGATTACATGGAGATTTTATCAAAAAATTCTTCATTTAAATTCAACCTTGATAATGCTCTACTCAAATTGTGTATGAATTCTCATGATTTTCCACTAAAATAGCATATAACCAATTTACACTTAAAGTAACTGGTTTTAATATACCTTTTTCAGAAATGTCATATAATTCTAAATTGTCAGAGTGCACTGAATGCCTCAGAAATAATTTGGACTTTATTTCAAGTGTGCTTTGAAGTGTCATTGCTTATATTTTGTCTGGATTTATGTGATGTTAATTCATACTTGATGGCAGTATTTTTGTTAAGAAATAGAGTGTAATTAATTACTTCAAAGTGCAGAGCTCTTGTGTGCTTGTCATTGTTAGTGTGACCTGTGCAAAAACCAGAGAAACAGGCATAGTTGTACTTACTATTTAGCTAATTGAAAAAGATCCTGCAAAGTGCAGTACTAACCATGCTGAAGCATTGTACTGAACTACAGCTAGTTTTTGATTATTTGTGAGTTAAACTCTGACTTATGTAGGCCTTCAGTTTGCTTGGCTGCAGTGAGGTACCTGAGATTATTTAGTATCATGCCTTCTATTATTCATGCACTTACTTTCTACAGTCATCTGATTACAAGGAATTAGGAGACTGTACTGTGTGTGTATTCTGTAGCCTGATTTACATATGTTGTGCTCTACCTGAATCATTACACAGTCTTGTTTCATATCCCTGAATAATCAAATGCTGACATCGGACAAATCATTAGGTTTATTCTGTAAGGTAACCCCTGTTTACAGTCACAGAATAATGTATTTAAATGTATTAAAAATTTTAAAAATTTATTAGAAGTCCCTGCAACTTGTAGGGTTACTGCTTGGTTATTGGTATTTCATATCAAGAAATCTGATGATTAATTATGGGACTTAGGGCATTATGTTAGTTCAAGAAAAAAGGCCAACAAATTTCCTTGCTAAAACCATGAAAACATCTAGCAGTGACTTCCCCAAACTGAATAATATACACAATTTTAGCATGTATTAATTCTGCCCTGCTTTTAAGAAGAACCAGCAATTCTGATTGACTGCATTTCAGGAGATGTGAAAAGAGGAAGCCACTTGAGAATATTTGGGTTTGACTATATGAATTCACTGTGCACTTGGATTAAAAACTTCTCAACTGAAGGTTTCATCATTCAATTTGTCTAGACAGACAACATCAGTTGGAAATAAAGCTCTTCTGATTAATTTTGTTTATTGACTTGCAGGAAGTATTTGTCATATGAATACTCTGTGTTCAACTGTTCTCAACAGGAGATGGTGAGAATTGTAATGGGAAAACTAGTAATTTTAAAATATTTGATATTTGAGTCCTCAAATTTCCTACTGAACTGAAAACTTACATCTATTGCGGTTTTACTTCCATCGTTGAACTCATTGTCTACTGTCATATTTTGACCTATGTTTCTAATTTCTGCCCATCAAGACATGTTCCCTGACTTAAGCTGTAACTGGACTTACTCAGTGTTTCTCAAAATTTAGGCTTGCCATAGTTTCATTACTGTCTTTTTTCTGCCTCCTTGTGTATTGGTGCAATGTAAGCAACTACAGATAGTGTTGAGTTTGCCTCAGCAGTGGAATCTGTAGTCAGCTACAGGCAATGAAAATGTACATATTTTTATGTAAATATATATATACATAAAAATGTATATATATATATCTCACATATATGTGATTTTTAAAAAATTAGTATAGTTGAAAGCAGACTAATTCAGGAGTCATTATTAGTCTAGCTATGTTTCAGGAAAAGAAAGAATAAGAATGCAGTTAAATTGCTTTGTGAATTGTTCTTAGCTTGTCCCTGTTTTGGGGGTTTATGCTCACCCTTCCACTGCTCCTTTGTGTCCCAAGGTCCGTGGTTTGGTTCTGGTGGGGTAGTTAGTGTGGGTTGTCAGCAGCTGGAGTCCTGTGCCAGGAGGAGTAGGATGTTCATATTGATGGTTCCTTCTTCCTGTAGGATCCACCATTTGGGATCATTTTTATATATTTGCTAACACACTATTACCCCTTTGCTATTTCTTCATTGTTCTGCAGCTCCATGATACATCTGGATTTATAATGTATATTGCATTTTACATGTACTGGATACTGTTTCTTTGTTCTCTCAGCTACCTCTAAACACACTTTTTTCCAGGTCTGAATTTAGTTACTGTTTATGGCTGAGTTTATAGTCACCAGTGCCAAGTCTGTACCTCATCTCTTACCATTGCATTCCTGAATTCCTCTCTACCACATCCTGTGTTTTAAGGCACAACTATCTTCTTAAGGCTCTGGCTAGCACACCAGGCCTGTATCTCTTCATACTATGTCATTATAAGTATCTCCTTATACATTGAGTACCTGCTTTTTACAGCCATCTGTATAAAACTGCGGTTGTTCAAAGGTAAATGGGAGTAAAACGAATTAGAGGTATTGGACTGGTCAGTGAGAGGAATCACAAACACAGCTATTCCGATTGAAACAAAGATATATTCAGACAGAGCACAGCTGACAAGCCTCAGGACTGAAGCTGTGTGAATCCAGCACGAAGTTTATGGCCTGTTGTTGTCAGTGGTACTGCTGTATTGCAGAGCTACAAGATTGCAGCTTCAGAACTTTTAAAAATGCACTGACTCTTGTTCTTGTAGCCTGTGTGCTGCTCTTAATGCTCTCAAAAGGTGCAAATCATTAACACCATGGCAATATTCCAATGTGTCTGAAAAGAAGGAAGATCATGTTGCTAGAGTGTGGTCTGTATGGTCTGGCTGATGTGTGATTAAGCAATATTCATTTAAAGAGGAATAATGTTTCCAAGGTTGCAAAAAAATAAATAATATAAAATAAGAAAATAATATTCAATATGTATATGCAATATAAAATAATTGGCACAGTAAGTAGAGCTAATATAAGCAGTCATTGAAACAATGTGTATTGACTTTATTTAGAACAGTTTTAAAATTTTGTTTTTATCAGCAGTATCTGGAATCAAAGTTTTGCATTTCTTTAGCTTGATCATGACAATTAAGTCTTTACCTTTTCTCAAGCAGGACATGATATCATGGAATTATACAACACGATGTATGTTGGCAGAACAGTCAGTTTGATGTCGTGGGTCTGACACTCAGCCGATGACACAGCAAATGCCTGAAGGGCTGTGTATCTCATATCAGTTGTGATCCTTTGTAGTCCAAATGCAGCCAGCGAAAATAGACTGTGGACAGCAATGTGCCAAGCAGGACTGACCAATTTGTCACCTATTAGCAGTGTTGGTATGAATGGTCCTCTTCTGAAGAGCTGTAGGAGCCAGCAGGAGCACAGCAAACTGCAGAGACTCCTGTAAAGCTCTACAGTGCAATCTGTTAGTCTTAAATTATGTTGTGCTGGATGGATCATTTCTGCAGTTAGGTTTATATTGCAGAGAGTAGGCATCCAATAAATGAGTGAGGTGTAGCACTCTGTGACTGCAGACAGCTATTTTTAAAGATGCTTTCAATGAGGCCTAAATTAAGGTTGACCTATTTGTCATCTTCTTTGAGACAGACATTTACCATGCTCCTTTAACATACAGTTTGAGTACTGTCTGGGAATAAGAAAGCCTGGCAGTCAATTAGAGCTTTGCCTTGAGTGACCTGCCCACTGACTTTCAGAAAGATTAAATGATGATATAAGAACAGTGATTTTTTTTTTTAATTGAAAAATAATTATAGAATGGTTGGAAATAGATGTTCCTAATATTGAAAGAATGATGGACAATGAAAAATATCATGTTCTTGAACCAGTTAATCAGCAGCAAACTAACTTCTCATAGTCTTGTTCTCAGTAAGAAGTGCAGAGAGAGACTGGTGGAAATCTGTGGGTACAAACCTCTTTTTACCAATTCACTTTGTGTTCAGCTGTCACTAGATGAAAATGAGGGTACTTGACAGAGCAGAATTTTGGGACAACTATTGAAAAAATCCAGTAAATGCATAGCATGACAGCAATAATTGAGCACTGTTCTGCTGAAATCACTATACATTGTGGAGTATTTGAATATCTGATCAGGCTACCTCTCTTCTTTTATTGAGCCATGAGGCTGCCCATACTCACAAAATAAGTGTTATAAATATTTCTAAGAATGAGTCTCTGCCCTCATGCATTTTCTGAACCCTGTGACCTTTGCATTGGTGTGTCCAGCATGGAGGTCACACAGAGCAGCTCAGGATATGTTGCTATAGAACCTGGGGATCAATGGATTCCTACAAGGGAAGAATTCTTGCAGCTGGTTCTTATCAGTGTAGCACAGAAAAACAGCTTATGTGGCTGCAATATAGAGCTAGAGCAGCAAAAAACCACCCAGCACACTGATACTATGCTGAGTCCTCAGGGGGGACGTTGTTGAAGCTGCCACTCTAAAGGTGTTTTGGAAGCTGACTGTGCCCTGTTGCAGGATGCCTGGAAAGTATGTATAGCTTCCAATCAAATGAAGTTTTCTTGGAGACTGTCTCCACATAACTGAAGCTATTCTCAACCTATCAGTTCTTAACCTAACTTTTTATCACCTTCTGTTTCAGTTGCTTCATGCATTCCTGGCTTGTTTTTGTCAGCCTGTGAAGAGAAAAGTATACTTATGTGTAGGGGAGACATTAATTTCCTCAGGCTATTTTTCAAGATTTGTTCTTTGATTTTATGTATTCCACTCTTCTTTTGTATGCCTCAGAAAGATCTAGAAGATATTCTTAGTTTGTCAGCCAAACATGCTTATCAACAAGCTACATCTGTTGTTTAAAAATGCAGAGGGGTTACCCATCTTTTTTTAAATGTGATTGTTGCCCCTGTCTGGTCTTATTTTTATTTGTCAAGGCTGCACATTGCAAAGGTTTGCTGTTTACTGCTTCAAAGTGACAAGCCCAATGCACTGCATTGAAATAAACTTACAAGATATTGAAAGATGTCCTGAAACATGTTTCACCATAATTTGTAAGAGACACACAGTGAATTTTGTACTGAATTTCTGTAATCATCACCACAGCACATACTGCTGTTTTTCCCTAAAGCAAATTATATATATATCCTCTTCGCTAAAATGTGTTAAGTGCTTGACAGTAATTATTCTACATGTTTGCTTCATTACCAAGTGAAATATTAAGCTTAAATACCCTTAATGGTAGGGACTAACAGCCTGTAGCTTTGACTCATTTTTATGGTTATAAAAAGCCTTCAGATTTGTTGGTGTTTCAATATTATTTTTTCATTTATGAGGAATTCTTTTGCAATTTTTTTTCTTCATTCAGTTTTAGAGGGAGGTGAACATTATTACTCTGTGTCACTGGGACAAAGTAGATGTAAAAGGAGTGAAGAAGACTAGGAATCATGGTAAATGTTTTGAAATTTTATTATTACTTTTGAGAGTTTTGTTTAGATGAGATAAGGCAAGTGCATTTTTATAACATATTGGAGGACTTAATTTGTGTTCCTGTACAACTTTCCATTTAAGGCTCTGAAGTGCTTTATGGATATCACTTAACCAAATCTTTTAGCACCCAAACAAGGTAAAGATTAAGATCCTCATTTTACAGATGCAGAAGCTTTACAAAGAGACAGGTGAGCCAGCAATAGCTCAGCTCTTTTACCCATAGGCCAGAACTCTGGTAGAAGGTTTCGTTGAGTGAAACAGCACATACCATGGATGAGAACAGCAAGTTCTTGAGAATTTGTTGTGTACCTATTTTCACTCCAAGCTTGTAGGATGAAGGTTTCTTGATTTTTTGACTTGTATTTTAAAAATTAGATCCTCTTTCTTCTCTCAAAATGGAGATTTTTACATCTAAGAATGCTCTTATTTACATGTTTGAAAAAAGAAGTTTTTGACGGGTTCCTGAAGAAGAGAGAATATCTAGTTTCTATAAGCTTGACTCCCTTTCCAGTCTTGTTACTTACACCACAGTTAATTTATTTAAAAAATAAAACCTGGAAGCAGAAATGTAGTGATATAAAGCTGCATTCTGACCTCATTCCTTGCTACTGTTGATGCAGCTGATTGTGCAGATGTCCTAGTGCTGCCACTAGCAAACTGAAAAAGTACCCAACACAACAGAAGGACAAAAACTAGAGTGGAGAATGAGAATGTGCAGATGCATCTTTGTAGGGAAGGACCTGGGAGTCCTTTTGGGCCAAGCTGAACATGAGCCAGCAGAGTGCCCTTGTGGCATAGAAGGGGAATGGTATCCTGCATTATGGCTGCATTACGGGGAGTGTTGCCAGCAGGTCAAGGAAGGTGATGCTTCCCCTCTGCTCAGCACTAGTGGGGCGTTCCTGCAGTGCTGTGTCCAGGGCTGGGCTCCCCAGTACAAGAGAGACATGGACATTCTGGAGAGAGTCCAACAAAGGGTCCCAAAGTCCATGAAAGGACAGGAGCATCTCACATAGGAGAAAAGGCTGAGGAAGGTGGGACTGTCCACCTGGAGAAGAGGAGGCTGAAGAGGATCTTATCAAAGCATATAAACATCTGAAGGGAAAGTGCACAGAGGGCAGAGGCAGGCTCTTTTCAGTGGGGCCCAATGACAGGACCAATGGCAATGGGCCCAAAGGTGAAAGCTAGAAGACTGAACACATTTTCAGTCTGAAGGTGACTGAGCACTGGCACATGTTGTCCAGGGAGCTTGTGGGCTCTCTGTTCTTGGAACTATTCAAAAAACCTCCTGGGCACTCAGCTCTGGATGGCCCTGCTTGAGCAAGGCAGTAGGACCAGGTGACCTGCATACATCCCTTCCACCCTCAACCATTCTGTAGTTCTGTGAATTTCCATTATGAGCTTACAGCTGATCTGCAAAACCCAGAAGTTTAGAACTGGTCTGCAAAACTCAGTATTTAATTACTCCTATGGATGTCAGCATTTCCAGTTGTAATCACAAATTGTTCTACGCACAAGAGCCATGAGAGATTATGAGAAAACTCTGCAGGCTGACATTAAAACAATTTTTTGAATGTGAAAATTTTAATTCTTCCTGTGTGATAATCTTTCTTGATGGAACTGACTGCATGTGGAATGACTTCTGTTTTTAATTTTTCAGTTGTAAAAGAGAAATGGTAGAGTGCACTGTTGAAAAAAACCAGTATAAATCATGAAATGTGCTATTTAAATAGGACTGTCTAACAACAGTCATTAATTTATTTTTTTCCTTATTTGTTATAACCTAAAAATCTTCTGTAAGGAATACTAGGAATGTGAGGAAAAAAACCTACACAATAAAGGTAAAATAAAGAGTTCTGGCATAATTTGTTCTTATTTTGCTGATAATTATATTTATGAAACTGAAAATAACTGACAAATAAAGGGACAGGGAATTTGTAACATTCCAGAGGGCTGAGAAAGATTGCCCACAACCTGCTACCGCAATGACCACTTTTCTCATATTTAATTTTATTTATTATTATATAAGGGAATTTAATTTTATTTATTAGATGGGGGAAAACAGCAAAGTATCAAGGATTTTCATTGTGTTAGTAACAGCTTTTGTGTTAATACTGCTTCCTTTTGTTTTTCTTTCATGGCTTGTTTTTCTTCTTTTGTATGTATTTCTTGGAATCTCAGAGATGACATTAGGGTGATTTGGAAACATTCAGTTCCAGTGATCCTGCAGAAATGTACTCTGCAGTGAGTGTTGGACTGTACACAAGAGTGCAGGCTTCCTGTCTTCCAGCTGAGCTTCTGGGAAAGTGTCATCCACTGGTACACAGTACTACCTAGCTTTTTTTCTTGATGAACTGTATGTTATTTGATTGGTTTCTCTGTGTCCTCAGGATTAGGAAATTCACGTGAGGTATTCTTTTTGTATTTTATAGCAAAACCATGTATTTTATATGATGCCTGGAAGAGGCAAGTAAAATCTGATCTCTGTGTAGTTTCAATCTCTTTTCTTGGAAATTCACAACTACTGCAGTATGCTGCCTCACACACACCCCTTTCCTTCCTTATTTAGCTGTGCTTTGTTCACTCAAGCTTGTCATACCATCATTAATTTCAGATCTGTACAGTAACAATATCTCTGTGTAATTCTTCCTTCTAAATGTTCAGGATGTTGTTCATTAATTTCTTACTTATAGTAGATATATGTAGCAGATATGTGATTCAAAAGATGATTATTTTGTTCTCTGTTAGTTGGAAAGCTGCAGGTGTTCCAAAGTACCATCAGATGTTCGCAAAAACCTACTGACATTCACACTCACTAAAATGTCAGAATTTTTATTCACAGAATTTAGGGGCCTAACAAAGCTTTCTTAGCACTCAATGAGGCATGAAATATTATTTATATCTTCTAGAAATGCATGCTAAGTATACAGATGCGACCCCTCCAATTGCTTTGTATTTTATTTTACTTGCTAATACTGACAGCAATGTCTTTGTTAGTTCTCTACAAATTCCTGTTAGCTTGTTAGCCTGTTCCTCGGGTCCAAATTTAAAAATGTCTTTTAAACACATTTAGAGTTTTGTTTTTCCTTTTTGATTCTGGACAGTGTCATTTGCTTCCTGACTATTAGACTTTTTATTTAATATGCATTAGCCTGAAACATTGCATGAAAAATGTGTAGGACATGAATTTTAATATATTTCAGAGACTTAATAGGTATTAATAGAGCAATAATACAGTAGCAGGCACAGACCAGATTACAGCTTGTAAATTACAACCAATGTACCGAGGGCAAACACCATTAAGAAAACATAATTTGAACATTAAGGAGATTGTGTTTGTAATCAGGACATCTTCCAAAACCATAACCAAAGACGTAGCACACTTCTTTTGCAGCATGCATTTGTACAACCTGATGTCTTCATCTGTCCAATCGAATTAAGTATTCCAAAGTACAGCCAGAGGGATAATTGCTACAGGGGTACCACATACAAATTCAACTTAAGTGGAGGCAATGTTCATAAAATGTGGTCTGCTGACAGCCTTGGATGTAGAACTCTTTATCTGCGTTAGCTGATGGAGTGATTCCTGTCCCATGTGGGGCCTCACAGAGAATCAAGAGAATTGGCTAGTTCCTTTGCTACTGTTTTCAATCTCTTCCTGAAACTACATTGGCTTAAATCAATCACCTAGGTAAGAACAGATTTGAACTCACTGTTGCTTGAAAAGGAATGTGATCTTGCTAGCCGGAGCTTGAGCGTGGCTGAAAATCAGAATGGAGAATCGTTTGCAATTTATATTTTGCCAAGGCTTCTGGCAGTTTGTCTGCTTTGAGATTTTTATTAAGCAAAGGAATCAAATATTTCACTGATATTTGTATGAAATATTGTCATTTTCCCTTTCAAAATCTCCAGACACTTAAGGAAAGTCCCAAACCCTGGATCTAATTCCATGTTGATAAAAAATTTTGAAAAATTATTCTGGTAAGAAGGGTGAAACTTGAAATGCAAGATTCTCTCTCTGCATTGGACAAAGTGCCTGAAAAGTGATGAAGAAGAGGTAGGATGTAATGGACATTCAATCTTTTGTACAAGTAGAATTTTGTATGCATTCCATCCTTGGTTTGTCTGATGCAACTGACTTGCATCAGTTCTGTTGGTAGATTTTGATCTGTGATATCTATCAGAAGGAATAACTTCTCTCAACTCAAAAGAAATTGCTTCATGGGAGCTGGAATTTCAGATCATTAACAGATCATAGATGGTAAATGACAGGCACTGCCTATATAAATCCGCTCTCAAAGAAGTGACTGAGAACAGAAAGGCCAATTAAAAAGCTATGGACTAATCATCTAGCTAGAACATCATCACAAGCTCAACAGCTGTTTCATGTCTGGCTCTGCAAGTCATCAGTGTCTTTAGGCATTGATTTTCTTGGCAAACTGCTAAAACTCTGGAGTTTACTCTCTACGTGATTCAAACACTAATAATATACTGTTCATATGTTTGAATCCTGCCTCTTGATCACGGGACATCTTTCTGCAGTGGTTCTTTGGTGCCTCCTGCACTGTTTTCCCCATCTAATTATATTTTGTTTGTTACTCTCTAACACTCTCTGTTGTAGTGAGCTTGTAATCATTTTCCCCAGAAGTGGTCTGGCTGCCCAGCTCTCTTCCAAATGCTGCACATACTTCTCACAAACCAGGTCTTCTCCACCTTGAAGACTAAAGGGCAGGGCAGTTTTCAATTGTGTGATATTGATAGACTTCAGCATTTGAAGCAACTTTGCCCTTTTTTCACAATGACCCTTTTAAAACCAGTTTCACACATTTGTGTTACACCAAAGAGGCAGCCAGGGTCTCTTGGCTGAATGTTTTATGTGGAAGTGACAAAAGAAGAGTTTTCTGTTGTTCAGACATCATTAAAAAAAAAAAAAAAAAAAGAGAGAATTCCTATCCTCAAGCGTGCTGGACAATGAGCATCATATTTGCTTTTACCTACCTCAACAGGAGCTACCCAGGAGAATCAGAGGCAGAACACCAGACCTGACTAAGGTCTTTTTCTGAGGCCTCTTCTGCCTCCAGTCTGTCAGGCTCCATATACAGACTTCAGTTATCATCCATTAGTCCTTCTCTGTATGCTGAAAGGACCAGTATCCCTACAGGAAAAAGTATGCCTTGAATCACTTTAAGGCTTTGTAGCTCTGATGCTGATCTTTTTCTAAGCACGTAGGTCTTAAAGTGCAGGAGGACACATTAGTAATATTTGTTTCACATTAGGAAGGCATTGTGTCAGGTAACGCAGAAGAAATGAATATTATTGAAGCAATCATACTTGAGAGCGTTGGTGTCCAATAAAGCACTGCCTACAATGAAGTGAGTTTTCTGAGAGCAGTGATGGAAAATGACTACTACTATTATCCAGGTAGGTTTTTGGCTGGTAGCAAAAAAGGAAACTCTTGAAAACTTGGAACAAAATCAAGGAGTTTAAACACAAAGTTCTGAAGGATCCATTCTTGATCTTAGCAGTTGGTGTTCTCCCAAAAGTTTAGAAAAGTGATGTTCTTGGTTAATATGGTACAAAAGGTCAGTTCAAAAACTGCCCTAGTTTTGGTAATCTTGTTCAAATGGGCAAAGAAGAGAAGAAACATGCCAACTTTTTGTTCTCACTGCCATCTAATATGTTCCACAGCAGTTTTTCCTGTCTGTCAGTGCAGATCTCCTCTGGATCCTTCTCTTTTGCTTCCTGTTTTTCTCATAGAAAGTGTTAGACATCCTCTTTATAACAGAATTGTTGGGTTGTGATGGTGCTGTCTTTCTAATATTCCTCTGAAATGTTTTTCTTTAGCTGTTGGCTGTCTGAATTGTAGCTTGTTACCTTCACATTTGATTAGTGAATGCTTGTCACTTTAAAAAGCAGAGTAAGATGGAGAGGAGAGAAAAGCTTCAATAGGAAGGTAAAATAGAAGTATCTGTATTTGTTTTCTGATCTTTAACCATTTTTCATGCCATTTCATGGAATGTCTAATCAGTGTTTCCAACAGTCATAATGCTTATTTTACAGAAGGGCTGCTATGTGCATGTATTTTGGAAAAACACTGCGGGATTACTTGCATGTGTGGACACTCCTTAATGCAGAATAGGAGTCCCAGATCTCTTTTAGTTCAAAGTATCTGGGAAAGAATAGCTTTCACAATATCCATTTACATAAAAGCAATGAAATGTAATTCTGTCATGTAGCTCATTTGCTAGTGGAACTGGTGCAAGACGTATTTTCCCTTCTTTCTTTGTCTATGCCAATAGGATCATTAGAATAACAGAAATAAGTCTGGAAAGGATTTTGGGATAGATTTTTTTGCCTCAAAGTAGAATCAGTTAGACTTGTTAAACTTCTCACAGATGACTGTGTGTAACCAATAGTTCTTTTTTACTTTTTTTGCAAGTTTCAAATGTTGCCTTTTACCAGTCTCTAAATGAGCAGAAGCTCAGTTGTTCTGAGACAAGGAAATAACCAGATAGACCTGCTACTTGTAATTATTTGTATTCACTCTCTAGCTGTAGTTGAACTGGTGTTGGTAATTCACCAACTGATGGTTTTGATAATTCACTTGACTGCCAGCAGTTATGTTCTGTTCTCACTCAGGAAGACTTGGGCTGCTGCATCTGGGGTTACTGAGGTGCTGCTGACTGGTACTCTTTAAAATTTGCAATTATTCTGGATTCTGTTAAACCCCATGAGGTGGTCATGTGACCACAAAAGTAATATTATAAAATTTTCCAGGTGCCCCACCCCACTGTTTTACAGTTGTTAACATTACAATTTTTTCTTGTGGCCTAAGCTGAGCTGAGCTTTCTCATTTTAAAGTCCAGTTAAAATTCCATATTTATTATCCTCTTTTTTTTTAGTGAATGCTGTTACTTTTCTCTTTGCTAAAACCTTTTACGTTCTTGAAATCTCTTTCTCTGTTCTTCTGGGTCATCTGTAGGCTGAGAAGTTTGGCTTACTTTTTTATTAGGATCCACTGTCTGAGAATATTTAAAGTATTTAAAGTCTTCCTTTCTTTGCGAGTTATGCCATTGGTTTCTCTGGGAAAAAAAAAAAAGTACAGAATCTCATTACCAAATTGTTATATTTGGGATATTAATTAGCCCTTGAAATTTATTTTAAGATTAAATAGTTGTTTAAAAAAAGCCCTCCTTATATGGCCATATGTATGAGGTAGAGACCTGAGCTTCTGATATGTAATTAAAAATCAAGAGAATGTTAGCGGCCACAATCTTCAGTTTATGAGGTAATCTCAGCCTGTCTGTTTCACTCAGTTTACAGGCTAAATCTTGCTTGCAGAGTTGTGATTTGCTGTAATGGCGTGATGTTCAGCTGTACCTGCTGTGCTGTACCTACTCGGTGCACTCCACCCTTGTCCGTAGCAGGTCCTCTGTTTCTCCATAGTCTGACACATAGTTGTTGTTTAGCTTCACAAGCATCACTTCAGCACGGCTGCAGATGGCTGTGGCTTCATGGCTTCATGTTCTAATTACAGTGGCTACTGCAATATGTCAGAAGTTTTGTTCTGGCATGACTGGATTGCTCACAAACCATAAGAATGATTCTAGAAACTCATAAACAAGGTTCAGTCTTTCATTAAGGTAAAAATTGTAAACTATTTTGTACGTGAATTCTAAAGCAGGTTGGTGTTTAACATCAAAATATGCTTTCAATGCTTTTGTTTTGTGGTAAACTGGTACGTAGTTCTCAGGCATCTTATGCAGCTACAGGACCTGCTTAGCTGATGGACTGCTGGTACAAACCATCTTTAAATTGATTAGTCAGGGTCATTTAGGTGAAAAAGAGCGTTAACACATGATCAGCACTTTCCACAATCCAGCAATTTGAATGGAGATCAAAGCTCAGGAAGCTAAAAAACTGTGAAAAACAAAATGAAATGCAATGTACCATGCTAAATATTTCAGAACTCTTATGTCAAATGATTATCGAGGAAATAATAAGTTTAGAGCCAGAGTTCATCACACAAAATCGGTTTTGAGTAGTCACAGGAAAATATCTTGCTGTCACAAGGTTGAACCAGAGCTATGGTTAATATAGGGAGTGGTCTACAGATTTAAGCACTGATAAAACAAGAGGATGAATGAAGGTATAATAGAAATGAATAAAGATTTTTGTGTTTAGTCGAGAAAACATACTGAAAACCAGCTAAGCAGCAAGAATAGGGAAATAATGAGATATTACAGGGAATGACATAGGCCAGGGGACAGGTTGTCAGTACAGGAGCTTGAAATAAATGATAGGTGAGAAATGGAAAAATCAATCAGAGGAAGAAGAACAAGGTAAGGCAGAGTAAATGGAAATGTTGCAAATAGCAATGGCATGAAACATAGCATGGGATAGTGAACTGTGGTATTTGATCATATACGATCAATCTATGTGCCTTGCACTACATAATCAATTTAAGTACACAGGTTATCAGTTGTTTTTACTGTTTACTGTACCTCATCAATCAGGTCTAAGAAGGTTGGGTTTTTTGTGGTTTGTTTTTTGGTTTGGGGGATTTTTAATTTGTCTTGCTGATCTATACCACACCAACTAAACAATTAAGCTCTAAAATTTTTATTTTCGCTCAGAAAATTGTTCCCTTAGGTTAGAATATGCTGTGTAGTCTCTAGAATATGAAGTAGAGTGGGTCCTGTCCATGTAGATGCTCAGAGGTGTTGCAACCCAAGTCTAAGAGGACTAGACTACATGTAATTTGAAGGGAGTTCTGTTTCTTTTACAGTTTTTGCGGATTCACTGGAGGGAAGTTAGATTTATTGGTCTTACTTATGGCAATCTTCCAAGAAATTGTCGTCAGATTTCCTATCCTCCATTCTTCAGATAATATGTCTGATTTAAATGAGGGTTTACATCTTCTAGTTAATAGCTCAATTCCTTTAGAACTCTTCAGGGATATCTGAGGAGGTGGGGGGGGGTCGGGG
>JAWWEU010000081.1:38887992-39017986 GCA_035583155.1 Acropternis orthonyx | reverse complement strand
GTTTTTGTACACAACTTCTACTGAATTATTCTGAAACCTTTACTAGTGGCTCTTCAATTTGAGACAATTCCTCCTAATTGCCTCTTCAAAGCACTGTGTGGGTGAATAAACTTAACCAAGTGTTCCAGAGAAAACATCAGTGCAAAGCATTCATTCATCTGTAGCCCTACAAGTGCACTTCATTACATCCCTATGACCCAAAATTCTCCCGTTTCTCTTGCATTTCAGAAAGATGTTATTAGCCAGTAGAAGGCTGCAGCTGTTCTGTCATGTTCTGTACTTCTAATGTGCCAATACTAAATGCTGGGTTTTGGCATGGATGGGACTTGCTGTCTTTGAGATTGTCTTTTTTTAATAATCGTGGTCACTATGTGAGTATCATTTTGATTCAAATCCAGTAGTGTACTCAGGAAACAATCAAGCATTGCTTCTCCTCTTCTGGATGTTATTTGTTCCAAGAAAATGTAGTTTTAATTAGTTTAAAATTGTTTCTTATGTGGCATTGTGAAATTTACTCATTTACTCAGTATGCAGGAAAACTCCTCCATAATTAGTCTTTTGCACTTGCACTCTTATTCCCAGACACTCTTCTGGATACTTAAGAATATAAAAATAATAACAAAAAAATAATAATCCTTTTCAATTTGGGCATGGAAAATTCACTCTGTATGGACTCAATGCTCTTATACACATTGTTAATTTTTGTGTCCTGTTTGACTTCTGCTTTCTTTAATACATAAATACTTACTCAGAGATGTCTCTGCTAAGCAATTCCTAAATAATTAGTTCACCTTCAGTATTATGATGCACCACAGATTATACTTTTCACCAAACTTTTGAGATACCTTATTGTCACATACAGTCAAGCATTTCAGACCACCACCTTATTTTTAGGCTCTTACATAGTATTTGGAAGGGTGATCTTAAGCCGATCATCTGTTTTTGTAGACCTGGTGTAACAAGATTTATTTATTTGTTGATACTGTAATTCACTGTTTCCTCTTGGACTTTTTTCAACTTTTATGTTAAACTTTACTTGAAAATTTAATCTCTAGTTTAATGATCTAATCCCTCAAATACCTTTTACATTGTGTTACTCTCCTTAATACCTGTTGTTTTTTTAAAAAGCCTTAACTTTAAAAAATATTTTTATTATTATTTATTATGTATTGTTTTTAATTTCAGATGAGAAAAAACAATTTCTGTTGTACAGAGACATTTGTTTCTCTGTAGGCTCCATCTATCCAAGCTTTCCCAAGTGTTAATAGAGTAAACCTACTATGTCCATTACCATGTTCTGAACTACACCTTGAACTAACTCAACAGGACCTCTCCTCTTTGTCTGGTCCTAGTCAAGGCACAAGAAGCACTTCAGAAAATTGCTGTCACAGAGATTTAAGCCTCATAGTCACTCTGCTTTTTCCTTAAGCAGCTCTTTCTATTGTCCTCTCCCCTGACTGGAGTTCCTGTTGCACCCGAGTTTCCCACATTGGTTTAGTTATGTTTAGCCTGTGCCTGTATACTCTTAGCATAATACACATGGACAGAAAAGCTTGTGGTAGGGTGTTTTCCACCTATGAGTTTCATGTAAAAGGGATATTTTGCTGGCTGCCCAACTTGGTATATGATCCAACAATGGAGATACCATCTCTTGACTTGATTGTATTTATTGCTCTCATAATATTTCCTTGATTACATGTTTGTTCTTTTCTAGGTCAGTTGTCAGCTAGGTGAGTGTAGTTCACCAGGGAGATGGTAATGTATAGAAAGTGGATTGATAGAAAGATCAAGGAAATCTTTGGATGAGTGTGGGAAAGTACTAGAAGATTGTTAACAACTGACATCTGATACCCAGCAGTCAGCTGGCAGTACAAGGTCAAGCCTAGCAGGCAAGCTGAAGTTCAGGGGGCACCTTAGCACAAATGAAATGATATTTTATGGCTTCTTTAGTAAAGCTTCCATTAGAGTCTTGGCAACAGCCCAAAGTAAGTCTGTGCTGAAGAGATTTAACTGCTATTGGAACATATAATCCTTATGCAACAACTGAGTCAATGCTGAGGAAGGAGTGTGTTTTTCACTTGTGTGTAAAAGAAAGAAGGGAAAAATCTCTCCTCTTTTGCATATCCAGGGAAAACATTCAGGGTATCAATGCCTTGTAGCTTGTATTGAATTTGACTTGCAGTACTGCCTCAGGAGACCTCTGTATAGTGAAAACACTCATAAGCAATTTAGGATTGCTTTCCTGAAATCATAAACTCTGAACCTCCAAGTTTTGTTTGCCAGGAGGCAATCAATGCATGGCCAGTTTCAATCCCTCCGACACGTGGTGTGTGTGTTTGCTGGTGTGCTTCAGACAGGCATTTTCTTGCATTGTGAGGTCTGGGCAATAGAGATAAGCCTGGCTTCACACCTGAACAGGCTTGAAAAGGCATTTTTTCAGCAGGAAAGAAGAGATGATTCTAAATTGTAATCCAGATTGCATCTCAGTCTGGAAGCTTGAACCTATCTCTGTTTACATGCACTGACCCTCACAACAGCTGAAAAGATTTATGTTCCTTCAGGACAAATAAGGTCGATGGTTCATTTGCTTGGCTTTTCTTTTGAGAGGCCCTGACCATAGCAGGCATCTGTAGTTCCCTCACAAGTAAAGCTCCACCTGCACATCTGACCTTTTTGACCGCTGTCAGAACATCACTGCCATTTGTCAGTGCCTCTGATGCTTTGTTTCTGAATGTTTTGTTGTGAACTGGTTATTGAACTTCTGCCACTGCCAAGAGATCTGTGCTCCTGAAACTGGTGACATAGACAGATGTTTGTCAGCCCTGCACTGGGGAAGCATCGAGCCTAGGAGGCCATGAGGGATCAAAGTGCTTAAATGGGTTGTGACAGCCGTGTAGTGTGATGGTGGTGGCCCTGTGCTCTGGCTGGCAGCGTGAGGAGCTCTACAGCATGTGAGGGATTTCTCTGCCTACACAAACAAACGCCTGAAAGAGAGACACAATCTTTGTACTGCCTTGGGACTTAAGACACAGGAGTTTAATTTCTTTGTCTGTCCTTTGGATGCCTTAGGACTTTATATATTTGTATATATATGTATATATTTTGGTATGTTTGTAGATTTTTATATAGCTTCTCATATTTGATGTAGTTTCTACCTCTGTGGTACATTTTCTGAATTTCTGTGTTAAGGGTAAGAAAGTGACTAGAACATCTTGCTTGGGACTCATAGTCACAGCAAGCCAGAAGACCCAGGGAGAAGCTCCAAGGAGGGAATGTGACGTGAAGATGATGATGGTGAAGAAGTAAGGAGGTGTGCTAAGGGGTAGACCTGAGGTAGGTTCTGAGGGTGGCACCAGGGTGGACAGTTCTTGGGTTGTATGTAACCTTTAATTATGGTAATTAAATAGTGTTGTAAAATTAGTAATCACACCTATGCAGCATGTGCGTCTATATACTTTGTGAATCTGAAAAGCTTTTCAGTAAAAAACTATTCTCTACCTCACCCAGATAATATTGCCTCCAAAGTTTTTCCTCAATGTTAGGCAATACTTTCATTATTGTTATTAATATTAAAAAAAATCTTTAATATGATTTGCATTTCATGTGGGCATGGGGCTTCAACTTGCCAAGACCCTTAGGTAGCTTCTATAGCAACAGCTAACTTTTTAATTTTTAAAATCTGAAGAACTTCAAGTGAAATTAGTCACAATGTAGCCTTCTAAATTTGATATAATTCAATATTAATCACATTTAATAAGCAAGAGGATGGATCGAGGCATTGCTAATAGGATACAGAATCTTTAAGCCCCCATCTGAAAGTCAGTGCTACTTACAGATTAGTGAGGTGGTTTCTGTGAGTTGAATCTGGCAATATCATTGCAGTGTCTCTGGCAATATCCAGGGTGGATATATTCTGCAGTACACTCTACGAAGTCTTCATTATTCATATTCGGAGACTGGCATGAAAACCTTGCATGAAAATCAGGGCATAAGGTGGGGTGGTGCACCCAGCTGTGTAAGGGAATAACTGGAACGCTGAACCTCAGAGCTTGGAAGCACTTACAGGTTGTGTAGGTTAGTCTGTGACTGTAGATATATCACCTCCAAAGTAGCTCAGGGGGTGGTTGCTAGAATGGTTGCAGTGACATGTCACCTTCAATGCTGATCAGTTTGTAGAGCCCTGGGCAGATGGGAATTTCTCAGAAATGTTTGCAGTTCTTCTGTGGGTGAAAGGAGGTTCCCTTGGGTATCAGCTTAACAACTTCAGTAGATGTTCCAACAGTTTGAGAAATACCCAAGAATAGTATGTACAAAGATAGAAAAGGAGTGAAAAATAAGGTTCTTGTCAGTGAATGTATTTTTACTACTTTGGATTCTACAGGTGTTGTTACTTCAGCCGTCACCACAGTAACTAAAAAACTTCCAGCAATATGTTAACATGTGAATAGTCTCAGTCAGGAGTACCTATTTGTTCTTTCATATTCTTTTCATCCTGAGACTGGAGTATGCATTCTGTCAGGAAAAACAGGGAATGCAATTTGTTTAAAAAGTGTACTTTTTTTTTTCTTTTATATAATTACCTATACATATATGTATAGATATAAAATGCTATATATTCCTCTATATTATATATACACTATATATTTTATGTTAATATACTATATATGATTATATCTTGCCTTTTTAGAGCAAATGATGATGAGATTCTGCAGACTTTGAGAAGGAGATGCCATTTAAAGTAGTGATCAAATGCAATGGAAAATTTAATATATGGACCAAAGACAGATCAGGAACAAATGCCTAGTTATCTTCATGACCAGTATCCCAGCTGAGCTTGCAGGCTGGATATTTGTTGAAGGAAAGACTTTTGAAGAGTACAGAAAGATTCCACCTTTGCACTGATTTTGTACATAAGCCAGTATAAAAGAGGTGTTCTCTAAGTATAGTAGAATAACTCTGAAGTATGTTTTCCACAACATTCTCCTGGGGAAACTGGTTGATCATGGCTTAGATGGATGCACTCTTTGCTGGGTAAAATGTGGCTGGGTGGCTGAGTCCAGAGAGTGGTGGTGAATGGAGTTACATCCAGTTGGCAGCCAGTCACAAGTGTTGGTCCCCAGGGATCAGTATTGGGACCAGTTCTAAATTTGATATAATTTACATATCAAATAAGTTCTGTTTAATATGTTTATCAGTTGGGTAATAGATGAGGGGATCGAGTGCACCTTCAGTCAGTTTGCAGATGACAACAAGTTGGGGCAGGACTGTTGATCTGCTGGAAGGTGGGAAGACTCTACAGAGACATTTGGACAGGCTGGATCGATGGACTGAGGCCAGTAGCATGATGCTCAACAAGTTAAAGTGCCAGGTACCACACTTGGGTCACAACAACCCCAGTGCAGCACTACAGGCTGGAGAAAGTGACTGAAAAGCTACCTGATTGGAAAAGGACCTGGGGTGCTGGTTGATAGCTGGCTGAACGTGAGCCAGCAGTGTGACCAGGTGGCCAAGAAGACCAATGGCATCCTGGCCTATAACAGAAAGAGTGTGGCCAGCAGGACCAGAGCAGTGATTGTCCCTCTGTACTTGGCACTGGTGAGGCCACGCCAGGAGTCCTGTGTTCAGTTCTGGGCCTCTCCCTACTGAGAAATACATCGAGGTGCTGGAGTGTGACCAGAGAACCGCAATGGAGCTGGTGAAGGGTCTGGAGCACAAGTCTTACAAGTAGTGGCTGAGGGAGCCAGTGTTGTTTAGCCTGGGGAAGAGGAGGCTCAGGAACCTGAAAGAAGGTTGTTGTAAGTTGGGGGTCAGTCTCTTCTCCCTGATAAAAAGTGACAGGATGAGAGGAAATAGCCCCAGGTAACACTAGGGAAGGTTTAGATCGGATACTACGAAAATTATCTTCACTGAAGGCTTGTCAAGCATTGGAACAGGCTACACAGGAAAGTGGTTGAGTCACTATCCCTGGGGGTATTTAAATGCAGACATGGCACCTGGGAACATGGTTTAGTGGTGGACTTTGCAGTGCTGGGTTACTGGTTGGTCTTAGAGGTCTTTTCCAACGTAAACAATTCTATGATTCTATGATTCAGTTACATACATGGATACATAACTTCATTCATGAATGTCTGTCTAGGATATGAATGGAAAACCAAGTCCTGTGGGTTTTCAGTACGTGTATGCTTCTGCGTCTGTGCCTAACGAGGCAAAACTAGGAAAAAAACCCAGAACTGCAATGATTGGAAAACAGCCAAGCAGGATGGGAAAATGTATCAACTTCTTGTCTTGTGGTGGGGAGATCTCTAGAATCCTGCAGACCTACTTGTCTTCAGTATCCGTACATAGTTTTCTATATGTTGTATTTCACAAACTTAAACAGGAAGAGTGCCCAGTGTAACAGGAGTCCAATCACAGCTACCTTCAATTCTACTGCTACAAACTCCAGCTGTAAAAGACTGCCAGGCATGGATCAGAAGGGCACAAACCAAACTCTGCTTTTACTTTTCCTTTCCTTAAATCTTCTTTCAAAGAAATCAGCATTGTATTTAAGACATGAAAGAACATTTCTTTCCTGATGCCTTTCTCTGTTAGCAAAAGCATACTGTAAGTAAAGGCATGTGGGTGAATTTGTACAGCTAACATCTTTGAAAAGATGTTGGGTCGTTCCCAGTGATTGATCCCTTCTACAGTTAAACTTTAAAGAAATAAGTATTTATCTCACCTCTCGGGCTCTTTAGAACATATGAAATGATGGATTTTTTTATGATCTGTTCCCCAGCAGTCTGATAGACTCAACTACCAAGGTCAAAGTTTAGTTCCTGTCTCAAATTAGTCACTCATTGGGGTAGAATGCATAGAATTGCCCAATTTCACAGGTTACTGTAGGCCTATGTTGCTTCTTTACTTAGTCCATCTAGACCTTGTTGTGGAACAAAACCTGAGAATATGAAGTAAATAAAAGGATAAATCAGAAAATCTAGTATTTATTTTTAATACAAATTTTTTTAAGCAAAAAAATGCAACATTGCTGAAGGGTCTGATTTATTGGCTTTGCGTATTTCAATGTAGGTTCCATATATAACCTGAAAACTTTAATTTAACTGTAAGAAGAGATGACCAAGCTTGTTCTTTAGCTGCGTGTGGCCTCCGGTACCAGTTTTACATGACACAAACAAAAGAGTGTGGCTGACATGGAGTTCTTGGAATAAATTTGAGTTTGTGACTATGGAAAAAGGGAAGGTCACATGGCTGTGAAAATATTATTTCCCAGCTGGCCAAGAAAATCACCCTCTGGATCTGAGACACTTGGATGTGTCTTGTGGCATTGTTATTAAACATATGAAGGATTTGACTCATACTTGAAGGAGGAGAAAGACTAGTCATCTCTTGTCAGAAAATATGTTTTCCCCATGTTGCTGGATTTCTCATTATGATAATACATATTCTCATTGCTTCAATTTGCATTCACTAACTTTTCTGTCCCTGTATACATCCACTTCTCAGGGTAAGCTGGAAGCTGTTTCTGTCAACAGTCTGCAAGCTTTGTGTTTTATTTGGGAAGAGGCCAAATGTAATGATGGTTCTACTGTGGCAAGAGACAGTTTCTAGTGAGATGAGAAACCTCAGTCTCCAATGAATTATCAGGCCAGTTTTTGTTCAGATGTCTGCTCCACTTGTCCATCTCCTGGAGAAGAGCAGACAGGCAAAACAAGAAAAATCTTTACTCCCTCTTCTAGACGGCACAAGAAGAAGATGCAGAAAAATCCCAGCAGGTCTACTCTCATGTGCCTCTCCTGCCTCGTGTCCCCCAGCAGTAACATGTCTGTTTAGTACGTTTTTACAATGCTAAAGCTTGAAAGGCAGGATCACAAGGCAGGAACTAAAGGTATGGCACTGGGGAATAAAAGTGGTGATCAGGCTCTTTTTGTCTGGAAATTGCTTGAAAAGAGAACAAGGCTCTCTAGAGAAGGCTGAAAGTAAACAAATATCACTGCTACATTCAAGAAAGAAAATCTGGAGAACTACAGCCTGATCAGTGTCTCCTGATCCCTGGGAGCATGAGGGCATGAATAATCCTGGAAACCATTCCCAGACACTAGAAAGACAGGAAGGTGATTAGGAAAGTAACCATGGATTTATAAAGGTGAAACTGTACCTGAGCCATCTGATGGTCTTCTATGATGAGCTGACTAGCTTGGTGGATGAGGGGACAGAAGTGCTGTTGTTTATTTTGACTTTATCAAGCCTTTTGACACTGTTTTCCCAAATACCTTTAAGACAAAATGTTGATGTATGGCCTAGATAGATGGACAGTGAGGTGGACTGAAAACTGACTGTACCAATGGGCTTAGAGGGCATCTGTGACACAAAGTCCAGCTGCAAGCTGGTCATTAGTGGAGCATCCTAAGGGTCAATACTGGGTCTGGAACTGTTTAAACTTTGCTAATGACCTGAAATATGAGACAAAGTACACCCTCAGGAAAACTGCAGGTGATAGACCAGATGGATGTTGCGTTACTCAAAAGAATTTCAGCAGGCTGGGGAAATGGACTGACAGGAACCCCATGAATTTCAACAAAAGTAAAAGTTGTGCATCTGGGGATGGATAACCCCATGCACCATTTGTATTGGGGGCTGACCAGTGGAAAAGCAACTTTGTAGAAAAGCACCTGGGGATCCTGGTGGACTCAAAGTTGAATATGAACCAGCAAATGTGCCCTTGCAGCAAAGGAGGCCACCAATAGGTGCATTAGGAGGAGTTTTCCCAGAAGGTCAACGGAGGTGGTTCTTCCCCATAGTCAGCACTGGTGAGACACATCTGCAGTGACAGATCCAGTTCTGGGCTCCCCCATACAAGAGAGACATGGACTTACCGGGGCAAGTCCAGCAAAGTGCCTCAAAGATGATTAAGGAACAGGAACATCTCCACTGTGAGGAAAGGCTGAGAGAACTGGGACTATTCAATCTGGAGATTGGCAGGACTTTTTCCAAATGCAGAAATACTGGGTTGGGAGGGAGGAGCATGGGTGAATAAGAAAGATGGAGCCAGACTTTTCTCAGTGGTGACAGGCAAAAGGCAGAAGGCAATGGGCAAAAATTAAAATGCAGGGAATTTCACTTAAACCTAAGGGAGAAAAAAAATCTTTATGATTAACTAAAGACTGGAACAGGTTGCTATCTTTGAAGATAGTCAAAACTCAGCCAAACATCTTGTGCAACCTGTTCTAGTTGACTGTGTTGACCTAGATGATATCTGTAGGTGGTTTCTTCCAGCCTCTACCGTTCTGTGATTCTGCCAATCAATATGTGGAGTCAACTGTTCCAATTGTCAAAGAAAAGTCTGAAAATCCCATACAAAAGCATCTTGCTGTTTCAGTGCCAGTGATATTTTTTTGTGTGAGGGCAGCTCATACTTTTTTAACCTTTGTGGTTGTCACTAAAGCCTAAGTATACATGTGTTTTCATGATGAAGCCTGGCAACTCAGAAATGGTTTCTTCTTTTCTTCAAGCATAAAAACCTTACCAAGTGTTTAGCTGGCTACTGAGACTCCTTAGCTGCTGGGGATGTGCGTACACAGGAAAACTTTTCACTTGGGAGATCCACTAAATGGCTTAACTTCTAGGACATTGAATGTACCTGGTGAATGTACCTAAAATAAAAAATAGCCCTGACTGTACCCACACAAGGTAGGGCTATAAACAGGCTATTATGCTGTTAGAAATAGATCCTGGTGTCAGCTTTTGATTCATAAAATCTTAACTTGATGGGGCTGGTTTCCTATGAAAAAAGTATAGAGAATGACACAGATACTGCCCTTACATGGCTGTATCATCTCCACTAAATACGAGTCTGATGAGTCTGTTTCAGAAAGAATGTAGCACATAGGATTGGAGTCTGGAGGATACGAAGGGGGGAAAAGGGACACTAATACCTTCCTCTATTTTCTTTCAGCTCCTGTATTTCTAGCTGTGGGTCATCAAGAAACCAACTAAAAACTTCCTAGGTTAATAGAGGTGCTGAACACAGCAACAAGCTTCCCCCTTCTCTCCCTCCAGTATCCAAGCAGAGAGATATATGTCAGCATCCGTGCTGGTCCCACATATTCTAGGCACTGTTGGACACAACAGGTAAAAAAATCAGTTGACAGCAATTGTCTTAGTGTTGAATAGCTTGCCTGCAAAGTGGGACTGAATGGGCCAGCACCCACTAGCCTGGAAAAGTGATGGTAGAAAGGGGAATGTAAAGGTTAATAAAATAGTTTCTACTGTGGATTTTGTGGATTGGAAGCAATTATTTATGGTTGCTCATAAAGGGAAGCACTGGGGACATGAGTTGAATTCCCTCTGCCCCATCTTCCCTTTTGCCCATGAAGAAAGAGGGATATATTTACTTCTCTAGTGAAGTTGTGACTGTTCATGCCACAGGAGTGTAACAGTGGTGAGAACTCAAGTAGATTTTAGAAGAGTTGAGATGTGGAGCAGGACGAGCAGCTGGCTTTCAGTCTTGATGGTCTGGATGATACCTGTGGTAGAGAAAACTCTCCAGCACAGATGTTATGAGGTGCACCATGAAAAGATTACCTCTAAGCCTACAGTCCAGTCTGTTTTTAGAGAGGGGATACTGGGATGGACAGTCCTTTGGCTTGACCTTGTTAGGCTGTGCTGTACTCACATAGGGCAGTACAGCAGACCTCAGAACCTCGGACCTGTCATTCCCAGAAGATAGCTAAATCTTAGTCTTAATGATGCACTTTGGCAGTATGAGCACAATTTCCTTTGAATTCAACACAGATCAGCACTTGTCTGTGAGAGGATATTTTAAAACCTCTTAATGCAGTTAGAATTATATTGAGGTTGAAAAAATCTCTCTCCAGGACACAGGAGCTAAAGAAAGTGCCAGCAGCAGGAACAGGTTGTGATAGTGGTGACATGGAACATCTTTTCTTTCTGCTGTCATTCCTTGTATCCCTAAGTACTGGCATCTCAATTATTTAGTGTCACATACCAAATACTGATGTGTTTTGTCATAACTATTGTAAGAAACTGTGAAGGTAAAGTTTGGAGTCTTCATTGTAACAAAAATGATCAGGTATGCTTTCTGTATTTTTGTCTGCAGCATTGTCTTGAACAGTGTCTGCCATCTTTCCTTTTGGTGATGATGTCATTATATGGTTGGGCATTGAAACCCACTGATGAGGGGAAATGATGTGGAAAAACTCCTAGATACATGCTAGTCTCCATTGCACTATAAATAATGAGTAATAAGGAAGTGGAAATTTGTTTGTCTTGTTTGACTTTATTCTGCCTCTTTTAGAGTCCATTTCATTCATTTCTGATTAATGTTTCTAAGTTGAGAGCCATGAATAAGTCAAGAAGAAAGATCACGACTGGAGGGTTGCCAATATGTCTGAAGGCAATTTGTCTACTCTGTGAACAAAGGTGTTTATGGGTTATGACTAGTAATGGAATTCTTAGTGATCTTTTCCACTTGAACAGTCAACTTAATTAGTTCACATATAACATTTTGAATCCAAATACGTGGAGCGTATCTCAATAAAAAACACACGCTTTTAGTGTTTTCTGAGACACTGTCTCATGTCAGAGCATGATATAGCCACGTGTCCCTTTAGAAAAGCATGAGTCTGTACACAGTTATTGCCCTCAGGGATCTCACCTAAACTTTAGGCTATACACATCAATGGGGTTAAGAGTCTCTGTCCTCTTTGATTTATCAGAGAAATTATATTGCCTCAGTAGAGACCTACAAAGGCTTTTGATCCTCCTCCCATCCTTTAAAACCTTCACTATTCCTCAAGTTCTTTCTCTCCTAATGCATAGTTCTTAACATACAAACTCTGATTTCATTTACATACTCCACCCAAAGGCCTTTGTGCTCTCCTTCCTAACCCACCACTCTTTATCCAGCTGTCATTAAGTTAAATTTACATACACTCTGTCATTCATAGCTCCTTAACTTGCAGCATGTGTATTCAGCAGCAGATGGAAGCAGAAAGAAAAATTGTCTCAGCTGCCAGGTTTCATTTCCCAAGGTAGAGGAAGGCTATAGATCAGAAAGGAGTAAAGAGACTTAATAGGAAAATGCACACAAACTTTGTTGTACTGTGGAGGATGCTTGAACAGCTGTAAATAAGCTGTGGTTTTGAGTACTGGTCCATGATCCGTCCCAAGGACAGCTTCCTTTGTTGCTCTGTGTGGCCAGTTCCAAAGATGAGTTTGTGCAGGACTAGGGATGCCCATTAGCCAGATTAGAGACAACACTGAAGTGGACATGAAGACCACCTCCACCTTACTGCAGTGGTCAGCCTTGCCCTCAAAATTTAAACCAAGTTTTTCCTAAAAGTTGAGAACAGGAATATTTCATAAACCACAAAACTCCTGTTTCTGCTTCAGTTCTGGCTGCGTCTTGCTCCACAATTACTGCCTTTTGTCATTCCTTTGGAAAAATGGGAGCTCAATGCTTCTCTTATCCAGTCCACTCGGGATTCCTAATGGTGAATAAGTAACACAGTCCTTTTGCCCTCCCCGACACAGCACTGAGTTCACTGGTGATGTGATGACAACTTGACTCCCACATAGGTACCTCGTGGCTGGGCTGCTTAAAGAGTCCTGCTCCTTGGCGTGCACTTACAATCCTGTGCTGCTCCAGTGCTGTGCCAGCACAGCTGGCTGAAAAGCAGGTTTAGGCTGGATCCTTTCCCTCTCCAACTTCTCTGACAGGCCTTGTTTCCAGTGTTGTCAGAAGCACAGGGATGCAACAGGGCAGCCCCAGTGGGGAAGGACAGTTCAGTCAACAGTGCCACTGGAGATACAGGTTGATCTGGCCTTTAACAAGCAACAATAGTGCAAAGGAGAGCATTGTCAGTACACAGAACACTGTAAGAGTTAAAAGGTTAGAAGGAAAGTGACATTGGCAGTTTGAGCTTTGCATGCAGAGTATCCATACACATGTTAAGAAACAGAGAATTTGGATGTGTAGATATGGAAGACCTGTGCTGTTAATCAATTTTGTGGTTCCCTTCCAAGCCAGGTATGGGATCAGTCATCCCACATGTACTGTTTCCCCAAAATAGTTGACTGCTTCAGTACCTGGCCAGAGTAAGAGATACACATATCTGAATGTTTCTAGAAACTGTGTTTACTAATATTCAAATCATGACAGGGTTCAATGAATGAAGAGATATCACAGTAAAATATATGTGTACAATGACATAAGATTGTGGGACAGAGAGAAGCGTTACCTCTCGTTCAGCCAAGGAGTTGCTAACAAGCCAGTCAAGTACAGCAAATACGGACTGGTCCCTGCAAGTAAAGTTTCCTTTTTCTTTCTTACTTTTAATCCTCTTCTTGTTATCTGTTGAGTGAGACAGAATTAAATAAATTTGACTGCCACCCAGAAAAAGGGTGGAATATTGATGGAACTGGAGAACCTCAAAAGGGAGGTTGGCCGAAACTGTTAAGGTTAGCCTGCTTCAGCAGGAAGATGATTTGAAAGGAGTCAGGAGTGCAAATAGTCAGCCTTTCAGATGTGATCTGAATAGTGGAGGCATGAACAGGCTTTTCTTTAATTTCTTCAGCTTTATTTTTTATAAACATTTGAAACTGGGTTGTTTCTTCTGTAGGTTGGAAATAAATACTTTATACATTTCACATTACCCTGCTTTGACCTAAAGGTGATTTTAAGGTAGCTGATTAACACAAGACATTTCTCATCAATAGGTGAGGTTAATCTTTAACTCAAAGCCCTGAGATGCCTGAAAAAACATCCAGCTCCACCATCTCACTTCAGGGTCAGGTACCTGCCAGCAGCTAGGGTAGGTTGGCATAGAACCATGTGAGCCTGTTGAAGGGCTGACACTGGAAAATCTGGGACTGGGAGAAGTGTCATCTAGAGAGTGTATATCACAGGAAGGCTCCCCAGCATGCTGCAGGTCAGCAAAGAGCACATCCAAGTCCCTTCTCTGAGAAATGTGAGACTCTGTTTTGTATCACTACATCCCCAGCACCCATCCCACTGCTCTGGCAAGTGGTGTGCCAGTGCAGAGGAATGCCAGGAGATTTCTCATGCTAATGTGGGTGAAAGTGAAGGTAATGCCGTACAGCAGAGGAGAGCAAGCAGCCAGGATGAGTCAGAGCAGTCAGTTTTAGCCTCCTAGGACAGATAAGAGTGCTTAGTTCTTCCTTTCCTAATGCCTTCCTTTGCTGACTTAATGTCTTCAGCATCTGATACAGTATGAAGACAATTAGATTATTTCTCACTCTTGCACATTTGGCCATTTAAAGAGGAAGCCATTATTGCAGGCACATATTTGCAATTTGCAGTTTTGCTGCCCCCAGTGTCTTGAAGGTGGGGGCAGAGGCTTTATCACCTACCTGTGACAACCCCAGTGAATGAGCAAGAAGACAGGATTTGCTGAAAAGACACTGAGAAGTAACAAAGAGTATTTCCAAGTGTTGGAAGAGAGATTTACTGAGCGTTAAACACAGTGGCCCAGGAAGTTGGTTTTGGAGGAATCAGCCTTGTTTGCTGAGAGAGTCCTTCTGTAGCTGAAGTTCTAGAAAGTTGCCTCAGGATTTGATCTAATAATAGATCCCAGATGATAGTCACAGTAGAAACTTGATTTCCAGCTGCCCTGCCATGTCTATAAATTAGGCCATTAGCCTGCTACTCACAATTTCCTCCTGCCATTTGTAAGTAGCACAGAACAACAGGGTCTAATGTAATATGATATGGAAAGTTTTGAAGTAGATTTTAATGGAAAATGGAAAATGAAATGATGGTTCTGTGTGTAAGGGCTGTAATAGGAAAAAATGTATTCTTCGTGCCTAATGAATTTACTGGGAAATAGATTGCCAATTATGCTCAGCTCTTTCTGCAAAAAGTCAGCAAATAACAGACATGGTTATTTAAAGAGCTGCCAGCCCAGGGCAGATGGGAAGAAAGGAGTGGAAATGCAAAGGCACCTTTGAGGCTGGCAGATGCATTAAAAAGTGGAAATAAAGAGGAATAGCTGTTACTGACAAAGACAGATTGACTGCTAGAGAAACCATGTTTCAAATATGATCTTTACATAGGTGATTCTCCAGAGGTTTCTGGCAGGTGCGTCATGCCCTCAGCTAGCATTTCACTGACACCAGAAAGGTAGAAAGATATCTGAAGCTTTAGTATTCTGTTGTCAGGATCCTCCACATCAAAACCTTGGGAAGAAAATGAGGTTGGATTTTGCTTTGTTTCTTTTCAAACTGTTTCTGAATCTCGTGCATGCCTGTTGGTACAGTCTCTGCAAGATGAGATAAACCAGACTCTTTTTCAGCAGAAATCATTTCTGCAGTCCCTCAGTTGACCCTGAAATGAGCTCAGTTGGTTGGAGCATAGTGATAAGAACACTCAGGTTGTGGGTTTGATGCCTATATGGGCCATTCACTTAAGATCTGGATTTGATGGTCTTTGTGGGTTCCTTCCAACTCAGAATATTCATTGATTCTGTGAAAACAGCACTGCATGAGGTTTTCCTGGAAATTAATCTGAATATTATCTTGAAAAATGGGATTATCTCCGGTAACTCTCACCCTGCAACAAATGAACTGAACTTATACAAAGTATATTAATAAGGGACAAAAAGGAGTGCACATTCCACTCTGCATTGTCCCTCTATTGCACTAGATCTCCATTAGAACTCTGTCACTAATCTCATGCAAATTTTGCTGATAAAAGATAGGTTTCTGAATCCAGTCATTGCATATTTGATCCTGAAACCTTAGCCCATGTTAATTCTCGATGTATTACATTACTGGGCTTTTTATTTTTTGGTGTAAACACCAAGTTTGATGCGTTAGGCAGGGTTTAGCCTAACCAAATTCCTGGGCAGAACCTTAAGCACAATATGAAAGATCAGCCATGAAAATCTATCACAAGGACAGAAGTGGATATGGCTGATCTACTTTTACTTAATGAGTGGCATTTCCAGGATAAAAAGAGAACATTATTTTTTAAAGATGCCACTATGAAGTTTCTGCAGCTTGAAAATGAAGCAAACCTTAATGTGATAATTAGGCACTATGGCATACAGTAAAATAAAGAGATACTCAGTAATATAAAACAGACTCTTACTTTTAGCCTTACAGCTAAAATCAGCATACTTGGATTACTGTATGGATGTAACTTTTGTATACAAGGAGCAAATGGCTTTGACTCAATTTTCTGAAAGTTTCACTGATAAAGAAAGCTGTGATCCTTTAATTGCTGTGTTCCTGCTCTGGAAATGGTCTGAGCTTTTCTTAAAATTCTTGTCCTGAACAGTTGTTTTTTAAAAATTATTCACCTCAATCTATCTCAGTCCTTGGGACCCACATGTGTTTGAAAACAGTCTGCCATGGTAGGAGGTAGGCCTTTACCTGAATGAGTTTGGAATTATTTTGTGTAATACTTGGGAAATAAAAGTTTGTTTTAATACAATGTGCTGACATGCAGAAAAAGTAGTTCACTAGCTTCAGTTATGTAGGAGGTCTCAGGTTGAATAGCTAACCTCAAAAACAGACTGCTTTTCAAAGTCTCCTTTTTCAAACATTTCTCATGACTGTGAGACATTTATTTATTTCTGCTTGATTCATTCCAGCTCTGAGTGGCAGGCCTTGTCTGGATGAAAAACACCAGCTTTTGACCATGGCTGGGAGTCTGTTTTCTAACTCATGAATAGCTTGGCAGCATTACCAATTTAGCCATCATCACCTGCTTCTGTGTCTGTGAAGAACTGCTTTCCAAGGTGAGTGTCTGATAAAGCACACATATGTGTGCCTGATACACACAAACATGTGTAAGTGCATTCAGGACCTCAGAAGTGCCATAATCCTATGGAAGAACACTGTGCAGAAAATCCAGGTCAGGCCTTGGAAACTTTATAATACAGTCATGTCAGTGCATTGCAGCACTTGGGCTAATAAACCACATCTCTGAGCAGGTTTCTGTACTGCAGGAGCAGCACAGCTTTGATCTTCCACTTCCTTTTCTACTCCTGGAGGTGGATCTCTTGTGAATTTTGTTTGGACAGGTAAAACTGCCCCATGTATGACAGCACTGGAGGTAGGGCTGCATCTCCAGAGGTGTGGGCTGAGTGGGGACCTGCTTGCAGATGTGTATGTAACGGTGTTCACTGGTTTCCTATCTCCTAGATGCTTCTGCTCCTAAGGACTCCTGTTGAGAAGGAAGGATATGAGCAGACTGATCTTCAGAAGTGCTGACAAGAAGTTGTTCTCATTAACTTTGATGGGAATGGTCCTGAAAAGAAGCTGGTGTTGACAAGTGCCCTCCACATGCTAGTAGTCCCTATATATTTCTTATTGCAGAGATATGCCAGGTTTGATTAATTCTGCTTAGGCTAGTACAGACCAGGATGCAGTAGAAGTAGCATGAGTGTATATGTCAAATTGCTAATGACAGCTCTGCCTACATTTCATATTGAAACAGTTCCAAGATGTGTCAAAAAGAGGTATATAGTAATTGACAGTGAAGAAAGCAATGTGAAATTTAAGCAGCCATCATTAGAGCTTGCACCTAAAAAGCAAAATGAGATTACTGTGAAACTAGCTAATGAGTTGAGAGTCAAGGATTTAAACTAATATCTGGCTTGATTGGGTCCTGGCAATGCACTCTCAATCTGCAGAAGAAAGAAGAGAAATAGTTTATCATTCACTATGGCGATGCAAATAGATGAGACATTGATTAGAGACCCTTTAGTTTAAAAAAAACCAGAAAACCAACCAAACAAACAAAAAAACCCAAACGCAAAAAAAAAAAAAAAACCCACAAAAAAAGAAGGTGAGAAGATGGACCCAAATACAAGAAATGTATGCATTTCCTCAGAGTTATCTCAATAAGATACAGTTATTGTAAGATTTCCAAATGAGTCACAGTGCCTGAAGTATCATGTTTTCATGTTCTAGTTCTCTGAATCATGGAGATTTGAGTTTTCTTATCTGATTTAAACTCAGAATTTATTTATGGTTATTTGGTCAATTGTTTCAGCTAAGGACATATTAATCCGGAAGTTTCTGGGTAGTCTGTTTCTGTGAACTGATCTTTCTTTAAAGCTTTACAACAGCAATAAAAAATAATCTTAAGCATTCCCCCTTATATGGCCATTTCAGAATGGGGAATATACCAGCCCAGTCCCCGCTCTGCCTAGGAGGACTGAAAAATCCCCAAGTCACACTAAACTGAACCTAAGGAGAAATGCCAGATGATAGAAGATGAAAAGTGATTGAAGTGTCTTACATATGCACATTACGGTCTCTGTGGGGAAGCATTTGCTGTCCTTTGAAGTCCTCCATATGGACTGTTGAAAATGTCACAGCCTGCAATTTAGCTCACTAAGAAATACAAGATGTTTTCTTCCTTCTCTCCCGTAGATCTTTCTATCACCTGCCATCTTTCTCAGCCACTTCTAGAAACTGCAAAATTAGGAATGACAAAACACGCAAAAATGATTCATAGGTAGAAGTGACAGCTCAGAAATATCAAAATGTGCTGTAGGTGGGACTTGATTTAAAATGGAACATGAAAAAAAGAGCAGGAATTCTTTGGAAGAAAAAAAGTAATATGCAGAGAGTGGAAATCTGAAGCCTCTTAAAATCCTAGGGAGAGAAGAAATGGCAAAAAATCAACACAGCCAAGTGAGCACAGCAGAGATCTGTGTAATTAGCCTGGCAGATGTATTAGAATTTGGTGATCCAATTTGCTCCTAGACATTGGCTTCTGTTGAAGTCAGACCTGTCCAGGTGTCTGGTTATTCCTACCTCTTTTAAGTCTAGGATCAATTACTTTGGTTCACATTTGTTTCCAGTGTAACAGTTTATGTGCCTTTGATGACTTAGCATTCACAAGGAAAGACAGAATGATGCTTTGCTTGTATTGTTGCAATAGCTAAAGCTGAGTCAGCTGTTTTAAATATAATTTTACAGGTTTCTCTTCTCATTCTTTATGACTAAAATGTTTTGGGTTTTTTCCTTAACAATGCCTGCGATCACTTACAGTGAAGTCTGTGAGCCAAAACAATCTGGTAAACTGTGAAAATTGAATCTACTATGAGCATTGAATCTGCCATAGTACCAAGGCCCTACTGCATGTCTAACTGTTCCTTTAAATGTAAACATGGAATTACAGGAACTATACATGTATGGACACAGTGCAACTGGCATTCAAAGTATCCTTTTCAGGCATGCATTACAACAATTGTATTTATTTCTCAATTTTTAGGACCCACTCTAAGACCTCATTTTGCTGCAATGACAACTTTGAATTCTTCTCCATAATAAAGCAAGGGTTCAGTTGTATCTTACAGGTGTTCAGACCTCAGTCTTCTGCATAGATGTGAACTGTATCTAGGCCAACACCAACCCCTTTGGTTGTTTTCTTCACAGAAGAGATGCTTCATAAGAGCGACAGCTCCTGCCCCGAAGGGTGTGTGGTTTGCATACAGGCCTAAGGTCACTGAGGGGCTCTGCTAACAGGTAAGGAGGATGCACAGAGTCGCAGTGACATGGCTGTGGGTTCTGCAGGACGTGCAGCTTTGAACCCACACCTCTGGGGGGAAACTACAGTGGAAACCACAATAGCACTTGGGCACAAAGATGCTTCTACACACCTTTACATGTTCCTAGGACAATGGTAAACTTTGACACACTCTGCCTCTTACCTTTGATTCTGTTATATCAGATAATGTGTCCAAAATATCTGTAATAAGCAAGGTCTCTGGGGCTTTTGGGGCTTTATGTTTTGCTTGTCACCTGTGTGCCACTTAGACAAAGTATTGCAGAAAAGTGGTGAAGGAGGTGTTTAAGTCTGAAGAAATTGATTAAAATCTTTGATTTCAGAGCTTTATCTCAGGGCAACAGAGCTGAAGTCAGTTCTTCAGTTCTGAAGAGATTGGAGCTAGGGAAGAAGAATTAGGTAAATATTTTGAAGGATTTTCCCATTTGGGACTTTATAAGTCAATTTTCTCCTCTGTTTTGATTTTAGAGGGTGATCACTCATCTAGAGAATAGACAGCCTTGGGCAAGACTTCTCTAAAAGCATCTGTACTCTCATGCTGGTTCTGAGAAACATCAGGGCAAGCTTAAAGAAACACTGTAATGGGATACCAAAGCTTCCAGGTAAAATGTAGATATTTTCCAGCTCTGTTGGAGCTAATTCATGGAACCTGAGCTGAAACCCAATGTAATTTTGCACTCCTGGACTGGTCTGAATGTGCATTCCCTTTGACTGCAGACTAGCACACTAATGCTGGCAACAGCATTGTCATTCTATAAGAAAGGGAAGGGGAGTTGTTTGCAAAGGGGTTTTAAAGCATGATGGGTTTCTTGCAAGTATGAAACAATGTAATGACTAAAATACTAGTCATGTACCATTCTGTTTTAAAATGTGTTTTTCCTCTTGCAAGGGAAGAGGAATAGACTCAGACAAAAGGTGAAAACACTATATGCTTTTTATTGTATTTCTTCTTTATGTGCACTGTATTGGCTTTTATCCCCTGAAGTATTAAAAATGAAGGTTTTGAAAACCACTTCAAAGAATTCAAAGAGCACCCCAGATACTCATAAACACACACAGTTATGCTGTGTATATACAGTGTTACATACAGCCCAACTCCTGACCTTGCAGCCTAATCCTTTCCTGTGCTGAGCACATGAAATCTCTAAAACCAAATTACTCAGCACTAGCAGAAGAAATGGGTGCTTTGCCAACACTCTCTACCAAACCCCCTGTGCTTCACACAAAACCCCATATGGCTCAGACAGGACGAGATCCCTCCAAGGGGTTAGATACTATCTCAGTAATTCTTCCCCTTCTCTTTATTCAAAAACTACATGAGCACAGTGGTCCCTCTAGCAGACTCAGAGGTGATAACAGGCAAGAAGGGTCAGCAATGGGCTTTCACAAGAGCTGACAGATCTCAAATGAAGCCATGGAGATAAACTACGGCATGGTCAGAGACACAGATATTTGGGCAGGATGTTAGAATATCTATTCGGGTCATTAAGAAAAGCACATGGGGAAAAATGTTTTGTGAACCATTTCTTCAGCATGGGCTGCTCATGTACAAGCAGAAGTTCTCCCCTTGTGAGTGCCACCACAGGCAGCTGCCCAGAGACATTGGAAGCACTGAACCTCCACGTGCAATAAAACCATATGCAAGGAATGAGAAAAGAACTGAACACAGGTCATGAAAAATACAGAGCCTGTCAATAAAATATGACGATGAAGATAAGTGACCTCCTGGCTATTCTTGGCCATAATCTTTAGTTCAGTTTGTCTCTGTTCAGGGCTATAAAGCTATAATGCTCACACTTCTATTTGTCACAGTCTGAACAGACAGGCAAGAGCGGTCACCTGGGTGGATTTCCCTGTAGCTGCCATGAGCCTGATAACCTTCCGATACTCTTGTGAGACTGGTGTGTAGCTCCTGGTCTGCTCTTGCCCCTGTGCTGATTCTCATTCTGCCATTTGGCTTGTTCTGGTCACCCAGCTCCTCATCCTAGCCCAGTCTTTGTGCCGTAGCTCTAGGCATGTGAATGAGGTGCAGCACTGCCTGCCCTGCACTGAATGGGCTGTGCTGACCTCCTTCCTGTTGGCAATGTCAGCCTTTGCAGGTCCTAGTGAAAGAAACTCTCTGTAGATCTGTATCCTATGTAGTTCTCTCTTTAAACCCTGCACAAGCCCCAGTCACAGTCTGCCTTGGAGAGATTTCAAATTTAAGTAGAACAATTAACAAAACCTACCAGGCCTGCTGTCTATTTTCTTCTTCCCTTTGTCTTTCTTTCCCTCTGTCATTATTCGCAAGACTAACCAATGTAAAACCTGAAAGAAAAGACATCCCCAAGAGTTTATGATCAGCGATAAACTTGATTTTGTTTGACATTGTAATTCCCCTTTGGTCACCCCACTTTCACTAGTGACAACCTGTGAAAGCAGTATGTTGAAGCAATGATGCAGTGATATGGACACCCCAGGCTTTGTGTGTAGGAGGTTGTAAAATGATTAGTGTTAGTGGCTGGGGCTGTGTAACACACACCAGATGCATATACCTAAGTGTGAGTATTCCTCTGAAGGAAGTCCTTGCAATCTTTCCATAACTCACATTTTCTGCAGATTGTTCGTGAAGTGAAAGGTGGTAGCATTAATTCTGCTTGAATGTCAAAGGTTTTTCTTGTGTAAAATGTCCCTCTCCTTCCATCTTTCCTGCAGCACTTCACTGTCTGAAGCTAGGGAAGGACTTTCATGCTAAGATGTGACAGGATCAGGCCCTCTGTTGTAGTTGCATGTTGGTGATTGGCACCTCCCCCCATTCCCCAAGGAGGGTTTGTGCATGCCTTCTTCAGAGATCTTACTGGGTGTGTGGAGGGAGGGCAGAGCTCTCCATTGTTCACACCTGCACAGTCTGAGCACAAAGTTCCTGGTTAAAAATGGGATTGTAACAGAGGGAGCCAGTGACCTCTGAGCAGATTTTAAAGATTATCTGATGGATTAATTGACTGAGTTTTTTGGTTGTTCTTTCATTCATGCTGGATGTCTTTTTTGTCTGTATTTTGGCTAAGAAGAAAATTGTGATAAATTATCTAAAAGGGTTAACCCTTCTTCCTTTACAAAAACTAGTGCAGCATTTCCTTTCCTAGAAGTGCTGCCTTCCAAAGGTAGCACAAGTGTGTGCGCTTTCAGAGCTTTATCCAAACAAGTCAGCTGTGTTGCTGTAGCATTGTTTTTGCAAGCAATGACTCAAATAACCACATCTTCAGAAAGCAGGGACTGTGTGGGTGGGTAGCCTGTATTGACTTCCTCAGTTCTGCCTGCCTTTCCTAAAATAGTCTCTGAAGTGATTTTTTTTTTTTTTTTTTTCCCCAAAAGTACATGATTGTAATTAAGAGAGAAAAATGAGCTGTTAATCAGAAACAAACTATTTGCTCTAACAGCTCAGATACACCTGGGGCACAGATTGCCATGTGTGATACATCCATATTAAACAGCATATGGGCAGGCTTTTCTTTTCATGGTTGCCTCTATCATTAAAAATTAGTATCATTCTTGCACAGATGGCTTCAACCCAAGCAGAGTCTGGATGACTCAGTTGTCCACTACATCCTCAATTGCACTTGGTGCTAAAGTGGAAAGGTACTTAGTTTCAATCTGCAAACAGGATATGCTGAGTACTTTTTGTGCCGTTTCTCTGGACCTGCTCATATAAAATAGAAATGACAATGATTAATATATTGAACCAACTGTTTTATAAATGATACTAGCCACTGATTTCAGAGGTTAATAGGAAGAACTGCATCAGATTCACTTGGGATTCAGAGATGTAATGTAATTTATGAGGTTACCGTAAAGCTCCTTTCTTCCCTTCTTTTGAGTGTTCCACATTCACAGAGCAAATATGAGAAGGTGTGCCTACATGAAGTTTCTTCAGAGCACTGATACGGTATGAAGTTACAGCTGCAGTTCTAGGCAGTTGTATGTCCTCCTGTATGTTTGGTGTGGTTGACCAAACAGGCCTTTCAGGCACATCATTTTAACTCTGTTGACTTCAGGGCATTATTAGGCCACATAATAACCTGTTTTGGCAGCAGCCTATGCTTTGTCTCATATTCTGTGCAGATCTCACCTTGGACTAGTACCATCTGAGGATTTACAAAAACAAATGTTAAAGGCAAACAGTACTAATGCTACAGAAGCCACCAACAATGAGGTAAGGATAAAATTAGAGGTCAGTGAGAGATACTGTTTTCTTGGGTTTTTTTGCACTCATACATACTCCTAACCTCACCTTCAAAAGCTACAGCAGCTCTTAATCATAATGCAATACCTCCTTGTATAAGGATCCCTTTGGTAGACTTCAAGGGATAGTATAGTCTTGCAGATTGTATTTAGAGTTCAGATTTCTTGCAGCACAGAACAGATGTAAATTCATAAAAGTGATTAATAGAGAATTCTTTCAGTGCAAAGGAAGACCATGGTTGAAAAAAATTATGACTGACTTGAAAAGAAAGAGAGATAATAGGTAAAATTCCTCCAGTTTTATGTTAGCTGAGCTGAAAACTGCAGTGGTTCAGGAGCTGGTTTATGGACAAGCTGCTACTATAAAGTTGGCAACTTCCATGGGAATGGCAGGGCAGAAAACTGAAAATAGGAACCATTTTAGATACTGAATTTTGATATACTGCTGCACATCTACCAGAGATCTTGGAAATGCATTGCATTTTCCAGGAATCCTATTTTCATCACCACTGAATTTCCCATAATGTTATGGGAACACTTTCCTGAGAAAAAAATTTCAGATGTCTGTAGGAGTAAAGCACCAAAGTTCAGTAGCTGAGAGATCTGTGCTAAGAACCTACAGCAAGCACTGCTGGTATGTTAGAAACCCTAATAAACACAGAAGAGCTGACTCAGAACGGGAGCAGGATTCTTTCAACAAAATTTGACTTTATTCATGTCACGACAGTCCTGTAGGTTTAATCGAATTCATTTTCTCTGACCTATCATTCTAATGCACACACACATTCACACACACACCCCTCCCTTGCCCTTAAATTACCCTTAAAAATTTAAGAATGTTCCTTATTTTGAATATGGAAGACTGTAAGCTCTTTGAAGAAATGAGACATGATATTTAAACAAGGAGTTTGCCTGAAATTCCAGTTTTATTTCAGAAGAATGAGCTTATGAACAGTTTTCAGTTCCCTTAGAGACTGGCTTCAACACTGAGATTGTTTCTGGCCTGTATTGAGCTGGTGAGAGCCCTATCTCCAACTCACACTAATGGCATCTCTGCTTAGGTGGCTTCAGTTATTTCTGGGAGATATCTTCTAAATAGCATCTGACAGAACAGATGCCATTAAATATGAATAAGAGCACTGGAATCTGGGCCTGTATCAAGGTGGGAATCTTGACTGAAGGCCCTTGAAGGTGGATTAAGCTTTCACAGTCCTTTTCTGTGTCACTACTGATGGTTTTCTACCAGCTGCCATGCTTCGTACCTCTCTTGTTGTCCATGTTCCTCATGCTGACTTACCCTGCAGATATACCATTCTTTGTCTTTGACTCCTTGTCCCAGCTCCTTTTCCTTTCCAAGGAAATGATGAGATGTTGAAGAGGCTCAGTTTATCTAGTCTCAACACATTCAGGGTGAGCTGGATCACTCTGAAATACTGAGCCATTTACTGTAATTCTGATTTGAGGTACCCTGATCTCTCCTGTGGCTACCAGAAACTGATTTTATTGAAGCAGGAGCAAATGAATCACCTATAGCCTGACAATGCAATTGATTTCCACAAAAAAGCCTGATCCTCCAGCACTGATGGCTCACATTCAAAGAAGCTTAAAATCTTTCTCAACTGCACTTAGACTAAAGGAAAACAACTGATGTGATGGATGGCTTATTCCCTGGAGCGCCAAATTCAACAGTAGTGCTCATTTGGGACAGTGCATTTCAAAGGGGTTTCATTCACTGAAAGCTTAGAATTCATCTGCTTATTCCATGGGGCAGAAGGGGATATGAATGTGTTAAGACCAGTTGAATGACTGTGCTGGGTCAAATGGCAAACACTTGTGATGATTTCTCCTAAATCTCTCTCAGGCCTCAAATATTTCCATTTCAGGAGCTTTCTGATTTTTCAGTATATGTGTAATTCTCACAGTATTTATCTTCCATGCACATGTGCAGTTTCACTTTGAACCCTGTCATTTTTTAGCACCCTTAAGTAGTTTAGCAACAAGTTCTTCAGTCTACTGTTCACTGTATGAATAATCAAAATATTTTCTTTTGAGTTGTACCTGGCTCTTGTTATCTTTATTTGATGCTCTCTAGTTCTTGTACTAAAAGACACCGAACATCAATTCTTATCCATCCACGACACAGTTATTTTGTAAATGTATACCACATCATCCCCAGTTATCCCTTTCCCAGACTGCAGTACTTAGACTTACTATGACAAGACTTTCATGTCCTTGATCATTCATCCTTGTTGCCTTCCTGTCAACCTTCTCAAAGTCTGAAGTAAGAAACCATGGATTTATACAGTCACAGAGTAGTGTTACATTTTGTTCTGCGTTCATTTTCTAACAATGCCAAAAATATGAGTTCCTCTGTTGACTGCTACTGGGTACTGAGCTTTTGTTTCAATGGAACCACTTATAAGAGCCCCAGGACTTCCTGAGTGGTGCAAATCAGTTTAAAGGTCATCATTCTTTGTGTGAAGCTAGGATTAGTTTTTCATGTGCTTCACTTTGCATTTAGCTGTATGGAACATCTTCTATCTCTTTATTATACATTTTATTCTGTTTCTCAGTCTTGCTCTAAGACTTCATATAGTCAGCCTGCAGTCTGACTTACAAAGGTGGCGTTGCCAACAAGTTTTCTTGTTCCACCATTCAGCCATTTCCAGGTTTCCTTATGAGTATGTTGCACAGTAGAGGTTTCAGACCCCTGAAAAATTCCTCTTAATTCTTCCCTTTATTGAAAGAATTGATCATTTGTTCTCTTTGCTATCTTAAAACCACAGAAGACCTTCCCTCTAAGAGCTGCATTTGGTGAAGGTCTTCCTCAAAGCCTTCTAGAACTAAAAATAGACTGTATTGCCACATAACCCTGCCCTATATATAAGCTTGCTGACATCACAAAAAAAAAAAAAAAAGGACAGGATTATGACCTTTTATATAAAGTTTCACTGACTCTACCAGTGTGGATTATTTATGAGCTATCTCTTGTGCAATTGCTTGATAACTCTTTATAGTTTCTATTAATTTGTCCAATATGGACATCAGTCTGATGTTCCTGTATTTCTCCACTGGGACCTCTGCATCACATATGTTACCTTCCAGTTCTAAGTATCCAGCCTGTTATAAATGAAAGGTTGCACAAGTCTCCAGCAATTCAGCTATTTCATCCTTGAATTGCTTTAAAACTCTTGAGTGATTACCATCTGGTCTTGGCAATGTGTTGCTGTTCTTTATATCATTTCCCCCCCAACTCCTTCTGTAGTCACTTCAGTATCTGTTATGACCTGAACTAACCCATGAGTCTCCCTTTACTCCTGGGTAGGCCAGGATGTAGAGCAGTTGAGTGACTAATGCAGTTCTGAAAGCAGAGAGTTTGCTGCTGATATTTGATTTGGCTGGGGCTATGGTTTGGTTATATTGCACCTGTTAGCCAGTAACTGTGTGTGTAAAGGTACTATAATAATGTAGTAGTGAGAATGTCATTTGTCATCATTAATTGTCGAGGTGGCTGTGCTTGGAACACTGGCTGCATTGTTCAGGGGATAAAGTGCCATGAAGCTGGGAGTACCAGCACTGAGGTAGCCCATCCAGTTACCCCCACTAGCATCTGGTGTTATTCCATGGAAGTAGAGACATTAGTAAGCATTGCAGGAGCAAGGTTAAAAGCAAGAGCTGCATTCTGTGTGGTGGTGGGACCCAAGGAGTGAACTCAGGCAAAGTATTTCCTTCTTACAGCCTAACTACAGCCTCCAGAGAACTTGTAGCTTAAAGCAGAATGCACAGGAGCAGGGCTGCTTGGAACTGCAAGGCATCATTTATGAGCAATTACAAATGGATTTTCTTATGTTTAGAAGTACTTGGAATCTCAGAATTTCTTCTGGCAGGGATAACATTATCTTGTGTTACGCTCATCTCAGTTTAGGCTGAGTCCTTGCATTGCATTTGGTCAGCTCAGGGGGTTGAATTTGTATATCAGCACCAGTTTCATTCTGTGTCTGCACCAGGTGCTTCAACAGCTCCTTCTGCTTCCAGCTCAGGGGAATGAGGAAAGGCAGCAGAGAAGGGATACTGTGGAGCAGTGAGGGCTGCCTGTGCTTTCCTGGAGGTCAGAGTGGCCTGAAGGAGTGTCTGCAAAGCATCACTGCTTGCCAGCTGTTTTCTCCCTGGGTCAGCAGAGCCAACCTACATGACTTCCAGGCCCCATTTTCCTTCTTTTTGCTTTCTAGTAAAAGAGAGCATTGGGGTCAGTCCATATTGTTCCTTCAGGCTTAATTTTTTTCACTGTCTCTACAGTGAAAAGGTTGTAAAAGCCTTCTCCTGTCAGCTTTCAGCTCCATGTTGCTTCTGACTCTGTATGTTGCATGGGTGGAAGGCACTAAAAGTGTTGAAAACAAATCCCTGGATATATAATTCTATAACTTATTAAGTTGAGCCCTGAGAGAGCATCTTCTCTCTCTGAACAAGAGCAGAGTAGCAGGAGCTAAGACTTTTTTGGTCAAGAAATAATAGTGGCTACTGATAGATGACTTGCTTAGGTAAGTTTTCATTATCAAGCTAAGACATAAAAGTTAAGATAAGGCTTAATAACAGGTGCTTTTTCCTTAATAACATATTACACTGAACTAATCTCTTGATGGTCCACTAGTCTCATCAACCCACAGCTGGTTTCATGTCTTAATGAGAAGTGCCTAACAAGCAGGCTGTGCTCTGGATTGTACTGAAGTGTGTTTGCACTGTGGCAACCCCATATAATTTCAAATAAAAATCTGTTTTGGATGTAGTATTATCTTAAGAAAACCAACCCCCTCCTGGTGCACATAGTTAATAATGGAAGGAGTGGTGAAAAATAGCATGAAATTGCAGGAAGATTTATGTTAGACTTGGAGGCTAAAAGGGGGAGACAGAGAAAGAAACTTTAGAGAAGTGGAAAAATCATGATGAGAAATGACAGCAAGTTTGTTTAAGGGTCAGACTCATTTCCCTGCCTTCAGCCACCAGAGAAGTAGATGCATAATCTACAATGCTCTGTCATTCCGGTCCGTGGGAATAATGTGTTTTCTACCCCCACCTCAAGACAGAATGAGCTGCCCTGTTAGAGGTGTTTCTGTTCTGTGCGGGGTGTGGAGGAAATCTAGGCCAATAAATGGCTAGATATAGCAGAGATGAACTCCGGACTAAGACTTTTAGGGTTCAGTTTTCATAGAAGCAGCCATGCAATTCAGTATGTGGTAGTAGGTGTCTGACATGCCACAGACTTGAAGGTACCTTTTTCCTCTGGCAATTAATGAAAGTCCTTAAGTCATCCTCTGTGAAGGTATTGCAAAGCTCTGTTGTTGACTTTGGATCTTTCCCTGATTCCAGCTTTGATGTTTTGGGAGAGCTGGGAGGAGACTTGCTAAAGAGTCAGCAGTTGTGCACCCAGACACTGAATTCTGCCTGTTGAGCTGGGTGCTTTTGTGACTCGAAAACTGTCTCTCTTACTTTAATTTCAGACAAACTTTTCCCATTATATAAAACATAATGATACCTGGGTTGTGTGTTGCAAAGATTAATTAATTAATGCTTCAAAAATACTATAGAAAATGCAGAAATGCCTTAGAAAATGTTCAGTAATTTTCTATATTGTTTTAATTTTTAAAGATCTGACCACCATGTTAATTAAATCAACTAATTAAAGTAATCTTGTAGTGTAATTTGCAATCCCCTAAATAGAGCTCCTTTGATTTGGATTTCAAACATTCCTTTATTTTGAAAGATTCCTTTATTTTTCTCTTTTCTTTGTGTTGCTCTCTTGACAAATTATGACACAGAACCAGTTCAGCACACACTGGCTCTTCTTAGGAGACTCTGTGGTGGGAGTGGACACAATGACCTATAGTAAGTATTTCCAAGCTCTCCCTATTCCCAGCTACTACTCACAGATGGACCAGCAGTTAAGTCCTTCCTTGCTCTCTCACTAGACTAAACTTGGTACTTGGCAGAGTCTAAGTTCAACCTTCATTTTTTAAACAGCAAAATGTCCCTGATGCCCAAGGGACAGGTGGGTAGTGTGTAGGTACTGAAGCTGCAGTTAAAAGAGATAGAAATGCAGATGTCTCACCATCTCTTTTTCTTACCCTTTCCCCACCTCACGCCCATAAAAGTTCTGAGGTATCTTCCCATTGCCTCTCCCATTGCAGCTGAAACACATCCTAAACTTTTACAGAAGAAAAAGGCTGAATGGGGCCAAAACCAGAGGGGTTTGAAGAAAATGGTGCAGGGAAACTGCAAAATAGAAAAAAAATAATTGGAGATGCAGTGAAAAGAGTGAGGGAGACTTTTTTCCTTACAGCCATGTTTTTGCCCCATTTACTCATAATTGATGTAATTCCTCACAACGACAGTTTATGGACAATCCTCCATTAACATAGTGATCCCCCAGCCGTTATTTCAGTACAGAGAACTGCAATTGTCAGATGGAGGTATATGAAACTTTGTGGTTGAATTCATACACAGATATTGGTTTTTGTCTCAGAACTCACTGGTTTCCAGACTTCATTTGTTCCCATCCTACCTTTCCAAACAGCTAATTTTGAGCTGATTTGATGAATACCCAGATCAGATACAGAGAGTTCTTAGGTCCCATGATAGGCGGGTATCACTTCTCTTCAAGGCTTATGCTAAATACTATATTGCAAATCCCAAATGTTGCATTGTAAAACCATTTAAAAGATATGAAACCATAGACTGAATAACAGGGTTTGCTACAAACTACAGTTTCTGTTGGAAGGGAGCTGATACTTAAAACTTTTTAAAGTCTGTGTTTCAAGCTACATTTAGCTAGGTAAAGGTCAGTTTTGAAGATGACCTGTAAACATTTAATCAAAATCTGGTCTTATTTTAAGGCTCTCTGTCAGGTTTCAAATCTGTCCATTAAACACAGTTTTAGTCCAGGTTCATGGCTTGGATATCAAGTGCACTTCTAACTCTTTAGAATTGCCTTATTTCAACCCAGAGCCCACTCTTTACTACAGGACATTGATTTGAATTTCTGAAGTGACTTAGATGGAAAACGATTTTGTAAAAAAAAAGTTTATTTAGTAACTGAAAAGGCTCACTCAGCAGATCAGAGATCAGTTTTAGCTACTCAGATATAGAGAGATATATGCCTACAGTCACATAGGATTGCATACCTAATAATACACATATTCTTGTGTAAAAAATCCTATTTGTCTTCCAGATTTGCTCATCTATTTTACTGAATCAGTCCATAAAGACATACAGTTGTTGTTTACTTTAGCACTTCTTGAAAAACAGAAAGGTAACTTTGAGGTTTCAGTGTTGCAGTTTATTGGATTCCCTAATGTTTGCCCTGATAATTTTTGTCATGAAAAGCAGAGTTGAAGAGTACATGCACTAGTGTCTCATAAGCATGCTGTGGTTTAATTGTGGCTAAATTGAAAGATTATTTAGCCTTTTCAAAAGAGTGTATTTTCTTCCAATATTATACAGTATTATTTCTACTTTCAATCTCAGTGTCACAACACATTGAGGTCTTCCTCAACAGTGTTAAAATTTGGTGATTTCTTCCATGCTTGGAGCTTGAGGTGTATAAAGGAGCAGCAGTCAGGAAGTGCACAGGCAGTGGTGTATAAGGACAATCTTTGGTCATGAGACCTGCCAGAGTGGTTATCCCATGGTTTCTACATGCTTCCCATTCCCAGGAGGCCAGTGGGAGCCCAGAGCTCAGTGTAACTGTGATGGCAATGGGGACCTTCTCGTTTCCCTGGCAATTGCTCGGGCAAGTATGTGAAACTTAGGACAGTGTTAACAAGGAGGTAATGGCTACCTTATTCCCTTTCCCACATCCCTTGCAAAGGAAAGTGTTTTCTTCATGAGATTAAGTCTAAAGAACAGTATTTGATTGTGTAATTTGTGTATATAAAGTGGTCCACAAAAATGGACTACACACCACAGACAATCCCATAGGAAATAAAAAGCAGAAGAACCTGAGTTTCTCTGTGGTAATGAAGGAAATTAAAATTGTTTTCTGCAAAGTAATGCTCTTTCAATGTAATAAATAAAATAATTCGGTTTTCTTTGCTTCCTGCATTTTGTTATGTAGTTATGAATTGCAAAGAGACCTTTGTGGCCCCACTGCATATTGCTAGGAACATATTCATTTTGTCTCTTAGGAAGAAGACTCCAAGTACATCATCATCAGATACTTTCAAATGGATTAGTGATTAATGCTCCTTACTGTAACAGGAGCAGCTAGATGTCTGCTAACGCACTTCCAACTATTCCCAAAGAGTGGCTGTGGATACACTCCGCAGATTTGCATTCAGATAGTAAAAGAAAATTAAATTGGACTGATGCAAATATATTGACATTGAGTCTTAAATCCAAGTCACCTACTGGGTTTTTATTTCACTTCTGTTGTTTGCTGGGTAATGAAGGATTGACTTCTAACATTCATTATAACATGACATTATAGTTATGAGTGAGAAAACATTCTCATGCTAAGATGTTCTATTCAGCTGCATAAAACTTTCCAACAAAATTACCCTTTGCGCTGAAATTACTTGTGCTTGTTCTCCTCACAGAGGTAATTTGTTTTTAAAAAGTATTACAATGTTCGTTGGCGGTGGTGAGAGAAATACATTAAAAAATAGGAAAAAAAAAAAAAAGAAAAGGAATTACCTTGTTACAGAATGTGATTCTTTGATCATTAAGAAGTGACTTGCAATTACAACTTCAGGCTTGCTGGGTTTCATACCCAAGGAGCACAGGTGATTGTTCTGTGTTCGGAAAAGTTTCTTTGGTTAGAAATAGCAGCGCAACGTTGCCAGTTCAATTTGCCTTTTCAAGGCAAACTCTGAGTCATTCTGCAGAAATATGTTCAGGGTATGTACGGGTGTTTGTGTTTGTATGTGTTTGCAATGGGGCACTTCATGTTCCCAGAGGACTGTGTGACTAACAATGTATGTTGTGTACGTAAATGTATGTCTGCTGTCAGGTAAATCTACACACTAGCACATACTATTTGTGACTTTTTGGAGTTCATTTGAAAAAATTGGCCCTCGATAATGATTCTCTTGCTTCTCTTTTCTTTACAATAATTCTTATGAGTAGAATCCCAAATACAGCACTGAGCAGCAACAGCTTAAGGGGGATTGTGGTGGATGTTGCTTTCCCTGTCCAATATGAATTGTCTTGCCTGTATAAATCTTAAAAAACAGAGAAAGCAACATGAGAATGAATTTTCAAGTACACAGTTAAAGATGAGAGTAAATCAGTGGAATTGGGTAGTCAAATCATTTATGAAATGAAGATTTTTTTTTCGTTATTATTTTCACATTGCAGTGGATTTGAAAGAACATCAAACTTAGCATATGAGGGGAAGTAGAGCCATAATTGAATTAACTGGTTGCTCCACTCCTTGGTTTTGGAAAGTCACAGATGTCACTTTAGGAGTTGTGCCCAAGAACCACAGTAGTATCAGTGAAATTCCTTGTAGTAGCACAAGAACAGGCTGTAATTGCAGTAGGGTGAACAGGTGAGAGAAGACTACTTGGAATGTCATTGGATTGCCTTTCTGACTGAAACATTTTATTTCAAATTATGTTGTGTGTCTCTTGCTATATAGTGAGACTTTGAGGAATTTTCAAACTCAAATGTAGCAGTAAAGCCTGCCAGACTTTTGAGTCTGTGCATGTCCCTCCAATCCTCTGCAGCTGGCAATAGCACACCACAATAACAATCACTGAGAAACCTGATATTCTGCTCTGGGAACTTTGTACCAAATGTCTGTGGCGCAATAATCATGTGATTTCCCTTTTATTTGATGCACAGAGGAATTATGGTCTACAGGCCGGACCATACTTGGAATAAAGGCAAATTCTGTCACCTGCAATCCTATCACTTGGAGGTTAAGCTAAACTCAGAAACCATAAGGTGAGGTGATATCCTTATTTTTGGCTCATCACTTCCAACTCTGATATAATATTTAGGAATTTTAAAGAGCTCTGTTTGGCTCTATAAGGGAAAAGGAAGGAGCTCAGTTGTGGTGCTCAGTTGTTTTCTCCTTAGGTCAAGGCTGACATGTCTTCAACTGTGATGAAGATAGTTTGTGATTAGAAGGAAGTGTTCTAGGGATCATATTGCAGACCAGCAAGATTAGTAAGTAAATAGTAACTGGGAAAATTGATTTTAAATAAGTCCCTATGATTTTATGGGGAGAAGAAATGAAAGGACTCAGTCACAACTCACCAGTCCTCCGTAGTGAGAGCTTTTACCCAGGGAACAGGTAATAAAGCTATAGGAAAGAAAACAGAATGTAGCCAGAGGAGAGAGAACAGAGTTAGAATTAGCAGCAGGATTTAAAGCACACCCTGCAAAATCCACATAAGACAGAACAAAACCAGATGAAATAAATTTATTTATTTCCCTTTGGCTAGTGACCCTCAGGGGAGTCTTAGGCTCATGCCTAATCTTTTCAGCCTTCATTTTGTTATGCACCAGATGTTTTAGCATCGCCAAACTTCTACCCCAGCTTGACAGAGCCCTGAAATACACAATGACAAATAGGGGGGCAGTCATATGAATACATCAAGGTGTTTTGTTGCACCACTGATCCTTAGTGCTTTAAGAGATCTGGTTTTATATCTTCTGAATATTTTGAGGTTTATAATTTTACAACAGAACTGTAAATCAGAGCCAAACTTGAGCGCTCAATACCTAGGATTATAGGACTGTGTTTTTTCCAAAGGCTGATCCCTTCAGTCTGATTCTCAGAACTTGGAGGACATGGCTGTAACGCATTGGACCTTGACTTGTCTCAGAATTGGTGGTGTCCTAGGTTCTTGCAGTTACCAGAAATATCCTCTTGTATTTCAAAAGATAGCAGAAACACTAGGATGAGAGATAAAAATCTCCTATACTTCTGTGATTGAATTCTTCAGGGAAATAAGCCTTTCTCATTTTAATGACCAATGTCTGAACTGTAGAAAAGTCTGCCAAAAAAAAAAAAAAAGCTTCCATAATCCTCCACCTCAGTGCAAAGCAGGCCCTGGTTATCAGCAATATAGGTAGCTTAAAAAAGCAATGAAATTTTACAAAAGCTACCAAATCCATTTTTAAAGCTATCACTGTCCAGAGTTCACACTTTCATGCCTTGCTTTAATGACAGCTTTGCTCAGCAATGGGTGATCTTAAAGGAGACGAATGAAAATTTATATTCAAATATTTCCACTTATTATGTTCTGAAATCCTTATGAAACCACTGTCTCACTCCTTCTATCTTGCTCCTAGTGTAAAACAGACTGTCTGCATTTTCTTTTCCTAGCTCTGAAATACCTAGGGTTCCCTGAGAGTTAATGTTTTCCACTGAGCCCTGAAACATTTGCAAGAGCTAACCTGTTTCAGCCAATGCACCAATGTAATCAGTGAGAGCAGCCCACCCTGAAAACGCAGTCGGGGTTAGCAAATTAGCTGTTCCAGATTTCACTAGAATATATTTAGTCTGTTCTCTCCCCACAAGCCTAGAATTACACATTTCTCTGTGATATGGGATAAAGCAAAACACCCTCAAGTGTCTTCAGCATCCCCTCAAATGGTCTTTAAAACTCATGACATCATAAACAACAACATCAGCAAGGTGGGTCTCAATGATTTTTCTTTCCAGGCCTGACCTCTACTTTGTGGCACTTGGAGATCTGAATAAAGGTCTGTGTTAACAAGAGTGGAAAAGAGTGCTGCACACAATTTGGAGTCTGCCAAGGAGGACTGAATGGTGCAGCCAGCTCTGGGAATACATGTCTGGTGCAGGGACAAGGAGGACAAGACTGCACTGAGCAATGATACAAGTGTGACCTGATGTCAGATTTGCCAGAGAGACTCAGAATAACAAAAAAGGTCACTTCCAGGCAGGAGGTTTTTTATTTTGTTCAGACTTCTCTACTTAAAGTGTACAGATTTCTATTGGAATAACTATATAGCTGATGCAGACACATGTTGTCCTATAAAACTTGTGCTTATACAGTTGATCTCTCCCCACAGTGATTTTTGAACCAGGCCTGTATTATCACCCAAACTCAAGAGAGAGACAAGAGTCTGGAAGATAAGAAGGGAGAAAGACCACCCTAATTGTGAGTGCAGTGGGAACTCCACAGAGCAGATCCTCTTGGCCTTACACTTGTTCCAGCTCCAGGCAGAATTTCAGCCATAACCTGTACCATTTTATAAAGCATTATCAACAAGCCTCAAGACATCAACCTACAGAAACCAGTCCTCTACAGTGCCAGGATTCAGTAACCTAAATTTTTCCTGCAGACATTCAAGCACAGAGTAACTCAAGGAAGGTAAAGGATTTCCTCTTCTCTTTCCCCCTTTGCTGTAACACCCTCTAGGTAGGGTGTATCGTGCCTGTCCTGTCATGGGGATGAAAGGGAGGCTGTGCATGCTGCAGGCGCCCAAGACCATCATGATGAATGTGTACAATTTACCCTTTGCAGCTCTGATTCTGGTGTGAGAGGTGCATGTGGCTGTAGCTCTCCCAAGGGCAGAGCCTCACTGTGGGTACTTCCTGTAGACCACCAGCTCTATGTGGGGATGATGCCCACAAGTAGTTTGTCACCAGATCAGTCTAGTCCCAGTGACCCAGGAACTCAAGGATCACAAGGGGTTACTTTTTGCTTCGTTTTCTCCCCCAGGTGAAATTTTGCTTGACAGAATCCAGGCTACACTGAAGGAAGGGCTCTGAAATGTACAGTAAGTAATTTTTGCCTTGGCAGTGCTCTCTCCAGACATAGCAACAGTACTCGAAGACAAAGGGCATGAAGCAGTGAAATCTGCCAGATTTGAGTATTTGACCAAGATACTAATAATGCTGGCAGTGTTGGCAGGGATACATGCTAGTGAGCTCACATAACAAATGTATGCAGATGCCTCTCTTTCTATTGAAATTACCTCTTTTTCTTTTCCATGAAACAAGGGGGAAAGTTCGTGGCCTTTTCAGACCACTAACATTTGGATTTATGAGCATGCCACCCATATTTTGTGTGGGGAGGACTGCCATCTCTAGTCTTGCCACTGCTAAAATTAACTGACATCTTAGGCCATATAAGCTGCTTATTCCCAAATGTCAAGTCACTAGGGGCTCTTAGAGCAAAGAGAATGTTAATGGATTTTTCTGAGAATAGGCATTAAGCATGGGAAACACTGGAGCAAAGAAATGTATGTTTGAAAGTCATCTAAGTACCTTCGGCACCAGCCGGAGCATTCTGTGATGGGAAACTGGTGAGATGCACAGTTGTACAGAGGGAGTTGTGAAACTCAGTCATTTCCTCATCATGAACACTTTGTATTAGCTTCCATTCCCAGCACAAGGAACACTTACTTATTCCTTAGCTTGTTCAGTAAAGATGTGCATGACTCAGCTGTCCCATCAAGCCATCTGTAACAGAACCTTACAGCTGTGGCCATCTCATTCAGATCCCAGAAAGAAAATTACTTTCTCCTAGCACAAACTAGAATAAAACAAGGGAAATACTGTGTGATAGCAACTGCTTTGTGGTCCAGAAGTGAAGCCTGGGACTAATCAGACACTAACTTGATTTGCTGAGATCAGAATCAGGTGAGAGAGAAGGAAAATGTACACTCTACTTAAGATTAGTATTTTATAGGTTTTTACATTACAGATTGACTATAAAAGCTAGTCAGCCAAGACTGGCTAGTCATGTGAAAGGAGATGATTTTCCTCTGAAGCTTCACTGCTGTATGCAAGCTCTTTTAAAAGGGACTGTGGAAATCTAGGATCTCTCCTGCACATGCCCAGACCACTGAAATAGATTTGTATGACAGTTCCTCTACCACATAAACGGTGTATTAGATTTGAGATCTGGCACCTCCTTTTCTTCTCTGAACTCCAAAACACATCTGCCCAATTCACCTCTCTCCCTTCTCACAATGCTCATCTCCAGTTTATCCTAATCAAAGTCAATACATTCCAACTAGTATCTGTGTTGACACAGGAATAACTTGGTGTTTCTGAGAGGCATGTTGGCTAGGTAACCTTGAATGCAGACAGGCTGACAGGGTGTGCAGAAATGTCCTAGTGAGACAATCCTCTGGGGAACACAGGCACATCTCTCTAATTGAGGGAGCTCAACTTAAACAGCACGTGGCCAAGTGCAACTCCAATTACTGGAACCACTTATGCAAACCTCAGGAGACACGATCAGGTTTTCAGCAGCAGATGATATGGGTAAGTACGTACTGGATATTCAGCAGTGCACACTGGGCCTCTTTTGGGTTTGACTGTCATGACTTAAACTTAAATGTACTCTTAGTGCAACCAAGTTTTTCTTATACGAATGGAAAGAGATGAATTCTTCTCAACTTTGGCGGTTTGGCTTTTACCTTCTTTAGTGTAAAGGCCTCTTCTTGGGAGCACCAGGTACAGAAAGGTATTGTCTTAATGAACTGACTGCGAAGTCCTTAGCTAAGCTGGCCTTTTTAAAGCTGTATTTTATAGCAGAGATGGATTGTGATTCCACCCATTCATCCATTTACCCCGTAATGAACTGCATTACAGTGCTGATTTCATGATGTTTCTGCCTAAGCAGCTTTCCACAGCCACTATTTTATTCATTTTTATATTCTGCTTCTTCTTTTTGGTATATATTTGCGGTCCAGCTATCTTAACTAAGGCCCAACCTCCTCATTACTGATCTCAGCATAGTGTATGACATTATGACAATTTTATGCATACACATTTTTACACGGTTTGCTTCTCTTTCTTGTCAGCAATTATGAGCTGTCATTAAAAGCATGAGAAATGGTTACTGTGCTGCTAGAATTTTAAACTGACAGATAATCTAAAGGGAATAAGGGCAAGGGAAGAACATAAAGACTCAGAAAAATAGTGCAGAAGAGGAGAACTGGGAAAGGATGAATTAGTGTAAGAAGATAAAGAACAGGAAAATGTCGTTCCTGGTCTCATAATTTCAGTTTATTCTCTGGTACAGGGAGCCTGTGACAGTTTTCTAGTCATAGTTTAAGCAGCTGTATTTGGAAAAGGGGGAGCCCTGTAAAAGCCAGCAGAATTGTCTCTATAGAGTCAACTGGACCATAACAATCAAAATCAGCTGTAGCCATGTCGTTCGGATTGACATGGATGTATATTTGTGGTACTGCAGTTATACATATCAGATTTCTGTGTAGTAGCTGTTTCACTCTGTCACAATGTCCCATAATGATACAGCTCTGTCAGTATATTGTATTACACACTGGACATCACTGCTACGCACACATATGGTATTTCTAATTCTTGTTTGCTTGCATAGAAAGCTAAAAAGCCATAAATACAGTGGTATAATATTGCCCACCACAGCCTGCATCAGTATTTCAAAATTCTTGCCCAATCAGTTCATGACACTTCTCTGTTTTACTGAAGAGAGAGAGAGTGAAGCCTGTGAAGAAAGCAGTCTTTTCATCTTGAGACAGGTGGGGAGCATCAGTGTTGAGTAGATACCTAGTTCTTCCCTTGGCCTACAGAGTCGATAATAGTCAGTTGATTTAGTCCAAACCTAAATTTCAGGCAGCTACAGTTACCTTAGGGAAATGAATGCTACCTTCCAAAGACGTGAAATAGAGCATGAAGAACTGAGCAAGCACCAGGCAGGACTTCCCATACCCAGCAGCAGGCTCAGGATGAGCTAGTGTGTCCAACCTCTTGCATCACCAGTCAGGAAGAGAGATTGTTTGTGGGTGACAGCGAGTCTGCTGAGTACCTTGACCAGCGAAGAATGATAAGACTGAAATGGCCTGTATCTGCCAGCAAAGGATTTATGACAACAGCTCTAATTGTTTTTACTGAGAGGGAGAAATCTTTCTCATAAATAAGCCTGTAAATTGACTGCTTGATTCTGGTTGTTATCAGATTTTATTTGTTTGTCATAGTATGGAAATTCTGCATCAACAGGATTAAAAGGGACTCCACCTAAGAAAGCTGAGAACACTCGAGAGCAATAGGACCTATTATTCTGTCACATAGTTATGCCTCCTGAAGCCTCCTTTCTGCAAATGAGTTGGCTATTCTTTGCTATGAAAGCTTCTTCATTGAGACTGGATTCTCACAGGATTTTATGGAGAACTGGAGGAAACACACAGTTCTTTGTTTATAGCATAGTAGAAAATGTAAAGAGCATGTCTGGTGTGATGTAAACGTAGATTCTAACAGAGTGATGGGCTTTCTTTTTCTTCTTGTAGTGCCCAGACCATTTCCTTGTCATCACCTGGGGGAAACATTACAATCACCATTATAAACGGACACGAGATTCCTATCATTCCAATGTATCCATGTATTAATCTAAAAATGGTACATTCTAGGGCTGAGTCTGGGCATCATTTTGTTTCTGCTAGACATTATGCATTGAGCATCCTAACATCTGGGGATATCAGGGAGAGGTTTAACACCTGCTCTTTAGGTACTTGTGTAAAAAGGAAGGTTATTGCTGTGAAGATGAAAAGAAAATTCGGAAAGATAATACATCGATCTGTCTTGAGAATACTCCAGACAATTATTAGCATAAGCATGTCAAAGCAAATTCCTATGCTTTTTTCTCCCCCCGACCCCTAGGGTATATGTTGTAAAAGCAGACATTCATCTTGGTATTTGCCTCATACAGAAATGAAGGTGGAAAAAGCTACAGAAGAGTACTGGAAACAACTGGTAATATGGTTAGCTAAAACTGTATAAGGATATCAACTAAAAGGAGGAAAAGGAGGTTTTGCCTGATCCCAAGATGTATTGCATACCTCCACATAAGCAGATAGCTCCAGAGGTAAGTCATAAATACCATCGCTAAGTAAGTACGAAATGGAGTCATGGGACATTACTAGTCTATGACATCCTTGGATAAAAAATATAATGAAATCAAAATAGAAAAATGAGAAAGGAGGCAAAGCAATTCTTATTTTTGCTTCCACATGCAGGTTGAATCAACCTACCATGTAATTCCGTACCAGGAGACTCTATAAGCTAACAGCCTCCTCCATCTTTCATAACTGATCAAATAAGGCACCGCCTAATAGCAAGAAGATTGCAAGAAATTTTAATAACATCAGATTATTGAACCAGTGCAATAGAGGAACATGACAGACCTCTCCTTGCAGGATGTTCAATTACTTTTATGTTATTGCTGACTCACAGAAGGAGGGGTTTGAGTTCATCTTTCACAAGTAAAAGCACAGAGGCCAGATTCCAACAGATACTGAGCATCCACAGAATGTCACCAGGACAGCCCTTTCTTTGAACCTTTATTTTGCATAGCATTTACTAGATTTCTTCCCCAAACCTTTACCCTTTTTTTGAGAGGACTCTGAATAGTGGTGTTCTCACTTCTACTATGGTTTACCATTTTCCATCACAAGCTGGAAGAAGTAATAGCTGGCCCAGGAGGCCAGGACAGAGGTACTACCTCAGCATATGATGATGGATCTTGAGGCCAAATGTGTCAGTGTTTAGCACAGACCTGGGTTTTATTTAGCAATGCAAGGAGGTGGAATAAGTTCCTGTTTCTGCCACAGCCCTTCAGAACAAGTAGAGGGAAGTGTTCAGGTGGTACATCCAGGCTGATGCTAAATGGGTTACAGTAACTGTGTCTAAAAAGCTAATGACTGTAATCTGAAGTCTGAAATATTATATACCATGAAATGGTGGAGGTCTGTCTAGACTTTGTGAAAAAGTAATCTGTCTTTCAAGTCGGGCAGCTCGTTGGCTGATTCTTGAATCAAACCAGTCTGGATTATGTAAATGAACATCTTCCTCATTCATATGCTGTTCATATGTTTTGAACAGAACATGGGTGTTTTTAATTTTTCAGCGAAGGATTTAAAGTGTTATTATGACCAGTTTTGAAACTTTTGGCCTCCCCTGCTATTTGTATGGATTTTTATTTTTCAGTCAGTTAAATGCCTCCCTGCCATCCGATCCCATCAGATCTCGAATGATCAGCAGGGCCAGGGTGCTGTAGACAGTCCCGAGGATTTCACTGTCACTGTCCAAGCTCGCTCGGCCGTGGGAAATGAACCTTAGGACTTAAACGGTGGGGCCAGTTCTGCACACGCTGTGCCTCACCTAAAAAATCCGCTGCACAGGCTGGAAGGGCACACCCACGTGGGGAGAGCCCTTCCCAAGATCTTCATTCACGAATTCTGGCCATTATTATATATGTATTTTTCAGTTGTTATGGCCTGCTTCTGAGGCAGGGTAACTGAGGTTCTTGTTAATAGATCCCTTGGGGTGGATTAGTTTGAAACAACACTGAAAGACTCATGTATATGTGAGCCAGGTTTATTTTAAAGCAATTCGGTTGCAAGCAGAAAAGAGGTATGTAGCCCTTTCTATTTTTTCCTAGAAAAATATAAAAGTATCTTGAAGAAAGTATATAAGGAAAAAAATTAAAGAGAAGGAAAGGACAAAACTATTACACCACCTCTGAAGGATCTGCTTTTTGTCTGCTTTTTCCCTTATCTCGCATGAAAACACTTTGTTTAAGACATCAGTCCCAGGTCTTCAGGGAAAAAACTGATCATAGGGCTCAATCAGTTTACCTAAGCAAAGTTTAGTCTATCACATTGATTCAATGTATTTTAATGTCCAGGGGATAATCAAATGGCAAATCTACTCTCTAAGTGAATAAACAGCTACCACTATATCAATGAGAAAACAACTCAAATTTTGGCTGAATGATAGGCTTTCAAAGAAGTGAAATGGTTGGGATACACTGAAATCCCAGTGAGTTGTAGCCCACAGAAGCCTAATAGGGCCATGATTTTGGCTAGAAGAGATTAAAAAATGTATTACTAGTTCCATTTTAAAAAGCTGGTCAAGTCTGCTAGTGACCTAAAGCTGTGTAATGGTTTATAGGAAGATTTGGGACTGTTTTATGACTGTCATGTTTTGTGCATATTTTTAATTCCCATCCTTCCTCTGTGCTTCTTTACATCTGTCTTTTTCTGTGGCCTCTATCATCTCTATGTCACAGTCAAGGCAGTCCTGCAAAATTAAGAAGGAAAATATCATTGTTAATTAACAGTCAGGTAAGCCCTAAAACTTGTCAGACCAGGTGCTGATTGGCCCCATCCCCCACTTCTTCCCCTCTAACTCAAAAGAAAAAGTGAAGCTGTCTGCCTGTGAAGGCTTTGCCCCCCAAGTATTTTCATCTGGGGAGAAACAATTTGTAATCAAGAGCTGGCTGAGTGTGTATAAAGTATTCTATAGGAAAATGCATGTCTTTCAGTGCAAAGGAAGGCATAGATCTGTGCAAAAGATTACAAACACCAGTCACAGAAAAAACAGTGCATCTTTAAGACATGTTTTTAAACAATTATAAGTTAGGAATTTAGAATAGGATTGATATCAAGAACCAAGTCACACAAGGCTCATATTTTAAACAGTTTCCTGTATGCCATCTCACAATGTCAGAAGCTTAATTAAGTTTGGCTTCAAATTCTTCCATCCTTAAAAAAATAAATAAGTGATGGAATTGAACTGGCATGCCAGTGATTTAGAAGTAGCTTGTACACAGTCAAGGACAAGAAGCTCGTTGTTAAATTCAGTACCAAATCAGAGGTTTTACATTGTTTTGAAGACCAAGGAAGAGGACAAAAGCATCACTTTTTTTTTTTTAAACTTAATTCTATGAATTTATTTAATTACCTTCTCATATGGTCTCAGAGTGCATCAAAATTTGTTCAGTGAGTACTTACCACTTGCATGACCTGCCTCAGAATTGCTGTATAAAGTATTCTGTCTGCTCACCAGTAAAGACAGTGACTTCTCAAGGGAAAATAAAATCTATTTCTCATAAGATACCAGGTGGAATACAGCCTCCAATGAAGTCTACAGGAAAATGCCTGATCAGTTTAGTGCAAACAGGTTTTCATTCATGTGTATTTGTTGATACCAAGAGAACCTTCTAGGGAATAGTGGAAACTAGCAAAATTTTTTGTTAGAGAATTCTCTTCTTATACAAATTAATGCTAAGTTTACTTCCAACTTTTGTGCTTGATCAAAACCATAGATTAAAAGTGTAGTCAGGTGTGTAGGGTGAACAGGCCTTGATCTGACATCTCTGCAAAAGATTGAAAAATAGTGTGACATTTACATTTTTACAGTGTGCTAAAACCTGAACTGAATTTATCTGGACACTTCAGAGCTGCAATGGCTTATCTGAAACAGAACCATTGCTGGGGCATTGCTCTTTTTATCTTTCTAATTTCCACTCGCTAAAAACAAAATTGAGGCAAGAAAAGAACTGATTATGGCAAACCAACATTTCTGAATATTCCAGATAAATACTGACTCTTGAAGGTCAGTTCCTCCCCATCTCAGCACAGGTACTTGTATCAAGTGCAATGTCTTCAGTGCTTGGGACTAATGAGATTCTTCTGTTTTCCTAACCTAAGTGTGCTTTAAAATACTAACTGGTCACAGAATGCAGCATAGCAAAATGTGCATTGCATAGGTGATAGTGAGCAGATTTCTGTTCCTCAGACTGTTGGACCAGGCTGGGGGTGCTCTTTGTTTTGACAGAACTGTAAAATGAAAGATACATTCAGTTCCCTGTCAGTTCAGGTGCATTACAGAGCTATCTTTCACCAGGTGCTTCTTCCTCCAACATTTAAACTTCCGAGGTTGCCTGACCATGCATTGACTTATGTTTCTGTTCCTTTGGATTTTAAATGCAAGCTTTCTTTTGCAGTTTTTTTATTTTACCTGTATATGAATGAGCTTTTATTTTTAGCATGACCATACCAGATTCTTTTTGTTTATCATCCGTAAACCTGTCTCATTATTTGCCTATTCTAGACATTAAATTTTTGATGCTACTGCTACTGGAACATATGTTCAGTCATTTCAGTTTTATTGTGTTTCCCTAGGTAGGTCTACAGGAAAAGATTCTCTTAGATTTGATTTTTTAGTTTAATTTGGTAAAAGCTTGACTAGATGTTTCATTTTGGTTTTACTTCTTTTTCTGAGTTAATTAACAGTATTCTCTTTGTTACATCCAGTGAAACTGATAGGAATGCCTACATTCTGATACAACTCAGGATATAAAAGGAACCTCTTGGTGTCTAATTACAGCAAGTAAGAAAGACAGTTGAGGCCAGAACTGATTTATGGACTAGTGCATCATGTACTCCACCTACTGTAAGTCACCAAATTTCTAAATGGCAGCCCGTGGACATTAAAAATCTGCAGTACTTTTCCATATTTCCTTTTCATTACAACAAACTACTTAACCAGGAGGTAGAAGGTTATTTTGCATTAATATGCTTTTTCTCATTTTAGGGAAAAAGGGAACCTTCTGAGAGCAGTATTAGGATAATTCTCATTAAGACATTATTAACAAGACATATTATTAGAACTGTTAAAGCCATTGCCCTTGATTATAAATGACTACATTGGTTAATGAGAACAGTAGTTAATTGGGGGTATTATTGCTAAATGGGGAAATTATATGAAAGTTAAATACATCACAGTGGTTCTTCTACACAATTAAAGATCTAGGAGGAAAGAGATTAAGGAGGAGGGTATGAGAAAGTAGAAGTCATAAAGTAGAAGCACATTTTAAAATGTGTATTACAAAAGTCTATTAAAACTGAATAAAAGTCAATGGTGCATATTTACTCTACTGAAACTCATCTGAAGCTACTTCTTGCAAGGCTGTAGACAGAAAATCTCAAACTCTGTCATTGTGCTGAAATGCTGGGTAATCACAGAGCCATCTGGTGGGGATAAGATTTGCTCCCCTGTACTTGCCTTAAGATCCAGGCCTCACATCTGTCCTTCCTCAAGCTTCTCCTTTCACATATTTGATCCACTGAGTGTTTTGGGCAGCTTTTTGCTATAAGGGTTATATTTTTTCTGTCTTTTGCAAACTTAATTGTACTTCCTTTTCCAGTTAACTCTGCTGGAAATTACATGCCTTCCTGCCAATAATCTCTTATGAGGGAAAACAATGCACATACACACTATATTCAGGGATCTCAGGAGGTCACCTGGTCCAATAACAACTGCTCAAGCAGGGCTACCTAGAGCTGGTTGACCAGGACCGTGTCCAGACAGCTTCTGAATAGCTCCAAGGATGGAGAATCCATAACCTCTCTGAGGACAACTTGTTGCAGTGCTCCATCACTCTCAGTGATGTAAAAAAGTAAAAAAAAGTGATTCCTGATGTTCAGACAGAACCTCTTGTGGTTTTACCTATGTCCATTGCCTCTTGTCCTGTCACTGGGCACCACTGAAAAAAACTTGTCTCCCTCTTTTTTTTCACTCTCCCTTGGGGTATTTATACACATTAATGAGATACTCCTTGATCCCTCCATGAGCCTTCTCTTCTCTAGGTTAAAGAGCCTTCAGCCCCAGTCATTCTATGATTCTGTGACTTCTTTTAGGCAGCTGAAATTCACTCTGGGTTAGCTTTGGAGCAGAGAAAGGTACCATGGGGAAAGAAATTGCCTTATGAATTCTGCCTTGAAACCACAGACATGGAGGTGGATGTCCACACTACCACAGAACTCAGTGCCGGGCCCAACCCAACAGCAGGCAGGATCATCATGGAAGGTCTGCAAGAAATATCAACAACACTTTGGGAATGGTTTGCTTTGTCAGGTAAATCATGTGGACAAGATGCTTGTTTAGCTTGGAGTGTACCTAGGACCACTCTCTGTGGCTGGATAGATACGGTCCAGAAAACAATACAAGTAACACTGACCTTTGCTGTCATCTCTAGTTATGCTGTGAATTTTTAAGCTTGATCCCACATGGAAATCAGTTCAGCCTGGGGTTGTTAAAAGCAGTATGACAGACTTCTCACTTCGGAGTTCCTTGTATCTTAGGTGCAATGAGACTATGCCTTTGACTTTCAGGGGATGCAGGCTGCTGCTGGGGCAGTTTGTCAGCTGCCTTGTGTGCAGGCAGGGTTAAACTTGGAGATGAAGGGATTGGAAAATACAGCACTGGCAACTTACTCTCCACTTAAAGCAAGAAAGATGCACAATTCAAGGCCCTCCAGAACTACACTGGCAAATGCCTTGTTAGCAGCTTATGGAATATTTAAGAGTATAAGGAATATGGCTGGAGTTACTCTAGAAATACTAGGTGTGACTCAGAGCTAGCCACTTGAGAGCACTGGTGCTGCTGGCTGTAATTATTAATTGTCTCTGGGGTGAACTGCCTGGGGCACTGGCTGTCATTTATGGTGGCATGTGCAATGGACTGCTTAGTTACCAGATGAAACTGTAACACAAACACAGATGGAGTGATTGCGTCCCACCTAGTCTAATTAAATCTTGAAATTCCTAATGCAGTATTTTCTCTTCCAGCTTTCCTCTTTATGAAAAAAATGTTCTCTGGAGTGTTGTTGGAGAGGGGAGGAAGGGACTGTATGGCTCCCAAGTGACACCTGAGGAGTGGTTAGGTTTTTCTTGTACACTGGCAAACCTTATACTGAACCTGTGAAGGACTCAGGCTTTCTTCAATTTGAGAGTTACTTTGGAAACCCGAAAGCAGGGCAGCAGTAGGTGAAGAGGCAAGGGCAGGAGATCCATACTGAACAGTGTTTTCCATTCAGTTGCAGAAAGCAAATCCACAGCATGCTGCCAGTTTCCTGTCATTTGTTTGATGGTGGTGGCATACTGTGGAGCGCCAAGCTGAGCATCCTATAGATCTCCTGCATAAAAAAAATGTGTGGGAAGTTGACGATACATATCTTGTAACAAAACAACACATAAGGGCTGTGCACCACTGGTCTTTTTCTACCTCTTTATTTTTCAGTATTACCCTGAAGAAGAGTTTGAGTTTGTCATCCTAGAGCTACAAAACAATTGGGTTCTTTTGTGAGAGTAAAAACATCCTGCCAAAAATACAATGTGGTGGAAAAATATCAGATCATAGCTCTGTGAAAAGAGCAATGTGGATTATCCACAGATAAACTGCCAGGAATACTGTTTAGCTGGGGCACCTCTTCTTGTCTCTGATCTCATCTGTCAGAGATTGCTGTGGTGACGTGTTTCATTTCACATCTCACTTAAAAAAAACAGTCAATCAATACTTGCTCTTCCATTTTCCCACATTGCTGTGAGTTGATGTAATGTTCTTTATCTCGCTTGATGTAAGAACAAAAATCCTAGTTGTTTTCCTCCTAACCTCTCAGGGTCATCACAAGAGCTGGTCATGGTTACGCTCTGCTAAGATGAAGGCCCAGCAGGCTTGCTACATTAACTTCTAATCTTTCATAACCATTTCCTTTTTAGCTTAAGCAGCACTCAGCTTTCCGACAGCTTTTAGCCTTTTGTTCCTCAGTTGCTTCAGCTACGTCTAGGCTATTTTAAGGAGAAAGAAGGAATTTCTCTGAGAATAGCGGCTGCCTTTTAGGACTCTATCCTGCTGAGGCAAGTCAAAGAACTGATAGTTTTGGCCAAGCACATCCACGGCCTTTTTCCACTGAAGTGTTTTAAGTGCCTCACAACTAGCTGTGAACCGATTCATGCTGTGCTACAGTCGGCTTCATAAGTCATGGTTGTTAACCCTGCTGCCCTATAAAAACATAGAAAAATATTAGTTAAAATTGCCCACATCATGCCCCTTAAGTTGACAATGAAAGAGAAAAGTTGGCTCAAGTTTGAGTCATCAGGCAGTATTTTAATACAAGACCTTTCTCCCAGTTCTCCCAGTGGTTTGTCTGGTGGGGCTCTGCTTTTTCCTAAGCAGAGTATGCACACTGAAAGTCTTGGTGTGACCCTTTTATGCTTAAGAAACTCATCTTGGAGTGAGATACAAGCTTTTCAGAATATTTTGGACATCTTCAAACAACCAGTACCCAAGCTGTGCACGCAGGGAAACCCATCACAGATTTCCTGAGATGTGAAAGCGCATCTTGATACCAAACCTGCTAGAAACAGACAACGTATCAGCCAGAGAAGGAATATCCTGCATAAAATTCACTCTGAGTCAAGTTACATCAGGAAAAAGACAGCCAAAATCAAACTTCCTCCCTAGCTAAATTCTAGCTGCAGGCTCACATAATTGACGCTAATATGCTAATTGTAGCAGAGTCTGGACCACAGCCAGGATATAAAGTCATGTTGCAACACTGGTAAATGATCTCCTGGCATTAATGGGTACAGAGCGATCTCTTTCCTTAGGGCCCTTGTTTATATCTTATCTGTGCCACCATGAGATGCTGCTCTTTCCTCAGCATGGCTAAAACATGCTGCAGTAAAGACAGCTTGTTACGGGTGGGAGCTGCCCAGTGAGTTGCAACAGAAAATTACCCCTCCATTCTTAGACTTCTGGAAGATCCAACAATTTCTCTGGTTTTCTTGAAAGATAGAAAGAGGCCACACTTTGAATTGGTGAGCCAATACAGACCATGAGCCAGCAATACGCAGGTATGGTGGTATAGAGGCATGATGGTGTCCCAAAGCCTGCATAAGATCAGTCTGTGAAGAAAGACCAAAGAGTCAACGGGAACCTAGAACAGACAGGTAAGATCTGATAAACATCTGCATTAAACTGGTCAGCATGGCAATTCCTTGTTGAAGATAGAATCTCATGTGGTATAATTAATGAATAACGTTTTATGACATCTCAATTTGCCCCAAAGTCTCCATCCCTTCCTGATGAATAGTGACTTATATAGAGTTAATCACTTCTCCAAAGGCAATTTGACATCCTGGAGCACTGACCCTTTGGCAAGTAAATCCTAGTAATATAGACACCACTGCTTGGTACATCCTCAGTGTCAAGGCTCCCATGGCACATCCAACTAGTGCTCCACTCTCAGCACTCTAGAGCTCCAGATAAAGTCAGGATGTGAGTTCTTGGCTACCTGAAGGCTCAAATCTCCTTGACTGGGCCCTTCTGATGACTTTGCCTAACTGAATACATTTCCTTTACTAGACCTGCAGTTGCTGATGTTGCTTCTCTCAACTGAAGAAGGGCTAACACATGTAATGTGTTCAAGTCCCACAAACAGGTACTTTTGTGTATGTATCAAATATGCTTTCAGGTACCTCCACAGGCAGATTATGCTTGGCAGTGCTGCAAATGACACAGTAACTTCTGGATAATTCATTACTGTGCTCACAGAGAAGGAGACTGGATGACAAGGTTTGTAAGGAGCAGATAGCAGATCTGAGGCAGGTATGGGTTTATGGAACATACCTCAGTGTCTGTGAACCTTATACCCTAAGAAAACAGCCTCCTGGGCTAAGGTACTGGTACTTTTCCACTTTAATTGCTGCCATGCTCTTACCTTGTCTCACTAACCCATCCTGCCGGGGCAGGTGCAGAAACCCTTTCTCAGTCAAGGGAAGTACTAGAAATTTTATTGCAGATGAGTCCATAAGTTTACAGGTTTGGTCTACATGTTGTTAGTGGTTTTGGCTATAAAGGTATAATTTTACAGTAATAAAATTACTGATTTTTAATTTAAATTAATTTTATATAACTCAATATCCTTATATAATTAATGCATTCTTTTTGTAATTTTTAAAATTTTATTAATGCAATTCTGGACTATAGGACGCTGGCAGCGACAGTGGTCTGACCCTGCAAGCCAAAGTCACGCCTAATTGCATCTCTTGCCTTTAGGTGATAAACTTCTCCTGTTCAAAGCAATAAGTATTGTAAACACTTTTCTGTCTCAAATCAAGGTCAATTATATGATTGCAGAAGGCAGTATTTTTCACTAAAATATCAATGGCTAAAATTAAACTACTTTTTTTTTTTTTGAATAGTCATCATGTTACAGAAAGCAAAATAGATAAAACCCCATGAATCCAGAAGATGGTCCCTCCTCTGAGGCATGTAGGAAGAATTCCTAAGCACATTTCGTGTCACTGTATTCTGCTCAGTAACACAAAGCCAATGGAAAAGACAGAAGTTTTTAGAGTACCAGCAAGTACTCTGTTAGTATATTAGGCTTACATGTGAATGAAAATGTGGGACACACATCCATTCTAGATTAGTTTATCTGATTTTGTTTACCATTTCAGTGGTGCATTCAGTTTCCTTTGTTGACGAAGTAATTACCAGTGTGTCACGGGGAAGATCAAAAGGTGGTACTGGTGCTCTGTCAGAACTGTTACATTGGTTAGTTAGTTAGTTTAACCCAGGGTGAGAACTATGAGTCAGCTGTATGTCTGAGTTGGACATCCATTCTTAATGATTTCTCTAAAATTAATTCTTAAAGCACAGGTAGCCAGGTAATTCCCTGGTGGCACCACCCTGAGCTAAACACCCATTTATCTAGGGGCAGTTTTTAGAGATGCAAATTAGTTCTAAATTTACTCCTACAGCAAGCAGCAATATTGCTTAGCATGGGGTTTGTCCACAAGGGCTCTGTAACGTTTCCCATTAGCAACTATCTGCTCACACCAGCAGAGCAGCTATTTGATGCTGAGGCTGCTATGACAGCTACTTGAACATATAAATAGAATCATGCTTTATAAATGTGACAGTATCACAGGGTTGAATGCATGGAAGTGCTGAAGTGGGAAAAATTTCTCTTACCCCATAATTATGTGTGTGTTAGTATTACATTCAGTGAAGTGGTAGGCCTGGTTAGACCCAAGAATGGAGCACTTTTGACAAGCTTTAATTTAAACTACAGCTGTGATAAAATGACTAAATCCAGATTTTCTGATGTAGATGGGTACCAACACTGTAACTGTGCACATAGCCAAGACATTTTGCCTTTGGCTCCCTGGCTGATCCAGGAACTCTTCAGGTGATTTCTCTGTGGATGAGGCAATGGACTGACTTGAGACAAGGTGATTGATTCACCTCTTACTTGCTTCACAGCAAAGCAACTAACTGGATATTACAGCTATATAGGTGGGAATTTCAGACAATTTACTGTTGTATGTAGGCCAGTCGATAGGCACTATTTGTGAGCTTCAATGTGTTGGTGAACTACCTGGGTGGAGGAATCCTGGACAGTGATAGCCTTTGTGCCTATGGCAGGTGAGACAACTGGCCAAACTCTTCCCGGATACATTTAAATAGTCTGTAGAATGCAGATGCAGAAATTACTTTGGAAACGTTCAAGATTTAACTAGCTAACTGTCAGGCTTGTGGGAATGCCTTTTGCCCTCGCCCTCCCCACACTCCCGGGGCCGGCTCGTAGCCCCTTGATGCAGCAGAGACAAACAAAGAACCATGAGGTTAGCAAGAACACAAAGAGATTTAATCACACAACCCGAGCTTATAAACCCCTGGGGAGGGCCCAGGGAGCAGGGCTGTGATTGGATAAGGGTTTGGGTGGAGAGGAGTGGCCAGGGTACCCGGGTAGCCAATGGGAGAGTGGGAGGATTCCCTACCCGATGGGAACCCAGGGATGGGGCCAGGAGTGGGGAGGGACGGATGAGGTGACCAATAGGATAAAGACAGGGGCGGAGCTGGTTATAGGGGCAGGGCAGCCTGGCAGTGTACCACCAAACCATAAGGTCACTGCCCCGGGGGCGGGATTCACAGAACCCAAGGGAGGGGTTTTGCTACAGTGAAACATGAGAGGCAAAGAGCCTCTCTGCTTCTTTTGATCCTTGATAGTGTTTCTGCAGTGGTGATTCCAGTTCTAGAGATTTTTCCATCCTTCATAGCTTAGTCCATTTCCCACAGCTAACTACCTAAGCAGCCTGAACTAATTGAGGAGGGGCAGTAGGAGTTTGGATTAGATGACTTTCATAGGTCCCTTCCAACATAAATTATGCTCTAATTCTATGGTTACAGGTAGGACACTTCGTATGTAGTATGAAAGAAGATGTTCTGTGCATAATTTTAAGATAATAAATAGAATGTATCACTGACATACTGTAATCATCATGTAGGAGCACAGGCCAGCTGGAGTGAAAGAAATCATCAGAACAGACTGTGGTATCATCTCAAACCTGTAGAAGCTGCTCTTGCAAGAATGCTTGCAATGAGACTCTCATCCAGACAACAACTGACCTTCCTGTTTGAGAGATTTGATTCCCGTATGACTGAAAATGTTTATACAAAATACCCCAGTGTTTAACAAACACTTTGTCCGTAGCTCTCTGTGCAGTGCAGCCCTGCAAGCTTCCACTGACTGGAAAGGAACGGGCTGTTGGAAACTGTGTGGACCACCAGAGTTTAGGTAGGTATTTTTCTGCATCCCAGATTGTGCTTCTTGTCCTGTTTTGCATTGGAACATGGGAGTGGATGGTATGTTGTGGGTCCTGAGTGTTTCTCAGAACTGAGTCAAGGTTCTCATTTTGTGATAAGGAATGAAGAGTTGGGCAAGAACTCATCAGTTCCAAGTGGTTTTCTTATGGTTTGTCTTCTTTCTCACCAGTATGTCTTGTTTAATGTAATCATCGCAAAGAACAACACTAGTTGATTTTCTTCAAGAGATACAGGGGGGAAATGTTGTCAGTAAAAAGAAACCAATGAAAAACTCAATAAAAATTCAGTGGTAAATTGTGTGAATTTCTGGTACTTGTTCTATAGCAATGGAAAAGACTAGAATAGAAACTTGTTGGCAGCTCCTGGTTTCTGCCCTTTAAAACAATTATTCAGATTACATAAATATTTACAAGAATTTTCTTTTCCTTTCTGTTTTACTTTCCCTTGTTTTCTCCAGTCCAGATACCACAAACAGCTATGTCTGTATGCTATGATGAAGACTGCAATTAGTATTTCTGTGTGCAAGGAGATATATCTCAAGAGACCAGCAACAGAAGTTATTTTGTATCATACACACAGACAAATACATGACAATGACATATTTCAAGATGTTCCAAATATTTCCTCCTAAAAAAGACTGATGCCACATTCCTGCAACAGAGTATCATATTCTGTAGGTGTTGAGGACAGATTATGCCAATCAAACACTAGAGGCAAGAATATTTTTATGTCATTCTCATATAGTCTATCTTATCCCAGAGATAATGGCAAGAACACTTTTTCTTGAAATCCTAATAAATGCACCATTTTCTAGATATGACTTGATTTCATGCTGTCTTGAGTGATTTGAAAGAGTGATTTGCTTCGATTTTTTGAAACCCTCATATGGCATAAACAGTGCATAGTATTCTTTCCCATTTGTAAAATATTATTATTAGCCCTTGGAAACTTTGATTTCTATTTAATCTTCTGCTTCATGCCTCCACTGATAGTGAAAATCATTATCAAATGCCATTTTGATGTGTTACTTCGTGCAGTGAATTACTGAAGTCAACTGAACAGTAAAAACAGAATGAAGCCTGGTCTGCTTGCAGACCTGTATAACTTCACAGATGTCAGTACTATTAAATTTATCTATGTCCAACATGAATTGAACCCAGATCTTTATTTAGTGTGCTGGCAGGCTGTAGATTTATATTCTCAGAGTCTGTTCCAATGCCAGGTGAAGTCAATGACAGTCTGCACTGACTTTTAAGGGGGTTTAGATGAGGCCCCAGCTCTTTGATGTGATCACATAAAGGTAAAAGATTTATGAGTCTTTTTTTGGTGAAAATGATGCGTGCAAGACAGTAGGGCAGATTACCGTGTAGCCAATGACTGTTTTACTGGATGGGGCTTTTCTGCCTGTAAAGCCGAAGCAGTCATCGGTGGTAGTCAGGAGAGGCAGAGGAGGAATTTGACCAGATTTTGTGATGGCTCTTCCCTTTTTCATAGGATTTTTTTTTTAACCTAATTTTGAAACTTTGAAACTGTAACTTTAATTGACTAGGATTTACATCCACTAGGATTCTGACCCAGAGGTTTCGGACCTTTCTGACAATCAGTAAAACAGATTATATTGACAAGCCCTGCAACAGTCCTCATTAATTGCAAGCTGTTTTCCTTGATTTACAGTGCACAGCAGGGTTATTGGTTGTACCAATTCTCCAAGGCCCTGAACTTCTTACTCTACCACTTACAACCACCTGGAACACAACATCAGTGATTCACTGGCTTCCAGCCAGCAGGTTCCTGCCCTGACACACAGCCCTCTGTTGCTGATTGTCTTTGCGCCTGGGAGACTCAGGTGTGACAACAGGACTCCTGCCTCTTCAGAAAACACTCATGACTTTAAATAAAAGTAAAAATAAGGAACTGTACATGATTTCTTGGTAATAATTTTGTGATTGCTTTGTGTTTCCTTTTTCCAGGTCCTAATCATCCCATCAAATCCTTAATCATCAAACAGTGGCTCTGGACATATGGATTCATTTGATTGTCCTGACCCCATATCACATTCTCACTTGCTAGGTACATGCTGAACAAAAGGAGATCACATAAATGCTCCATAATCCATGGCATTCTTTGGCAAATATTTCAACTTACTCAAAGAACCATTTTCTTTGCTATTTGTTCTGAATCTGGCTCCTACCAGATCATCTGAAGATCTGCAGTTCTTGTAGTAGGAAAACGCTGCTCACAGTTGCTTCCTGTTACCATTGTCATGCCAATAGTCATTCATTTGGATAATGTTTCCAAACTCAGAAATCATAGCCTGCTCAGTTGCTTCTTATATGAAGATGCTTGCCTTTTCAGATCATCCTTCTTACTTTTCTTTGGATATTTTCTAATTCTAATATAATTTTTCTGACACAGGGGGATTAAACCTGCATATTTTTTAAAGTGTAGTCAAACCAGGGATCCATACAGTGGTACAGTATTGTTGCCTATTGCTGCTACTGAGCAATACACTGATGCATTCATGGAATGATCTCACTTCTGAGTATTGGTGTGGAGCTCAGAGCCCATCATTTAAGATGTGACATTAGAAGTGCTTTTGTCCAGTGCTCATCCCTTTATGTTTATCTGTACTGAAAGCTCTCGGCTGTTGTGAGCTGCCCAGGCACTCAGTCTTGTAAGTTCTGCAGTTCTTCACAGACAGTTCATTTATCAATATGCTAAGCAGAACCGGCTCCTGCACACATCACTGTAGACCTTCACTGGTTTCTGCCCACCATCATTGTGTTCACTCCTTCTCTCTTATTTTTTAATGGTTTTTTTTAGAAGTGCTAAGGAAATTAAATGTGAGGAAATTCGCTGAAAGTGCTTTCAAAGTACAGATGCACCACAACAGCCAGTTCCACCCTTATTCAAGTCTTTGCTGACTTCTACAAATAACTCCACTGAGCCTGCAAGATAAGGCACAGTCTTTGAAAAAAACCATGAGGACTCTTCCCTAATGGATCATACTTATCCACGTGTCTGGTCTTTGTGACATTAGCATGCTGTCAAAGCCATGGACAGGTATCAGAATTCTGTATTTGGACTTCCATGGTTCTCCCTGGAATTGTTTATTGTTCAGTTAGTATCATATCTGATGTCTCAAAGTGTTCAGGTGTGTGTGGTTTTAAGCATGTTATCCACCACTTTTAGTAACCAAACTACTTCACTGTGGAGCTCTTTCAGAGCTATTGGGTGAACAACATCTTAATCCTGACAATTTGCTACTTTAGTCCATTTCCTCAAGGACAAAAATAACCTCATCTATTTTACAGGCAATTCAGTATCACAATGGTTTTGTAATGAGGTCTCCTGCAAAAAAAGAGTCTGAGAGGGGGAATTGTGCCTATTTTTTCTGTTTTGTGTATTGATACTAAGGTGCTGTTGGTGCTGTTTAGCTTCCTGGCAATCTCCTCACTTCATCTGAGCACTCTTTTTATATCCTGATCATTCACAGACCCAAAAGACTGTCAGGTCAGCCTGTTTTCCATGACATGCTTCAAGTCATAATATTTTCCTTTCATCAAGAACTAGGGGAGCAAAGCGATGAAACTTAGATGTCCATGAGAAGTAGTGGATAATAGAAAACATTAAAACAAAAATAAATTCTGTGGGGTTTTGGCAAATCTTTGTGTCTTAAAAATGGAGCTACTTATGACCAAAGACTATCTGTACTTTTTGTCTCCTGCTCATTTTGTAAGCTTTTGTTCCTCTCTTTGTCCAGCTGGGTATTAATGAATTTGTTTACTGCCTAGTTTTCCTGCCAAACTTTACATGGCTGTCTGTGACTGTATTCCTTATCAAACAGGTATTGTTCAGGGAGTAAACAGAGATGCATTAGCTAATCTTACACTGGGGGAAATCTTGGGTCTAGATCCAGGGCCAGCTGTACAATTCAAGTATTTATAATCACATATTGCCAAGACCAAATCATACCAGAGTGCGTTGATGGACTGATGATAGATAGCCAATGTGATGCAAATGCTCCTTCAAAGATCATGGCAATGTTCACTGTATTCTTCTGTGATTTTTCCTGAGTAGGATTCAAATGTTTATTTACCAATTCAGAAAAATCTTATGTTCCTTTAAAAGTACAAGTGACATTAGAAAAGTTCTGGAAGAAACTCAGCCTGTTCCTGTTTCACTAGGATTCTTTCATTTTAAGTAGATTATTATAAAGTGATATTGGCAATTGCCAAGGCAATTGCACAGGGTACAACTCTCTCCATCAGCTGAGCAGGGGTAATTAGATTGAAAAACCTTGGGAGCATTAGTCTAATCCAATACTGTACAGAAATGTACACTCAGTTATACATCATATCATCTCAGCACTGTGTCAAATCAATATCTGTTTCCAGCAGGAAAAATGTGCAGGTTGTGCTGAAGATATGACTAATGGGAATGCTTTTTGGAGCGTGTGTGCAGTTTGCACTGTAAGGAGTGATGACAATTGGTTTCATCTGAAGTAATTACAGCTCAGTGACCACTAGTTAGGCAATTACTCATAGGAAATCCCCTTGAGGGAAGCATATCTCGACTTTGAGAGGAAAACATATACAATATAAATTCCTTATGTGTTGTAGAAAAACATTTATTCTTCCAAAGGAAATAAAAAGCAATGACAACAGAGTAACAGACATTTCACCAAGTCCTGCAGAATTTCATGTTTCCTATCTGGAAAAAAAAAAATCCTAATTCTTACAGTGTCAAGTTTTGACCTCCATGATGCCATGAACTTCTTACAGAGATGAAAGAGAGAGGAAAGGTAGTTTTGACAAAGTGCTTGGTCACCTGCATTTCTAATGCACCATGTCTCCAGAGAGTGCTCAGGGAGAACAGAGGATTATGCACTGGGTAAGGTATGCATGTGATGAATGTGATTTATGATATATACTTTATGAAACAGTGTGGGAATGCTGTATCTTGAAATTATCTTAGAATGGTTCTGACCTCCAGGAAGGCCTTTTTAAGCAGAAGAAAACATACTAATTCAAGAACATGCCTAGACAATGAATTCAGGATGCTCCCAGGGAGGCAAAAGGGGTATTTTGCATCTGACACTTTGGAGTGCAACTCCAGAAAGCGAGGTAATAGTAAAGGTTGCCAATAATTAGAGCTATATTTGAGAAAGTGTTGTCTATTGTCAAAGCCTCTTTGTTATTGGGGTAAGGAGCCAAGAAAGTTGAGGAGAGGGAAATCCTGAACAAAAGAGAGAAATGTGGTTCCAGATGCTGTTCCTGAGGCTCTTCCCTTGCAATAAAAGACAATCTTCTGTTTTGGTCTTCTATTACAGGTGTAAACAGAAGCCTTAATGCCAGTCTGTCAAACCTCTGCAGAACTACACTAAGGAATGAACTTGGCAAAAATCAGGTCTTCTAACAAAACCTATTGACAAAACTTATAAAATAGACATTACTCTTTTTTTAAAATATTTTCCCAAGACTGCCTAGGAGTAAAATCACAGCTATAGCACTGCATAAATAACTTCTGCTGTTTCTTCTACTTGCAACCCAGATGAGGATCAATTCACAAGAAGAAAAAGAGCCATCTTTTGTGAAGTGCTGTTAGTAGTGATGTAAAAATGAAATACTAGACACAAAGAGATATAAGGGTATTTTACTGCTGAATTTTAGTACCTAGTGTGTGCATAACAGGGCTGTGAAATGGATTCTTCACACAGATCTTGGAACTTTCCAGGCAGGTATCATAGCAGGGCTCATTACAAATTTTACTGCAAACTCTCCTCCTGGGGGGTGGCAGAGGACTCTGACAGAGGGGCGGAACTTCTGGACGGCTGAGTAAAACCTTCCTTTGATGAAACTTCTTATCTCCCTAGACAGCTCAAATCTGTGATCTCCATCAAAATAACATTTTTACCTTGGTTTAGAGCTTTTTAAACTGCAGAATCCTTTATTTCTTTATTCATTTTATATGAAGAGAATTTTAACCCTAACAAAAAAAGAAAGTATGAGATATATTTTCAGTATAGATGAAACTTATCTTGAGCAATTACTGTTAGGATTAGCCTGTGTATTCAAGTTCTCAGACATTAAAGAGCATTTTATCACACACATTTATTATAACTAAACAATGTTTATGTAGAATACAGTATCTAATATGTGTCTCAGTACAGACCGTGCAGAGTAAGTCTGAGTTTAAATACCACAGCATTTTTCACTGGCTGAGTTAGATCCTTAGAGAGATCATAATTTTGGCAGTGATGGCAGTAGTAATTTCTTTAGTAAATCACCATATACTCCCTAAGTAGAAAGAACTCTGCAATTTCCCAAATGGATGGAAAAATAATTTTGCAGGATCAGTAAAGGTAGCAATAATTGATATAAGGCTATAAGCAGTTTATGCAAAGAACGTCAGTTGTTCACAACAGACTCTGAGAAGTAAGACAGCGTGAAAGTGGGATCCATAATAAACATAAGTGTAGCATGGTTTAAAAGAATAACTTTTTTATTGCTAAAAAAATGTAGGAGTGCACAAAGTTGTGAAGTGACTTCAGGAGTAATGAAGTGCAGAATGGCAGGTCACGTCTTTGTGGCAAAAACGTGATTTTTTTTCCAAGGTCCATTTAAAACTAGACTGTTATTAGTAAGTGCAAAAGTTTTTTTTCTTTTAATTAAAAAGGTCACTGATATCCCAATACACAAAGATACTAAAACGTTCCAATAGTTGTTCTTAACTCTGCGAGCAGATGTATAGTCCATTAGTTGCTGCCTATTTTGTTGCTTATTTTGAAGGCAGCAAGAAATTACATCAGGAATATTGGAAGATTTAAAAAATATTTACCCAGAAAGTAGTGCAAAAAATTGAAAAACGAGAAAATTAATATTTGCAACAGACCATGCAAATACTAATTTAGGGAGATAAAACTATCCACTTGTTAATATAGTTTGAAAAATAATATTATTATGAATAATCACCTAGTCCACACTGCATAATACAAAAAGGGAAGCTGTATATGAGTCATTATATGGCCTTGAATGTATATAATGAAAATTTAAATTATTTGTTTCATTTTTGCTAAATGCCTTTTTTGATTACATGGCAGTTTTCATTTTTTAATCCTTGAATGCACAGAAATGTTGAGGAATTTTCAATGCAAATCTCCAAAACCCAAATTAAGGAGTCTGAAAGTTGATCTTATAGTAGAAGTTGCATTTTAGGCTTAATTTACTTATTTGGCTGAGACAGGGATGATGAAAAGACATTTTGAATAACTGATACTTCATTCTCTATTCTTTCACAATGATGACTTTTATGATGTCTTAACATTAGAATAATGAAAGCTTTTAGTGCTGTAGTTGATAAAATACAGGAAAATTTTCCTAAAATAATGTTCAGGAAATACTAAGCATTTCTGAAGAACCAAAGAAAAATCTGGATTTAAATTACCAGCAAACTGAACACTGTGTGACCACCTCAGTGCCATGTCTGGAAACTTGTATTCTAGAATAGAGTAACATTCTGCCTTTCCCTCAGAGTTCTTTCATATCTCTGAGGATTATTTTTTGCAATCCAACCTCAAATGCAGGACTAGAAAGAACATTTTCCTTTTATGAACAAACCTGGACATTTTACAAAAAAATGCTGAATATCAATTCTCTTAAGACAGCACTGCAATTAAGTTCGTTTCAGTTGCACACAAAAAGAATTAATGGATTGATTGAATAGAATTAAAAACTATAAATACCCTTTTAAGTGAAAAAAATTTAATTTTATGACAATGAATTTTATGATGAAGGCCTCAAATGTACGTTTGAAAAAACTAGATGTTATGCTATGAAACACAGTGTTTTTCATAGAATAAACTAGATTAAACTTGTAGCCAATTTAAGCTCTTCAGATGTTCTCAGTGACTCATGGTACAGCTGATAAAACTAAGACTTTGTGTAGACCACTGAGTGTTGTCTAACATGAGGGTTTGCTACATTTTTTCAGTTCTTTGTTCTCTCCATTTTCTTGATGAAACTGTGGGCAGTGACCTGCCCTGTGAGAAGGATCAATGAAATGAAGGTGGTTAAAAAAACTCCACAACCGTGTTCTGTGGGGAAAGGACAGCCTTGCCCTCCAGAGCTAGACCTGCCTGCAGGCACCTGGCAAGGCTGAGAGCTGATTTGGGAGAGAAGATTCAGCATGGATTGGTGTTCCTGGAGCTCTGGTGACGCAGAAAACAGCTGGACCATGCAGAGTGCTACATCTTTGGACTTTGACAGGTAAATGGAAACAGCTCTGAAGCTGTATCAGTTTGTTGGCTTTTACACGGAAATCTGAGGGGGTCGCATAGGTGATTTCAGGGAATGTCTTTCCACCCATTTGCCAGCTCTGAAATGCTTGATTGCTAGAAGCTCAGAATTGTGTTTTAGACAACGTATTTTTTAAACTGAGCCATCACAGTGAGCATGTCTTTCAGTGTAAGCAATGAAAATGCCCTGCAGCACCGAACCATCTATTTAAACTTTTCTGAAAGAAGGTATCTGTACCACTGTGGGTAACAGAAGTCCAGACTTCTCTTTGATAGTAGCTGGAATTACAAATACTTTTGCATTATTCAACATTAATCTCTGTTAGTTAATACTTGTATGAACTAATGGCATATTGTTCCAGGTAACAGCACACTGTGACAGGTCAGTGAAACTAAAAAGCAGTGGAGAAAGATAACCAGTGAGCCATTTATTGCTGGTTTTTTGGCAATAAACATGTTTAATTGTATAAATAAAAGAGGTTAGAAGTGATCTAACTTGCTTCTCTCCAAGGAGCAGTATAAAGGCTGATCATGCATTTGATGCTGGGCACTACAGAATGGATCTATAAGAAAAGAAATGCCTTGGTTACAGAATACTCACATACTAGGGAAAAATACTGTGAGTGAATCATCTGTCTAATCTAGCAAGCAAGCACACAGAAAGAACCATGACTATGAAGCTAAAGAACAGCAAATTCAAACTAAAAACAAGACACAGGTTGTTCTGGTAGGAGTGATTGAAACAAACTATCTGGTGAAGTGATAGATTCTCCATCTTTCAATGACTTTCAAAGCAGGCATGCTCTCTGAGGATGTGTCTTTTTTTGCCAAAGACAAGTTAATCAGAGGATGGTTTGAAGGGCAGTAGCTGATGAGCTGAGGATCCCCTCTGGCCTTACACTCTCTAAACACGGTACACTGCCACAGATCTTACAGACACAACACAAAATACAAACCATGCCACAGCTTTCTTTTGCAAGCTAAAGGAGGGAAGAGGAACAATAAAGGCCACAGTGCAAATGGAAGCCTGAGAGAAGTAAAGCTCCTGTGCAGGTGTGTCTGAAACAAATAGGCTGTGGGATATAAATAGACTATAGTCCCAGGGCGAGAAGAGGATACATGAGCTTCTCTATGATGCTTTACACATGAGATGCCCTGTTAGCTTAAGTGTACATTAATTCAGATGCAATATGCATAAACCAGAGCAAATCCACAAAGCTGCAACATGAAAACAGCTGGAGTACTTTTTAATTACAAGGAGCACTTTCCATATGAGATGCTGGGGATCAGAGATGAAAATTAAAAACAGTGCTGTAAAATGGTGTACTGGTACTTGTGCAACTACGGTAGTGAAGGCATCTGTGGCAGGTGCCTATCTGCATATCCCCATTGCTGGCCAATTTCCTGATTTTTCAAGGCATAAGGATCTGACAAGAGCACTACATGTTCACCTGGTGCATAGGAAAAGGCTTGGTGCTTTACCACTGGGAACAAAACGTACCTCATTTCAAGGTCTTGACTCTTGGCCTCACCACACCCTGCAGAGTCAGTCGCATCACTTCCAGCCTTGCCCTTGCACCCACATAGCTCCCCTGTCTGGTTTGGGAAGCTGTGTTGGCAGTTTCTGGCTTGTGCTGTTTTTTATGCTCCCACAGACAGGCAGTAAAGGTAGAACAGCGAAGGTGGTAGTGTCTGGTTGTCTCTTTCAAACAGGAAAACGTGCACACCCTGCAGCTGCACCTCTAAACTGTTTTTTGCCAATGTCATTACAGTATACATGGTGGAAGGTGGAGGGGCCATGGGTAATCTCAAGGGAGTGATTCACAGCCCCTCCAAGTCTATACAAAGGGTTGTTCCAGCAGTAATATTTGTTGCCAGTTTCATTCTCCTTTTTTTTTTTTTTAACCTGGAGCTTTTGCAATGTGTCTTTTTGCTTGTAGTGTTAAAATCATGTGGCCTTAATCTTCTTTTTTTTTTTCCCCCCTAAACATGAATCAATGTGATCATTATCTTGCAAAGGTTCAAATCTTGTAATTTCATGGGTACTGCCATTACACTGATGCTATCAGTGGAAGAGCACAAGCTACTCCCAGCTGTTACAGATTCATCATTAGCATAGAATCCTATTGATTCTCTGTATCTTTTTTCCAAGGCTGAGCTACATGGACAATCTAGAATATAATTATTGAGCACCGACTTTAAATTGAAAGTGCTATAGCTTTTCAGTTGCCTCAGAGTAGAGTGAATAGCAGGAAATACAAAAACGTTTGAGTCTGAAGATACATATTTGACCATTAATTTTTGAGTGGTTTTTTTTGACTCCTTGGTGGGTAGGCGTTTTCTGATAGGTGCTTTTCAAGCAGAAGTTAGAGACATGTGGTTATTTTGTTGGTTTTGTTGGTTTTTTTTATTTTTTTCTGCTAGACATTCAATAAGCAAGACTTCTGTTGAAGATTTTTTATTCTATTCTGTCCTTAAGATCCAGCCTTGGCTACCTGCTTGCAGCCCAGAAGGAGTTATTTCGGTATTAGGTATTTTCCTCCAGGTTACAGCTCTTTTCCTTTATTTTGCTACAAAAGGTCTGCTCAGTGCTGAGTATGTATCTTCTTTTAGTTTAGCTTTATTGTGTATGGAATGTGGCTCTCTGGCACTGTATGCTCTATTGCTTCTTGAGTTAGGCAAGTTCTGAGTGGATCATTCTTTGAATGTTGCCTGCAGATTCACATGAGTACATCCTTCCCTGGGGAGGTACATAATCTTTTTTCCCATCAAGGGGAGTGTAATTACAGCAGAAAGTGTTGTGACAGATGTGGGTATTATAAACAGACTGTCAGTGCTTTCTGAACGACTCACACATTAGTTTTCCCTCCTACCAAACACTGATGGAGTATTCTCTGTATCTATGTATTGTAAATTATCATCTTAGTGTCGGTACTCATTCATTCCAGCACTCTATTTTAGCCAAGTACATTGCAATGTATATGATTCCTCTTTCCTTCCTTTGTCTGCTCATTTGTTCCTGCCTCCCTTCCCCTGCTTTAGTTGCAATTGGAAGCCTTTACTAGTTTTCATGGAAGTCAGTCTAGATTTCCTTTTGTCTAGTATGTCATTAAATCTTTAATTTACTGCCTTTTTATGCATTTCTGGGTGCTGTATTATTTTTCTATTAATAGAGAACTGTTCTTGAATCTTTGCACTTTTTAGTGTGTGTTAATGTAACTGTTCAAATCACACAGCTCATGGCTCACTTCTCCTCAGAGTCCACTTTTTTATTATTACAAATCTGTAGCAAAATTGGAGAAGCACTTGGCCTTGCAGTACATTTTACACTTACATGACCATACAGACTGAAGATGTTTTATTCCTAGAGGTCCCACTTCCTTGTAATTCATTTCATGCTAAATAAAATGAAGGGCTATCCATTTTACCTCCGACATGGAAAACAAAAAACAGAAGAAAGCTCAAAAATGAAAACAACTCTCTGCTGAAGTTCAAATGCCTTCTTTTTAATGAAAGAACGGTAAATTTGGATCCAAATATTTAATTTTTTTTTTTATGTAAATGCAAATGGAGCTGGAAGAAGCTAATTTTCATGTATACTTTAAAGTTATTCTGTAAAATCTAATCCTGTTTTTTTTTCTTTGTCTCATTGAGCAGATTTGTATCACTATAGTACAGAAAATATTAGTAAATATTCTTGCATATAAAGGCAGCTCACTTAATGTTTCTCAATTCTCTTTTACTTTTTTTTTTATCACTCAGAAGTTCAAAGTCCTGTCCTAGTACTCTTGATTGTCAAGCAAAGAGAATCCTGTTTTCTCTTGCTGCCCTGCAGTATGAGAAAGCAGTGTTCTTGCCAGGGTCTGAATGCACAGTACTGATGCCTGAGCCATCAATGAGATCTTGGAGGCTGACACCCACCTTCACAGCTAACTGATGATCAGGCCAAGGGAAGGATAAAATTTGAGTCTCTCTCCGCTACTCTGCTTTCAGGATCTCCTGTCTTCAGGTTTGGACTCCCGTTTCTCAGCCAGAGCCCCAGCACTTAGAGGGTTTGACAGGCAGACTCTGGTGGGCTGATTCCACTCTGCATACCCCTGGCTGGTGGGCATTCCCATTCTAACAGAGCTGGCAGGTGGGCACACCACAGCAGCACAAGTGGCCAGAACTTCAGATTAAATCAGTTCCCTCTTCCCAGCAGTTTAGCATAGGACATCAGGTTGGCGCTGAAGGTGCTGAGCTGCAGAAGTGTGTGCCATGCTGCTGATGTGGAGGGAAGCAGTGGAGGCACAGGTGAAGGTCCAACATGGACAGCCCTGGGCTGTCACACCTTTAGCTTCAATAGCCCATGAGCCCGAACCTGACAATCTTCCTATGCAGTACACACCTTGGCCATGGGAACACCAAGCAGAACCCAGTCTCTGACTTCTTAAACATTGCAGTGCACAGCTTTCTGTCTCTGTATGAATATGGACCTCAGAGAAGTGAACCTGAGAGCATTACCCAAACACTGGTTTCTCTCTTCCTCAAGCTGCAGATAGGCTGCAGAGTTGCTCTGCATGTGCTGCCCAATTCCAAAGCACAGACTGTATCTTAGTGGGAGCTTTTCCAGTGTTTCTTGCAGTCATGTTTGTGTACGTTGGCAGGAAATGCAAAAGATGTGCCAAGTGAAGAATTCCCTAGTTCAGTTCTCCCTCTAACCCCATCCCAACCCTTCCCGGGTAATGGTCCTTGCAGGAAGCAATTTTGGAAAAGCTTTTTCACAAGGAGAAATACGCCATTTCACACAGCTCCTGGCATCCCAACCCAGTGCAGTAGGAACCCTCAGGCTCTCCTATATGGGTCTAGTCATGGAAATGTGGTCTAAGTGCCTTTCTAATTACTTGCTTTTGTTGCAACAGTGTTCATGGGAAATGTAAGCATTAAAGACTCCATCCCAAACTAAGTCATTCTCCAAACAGTCTTACAGCATTGGTGTTAGTCTAATACCATAGAGTTCCCCATATTCAGGAACAATGTATTTCAGGGAAAAGGACTCCTCTTTCCCTGTGGGACAGAGGACTTGGGACATGCCCTTCCTTCAGGAAACAGAAATAAGGGGACACAGTTCCTTGTTCCAATCAGATGTCACAGGATCAGAGCATCATGTCTTGTTCCTAGCAGCAGCCTTGTGAGTGAATTGGTGGGTAAGATTTGTTTCCAGATGTATAGAAAAATTGTGAACAACAGTCTTGACGGGAGAAGAAAGGCCTGCATTCACAAGGCAATTTATTTGGGATAAATCACCTGAGTGACTCCAACCTCCTTCAGTGCAGCTGTTTACATGAGGTGCCGCCAAACCAAGAAACAGGCAGAAAGGACAACCTGAAAAAGAATGAGGTGAACAATTTTCTTTCTCAGTGGCTGCTGTTGCTGTGTTGGCTGTGACAGTGACTGTTTAGCTCTGCAGTCTGTTAGAATGAAATTTGTTTCAGATCCAAGCATTTTTTCCACATTTTGGGTTCATATTTACATTTGTTAAGGTTAATAGACCTGACAATTTCTTCATGTTCTCACCAGGGAGCAGTCACTGACAAACCGTGGGAGGGACTGGAACAATATTCTCCACAGAAAGTAAAATCTGAGCCTCGCTGGGCTGTTACACATTCTTCCCTCGTAACAGTTCTCAGTCCTTGATGGTGCAAATCAGCGTAGTGGCCCTGAATTTACCTCAGCAATGCCAGTTTGCACCACCTGTAGATCTAACTGCTTATCCTCCTCACTGTTCTTCCAGGAATCGTGGTGGAGCCCCAGCATTTCCTAAATGCACTGTCTTCTTTCTTTTTGTTCCAGAGTGTTTTGGTTTCTAATTCTTCTGTGCTTGTACTAGAAAGCCCGAACAACAACATATTCTATTCTGTCTTTTAGGCCCCATCTGCAAAAGACATTTTTTGAGAGCAGAGGTGGGAAGGAGAGGTCAGACACAGATGCCTTTGGCCACTTGTAAGGTTGCATGCCTTTAAAAAGAAAATAATACAGAAAACCAGGAAATTCATTCAGGAGAGACTCAAATTGAATTTTTCAGGGTAGTATGCAATCTGGGGAAGCATGAATCTGCATTTTCCCCACTGGCATCAGGGCCTCTCAGGAAGTCTGAGGCAGGAACATTTTTGAGTCTGAGGCACTATTCTTTCAGCTTTCTTCCCAGACCCCACAGAGAACCACCCAGGCAGACTAAAGATTCAAGCAGATAACTAAGATCTATGCAGTTATCTCTTTTGAGCTGACCTGCAGTAAGTGGCTGTATGCCTGCTCTTAAACTTGAATAAATGTGAGCTAAAATGCATTAGCTAAATGGAGGGATTCAAGGTAAAATATTTTATTTGCATTTAAAGCAGGATACATGATATAGGCAGGTCCTGTGACTAAGCTGATGTGTGGTATCCTGCCACTGAGGGAACCAAATTCAGTACAGCAGTCCATACAGAGAGTGTACTCGCCCTTCCTTTACTTCCAGGTTCAGTACAAGGAGGCAGGAACTGAAAACCAGTGACAGTGGTTAAAAGTCTCTGCTTTACAAACAAGGTTTTACAAAGATTCATCCCTGAAGCTCACCAGGTGTTTAATCAGAGAGTTTCATTGCATTCCTTTGTGCTCTTGCCTTTAACGAGGTCTGGCTCAATCACTGCAGTGCTCACCAGTGGAAGATCTTCCACCACAAAGCCTTGACATTAGAGATCTCCGTTATACATGTTTCCCAAAAGTAGATGATAGAATAGCATGAAGGGATCAAATTCTTGCTGTTAACAACCTTGTGGTGTCAAGGGTAAGTCAGGCACCTTGTATTAGCCTCTGTAACAAGTCATACTGCTCTTTCCATGGGAGTCCAAGAAACAAATGCTGCATGTGGCCAAGTTCGAATCATAGTTGTTTGTTTACAGACCAGCCTTCCTCTCACCATGCCTATCTCATTCCTCTGCCTACAACTCCACTCCATGTATCCTCTGGCATGTTGGAAGCCCAGGAGCTGAAATGTCATGGCTTGTGACCAGTCCACCTTTGTAATCTGAGGTCATGTCTTGTTTCCCATGCAGTTTTTGTTTTTATCAAGAAGGTCTAGAGCACATCCTCTCTGCGAAGTTTTAATTTAGTCCTTTGTCAGACAAATCTCATATGGTGACTAATGCAGGAAGAAAGATTGGGTAAACAGTCAAATAAGGTGGCAAAGATTTGGCCCTGAGTGAAGACGCTAACTATAAATGCAAATAGGAAAGGTAGACTGGGGGAGAGAAAAAATGCTGGCTTGCATACAGCTTTTCTACAGAAATAAATAAATTCAGAACATTTTTAGACACAGGCTGAATAGAGTATAATGCTGTATTTGTCCTCAGCTTTTATCACAACTGAGAGGAGTGAAAAATTGCCTCATCTGTAAGGGCTTGGAATATAATGAGCAAGAATGAGCTTCTCCGTCAGTCCTAATAGCTTTTCCTCTGAACAGATAGCTGCAGTGGGGGAGATGTCACTTCTTCCAGCAATTACTGAGTAGTGCTAGTAAACTACAGGTTTGCCTCTGCAACTCAGCTGGCTAGTAAGAAATATAGACACCTTCCATGGTGTGCTGTGGAGCATCAGTTACAGACATAAATGTAGCTACAAATGCACACAAAGAAAGGATACACATGAAAATGCATACAGAGAAAAGGTCTAAAAAACATGTAGCCAAAAACTGTTGTGCTCCATCATTTTAAATACATAAAATAAAACTTTATTTGAACTAAACTTTGCAGTAACACCAAATTTGCTGAAAATATCTCTCTATGGTAATATATTAATACATACATCTAAAATACAGAATATATACATACAAAACATATCTTTATGTATGTACCATATATATATTCACAAGTTCATTCTGAGCAGCACTGAATATGTTCTTTTAAGTCCCTAAAACCATAGGTTTATTTAACTTCTAAACTTAAACAGAAGTAGTACATGTTCTTACGTACCACTAGATGGTGACTTGTGTAATGAGTTGTTGCCTTTTATCCTAAAGTACATTTCTCTTTTTGTTGGAATGAAATAGAATCACAACATTACTGCCTGCATTGTTAATAATAATTTAATAATTTACCTCTAAATATATTGCCATAAACATCCTGCTGGTTATAGGGATCTACCACAAAACTATGGAAAAATGAAAGGTGAACATGATCCCTGCTAAATTCCATTTGGGATTTTTAATCTGTGTACAATTCAAACATTTGTTTTGTTTTAATTTGTTTTGTTAATAGGGACTGCAGGATGTCACGTACAAATGATTAGGCTACAATTCAGATGTCTCCTGAGACAAAAAAGCATCCAATTACAATTATGTAATGCCATGTGCATCATCTTGTATAAACAGTAAGCCTTCACACATCAAGCAAAACTGTCACCCCCTGTGTGTGTTGTGTTCCCACTCAGAGCAACCTCTCATTTTAGCTATCTGCTATTAAAAGGCTGCTTCAGAATCATACTTGGCACCTTTCCCTACATGGTTGCAGCAACAAGATCGAACAAAAGCACTTTGTTTGGCAGCTGTAGTCTCGTTCTTCAGCTGGTCAGGGGATCAGAGTCTTATCAACAACAGGGTGTACCGAAAACCCACTCACTGCTTTCCTCCAGTGACACTTGTTGCTATTAATACTTTTCATCTGGCATAAATGATGAGAGCCTCAGATAAGTGGTGAAAGTTCACTGATGACTAGGCACTGAATAAGGAAAAGTAACATTGCTCACTCTCCCCTGTTAATGCATCATTGAGATTGGAAGTTATTAAGAGCTGAATTTGTCTTTTTTGTAGAACATATTCCAAAACTTCCTACAAAGAGGGGCCCAGTCTACAGGTGCTTAGCTTAGGCTGCCAACCTTTGTCAACAGCAATGCAAGTAATAATAATAATTCATTGCAATAAGACATGACTTCCTGTAATTTGGTTGCTACTGAACCGACTGTGATATGTATACATTATGGCTTTCAAAAGCACCTGAAGAATGAGACTGTCTTGAAGACCTTGGTTCCTGAAAATCAGACTCCTTTAAGGAGACTTAAAGTCTTCTATCACAAATCAGTTTTGACCTATACAATAGACCCCCTTTCTGTAAGTGATTAGTGAATAGTCTGTAATGCTGTGATTTGTAGCCCAGGAGTGTGAACAGGTATCCCCTTGCTTTACCTGTGCTGTCCTGCAGAGTGCCTGCCATTACAGGGGTCTTGTTCTCTCCACCAAAACAGATTTTCTTTTCTCATCTGTGAACTAGGTTTTGTTTTCTGGGAGCACTAACACAAGCTAAAGTTTTCATGTGCAAAAGGAAAGCCAAATGAGATTTTGGCTGAATCAAAATGTGTCTGAAGAACCCAAAGGCATTTGAACATCCTTCTGGTCTTCACCTACCTCCACTGTTGATTGATGTATTATAGCAAAGCCTTGTGCGTGGCTGGACTCCAGGCATTTTCTGGTACGGTGTTTATTAATGCCTTGCCAAGATGAAACATTTCTGAAACAAGATTAGCATCAGTATTCACAAGCAGAGGGTTAGCTCTAGAAATGGCTCAATCAAAAGATGTCAGAGCAGGCAGATATTCATGGGAAATTATTTGCAAGGGACACATTCTCCCCTCTTCAGTTGTGCTTAATGTTTGCTTCCCAGCATCAGATTCACTCTCCAGTTCAAAGCTTCAATGAGGAAAATACATAACTGCTTCCTAGAGTACAGCTCTGTTTATTTTCTGCTACCTTTCTGCCTGCAAAACTGCCTATTGATTTTTTAACGTGTGTATTTCTGTCCTAATGACTAATGACGAAGCCCTGAGCTGTGCCAACCCTGGAAAAACAGGTTGTGTCTGTGCCACACTGAAGTGGACATAAGAGGAATTATTTTCTCTTTTTGCTGGAAATAATCTCTGTTTGTGTCTTGCTAAACAGAGACTGCTCCTGTGTCCAGCTGTGTGGGAACAAAAGGGTTGGGAGGTGTCCTGGGAGAGCAGGAGCTTTGGAGGCACACGGAATTTGTGCTGAGCTCATAAACTGTTGGACAAAGACTTGGACAAAGACATGTGCCTTGGACTATCCCAAGTATGAGCATGGTTTTTAAATCTAGCTTTCTACCCTGGCGGGGTGTATCTTTGTAAGACACAGAAGTCCTTTATTTTCCGTTCTGCGGAAACAGCAACCAATATCCTGGCTTTTAAAACGGGTATACAGCCAAGCCTTGTGAACACAATATAGCTCACTTGCAGTGTCCTGCTGCGAGCCTAGTGACACTGTAACCATGATGTGAGCAAAACTGGCCTTAGCCAGAGCGCATGTCAAAGAGCAGTAACAAAACCAAAACCCAAGCCAAAAGCAAGTTAAAATATGGGATAAGGGGAAAGTGAGAGGAAAGTGGTGGTTATTCCTTATCGGTTTTGAAACAAGGGTTTTTACTAGATCTGTATTCTACCTTGCTTTTCACTACAACTTGTCAGATGGATTTTGAAATGTGAGTCAGAAATTGGTAGTTTAAAAAAAATTGCTCCCATTAAACTATTTTAGAGCATTATAATCTAATCAAGAAATTTGTTCTAAATTTAGCTTGCTTGTACTAGCTAGAGGGATTTTTAAAGACTGATCTGCTATGGCAAACTATACATGCACATGCTTCGTAACTCGTATCAGCTGAAGAGTTAATCCTTATAGAAAATGTGCATAACATTGACTAGAGCTCCTGTGATTTTCTGTTTTCCTGTTGAATAAAGTATCTGGGAACAACGAATGCAATACATTGCTCCTACTAATGCTGTAGCCTGTCCCTTTGTTTAATTACTGCAATTAATCTTAATCTGTCTTTGTTTGGCAACAGCTAGGTTAGGAAGAACCAGCTGAATGCTCTTCATAGAGACTGCTGTTTTGATCACTAAACTCACAGTCTTTTTTTTGGCAGAGAAAAATATGCAGCATTTATTGCAATCCGAGTAAATGCTGTATGGTTCTCCAAAATACAATTGTCTATTACTAAGGAAGTGGGAAAAATATTTGCTACAAAGGAATTTTTTTATATATATACACAGTAGAAAAATTAAATTCAGTGTGTCTAGAACATTTTGCCCTGTTCTGTCTATAAAAATGACACAGCTGTGTTGCACATTGTATGAAGCACTCACATAAGCATTTAATTCACTCATTGTAAATTAAGCTACATAAAGATGATGTAATAATTAGGTCTGAAACAGATGGAAGTCCTACTTTAGATAATACACTCACTAAAATAGCATATGCTGGCTTCCTTCAATTCTATACGTTTTCGTCTGTAAAGCTGTATTTTTGATCAGATGACAGTTGCTGAAAATAATAGAATAGGCAAGGTTTGCAGAAAATTTTCTGAGACAGAAGCTCTTCAGATTTTCACTACTGCTTTTTTGTAGGCATTGCTATATATTCATAGAACTCCATGTACAATTTCTTGGTTGTGATTCTAGGAAAACACAGTGAAGGAGTAGCAATCTCATGGAAATAAGCTTAAATTTTTCCGTTGAGTGTCAGTGAGTAGAATTTTACCCCATGTAGGCTGAAGGACAGTGAGCTGCTGTGGTCTCATCTGGGCAAAGATCAGCCACATGGGTCATGTGGTCTTTATCTACCCTTGATTATGTGAAGAACAAGACTGTGCATGTGTAGACAGGATGGAGCACGCTGTCTGGATAGTCACACTTCCAAAGGTAAGCCCTCTTTTGCAGGTGGGCCTCCAGCGTCCCTGTAAGAGGAAAAGGTTCTTTTGCTCCATTGCCAGTGTTCATTCATACAAGAGCCCAATTCAGCAAAGTTTCTACTGTTTTTAGCTCCTCTGGCCACAAACAAGAGCTGGTGTCCCATCTACCATGGCAGAACTGGGAGAGAACTGGAACCCAATGCAACATTTTGCAGGGCAGACGTTGCCTCATGAGTAAGCAGATAAAGACAGCTTCAGCAGGTTTCAGTGAGCCTTGGTAAGAAAATACTGGGTGTGCTGACAAAGGCATCAGGTATTGTAAATGCTGCAGAATAAAGTTGGTCATGGTACATTTGCAGTTTCTCTGTGTTAAAAGAATTCTAGGGATATAAGGATGTGCTAAAATTTGTGATAGCATTTTATGGCAGTGGCTAGTGTGCTCAGACCCTGGGCTCTGGATAATTTTCTTTTCAAAGTGACTAGATGTCTGATCTCTGTTCTAAAAAATCTTTAAATAGTAAGAAACCACCTGGATCTTTGACCTTATACATGTCTGCATTTCCTCAGCATGGGAAAGACATGGACCTGTTAGACAGGTCCAGAGGAGGGCCACAAAGATTATCAGAGGGCTGGAGCACCTCTCCTATGGAGACAGGTTGAGACAATTGGAGTTCAACCTGGAGAAGAGAAAGCTCTGGGGAGACCTTAGAGCAGCCTTCCAGTACATAAAGAGGGCCTGTAACAAAGATGGGTGGAAAACCTTTTTTCAGAGCCTGTTGCTATAGAACAAGGGGCAATGGTTTTAAACTGAAGGATTATCAATTTATGTTAGATATAAAAGAGGAAGCTTTTTACAATGAGGGTGGTAAAACACTGGAAAACATGCCAGAGTCTGTAAAATCAATGTGCTGAGGTTTTGAGTTGATGCATAATTTTGTGTTGTCTGGGTTAGACAAGGTAAGGCTGAAGAAATCCCTCTTTGGACCTACAATCCCAGTCCCTTTAACAGGGGTCTCTCTGCTCCAGGGAGTCAGTCATGTTTCAGACCATTTCTCAGACTCAGTATGAATGAGAGCAGATTAAAGAAACAATTAGCATTTATACCCCTCAATTTAATCAGTACAGAGTCATCCAGCTGTGACTGGGCAGCCATGACTTGTTTCCTGAAGGCCCAGTTCAGCACTAGGAGTACATGAGCTTGTGCTTTGCCAAGTAAACTTCAGTCTGTGCTTGCAAGATGTCCTCCACAGGGACGCAAATCTAAATCACATATATACACATAAAATGACTTCATGAGTGATTAGTTCCAATCTAAGAATTTTAAAAGCAAGAGATGGTGGTTTTGTTCATTTGAGGAAACATTCAGCATCTATTTATTATTATGAACAAACACCAACAGATTATAATTACTATTTTCTTTTCTTATTACTCTGGCAAACAGGAACAGTGCAGGGGAAAACTGTTTATGGCTCAAGGAGCTTACAAGCGAAGCATAAGACAAGGGATAGCAGATGAAAGTGATGCAGGTGTCAAAGTGGTCTCAGAAGTGAAGTTAATAAATAGATGTTTTATTTTTCTTTCGTTCTTAAAAAAAAAAAAAAAAAAAAAAGGAAATAAAATCTCAGGATGAAGCATAGTATTGCATCTGACCCCGAAAGAGAGTTATGTTATAAGTGCCTGGAAAAGATGGAAGGGAAATGAGGAGGCAGATTTTTCACAGAGGTGCTACAGATCCCAGTGCTGGTATCTCTCTTACCCACTGGCTCACAAATAGTCATCTTCTGTTGAGATTGTTGCCTCCCAGGAGCAGAAGAGCACAGACAGACTGTGAGGCTTTCTACTGTTTTAAGTTTGGGACACGGGTGTTATTCTTAAGAGGCGCTGAAATCAGACATCCAGGTTATCATGAAGAGGTTTTCATACACCCTATATGCTACTCCATAGCATTTCTGCTACATTTGTGATGCATGCTTTGTAGAAAACAAGTATTTTGTGTAAGCTTCAAAAAACAGTAAAACAGTCTTCTCTACTGCTACCCTTTATCTTCACCTGTCAGTCATGCTCCTAACTGCAGGCAGAGGCTTCTTTAGTATACTGCAGAGATGTGTCCCTTTGTTTGGTTTACAGATTCCTCACCAAGAACTTGTTTGTTTTTTGGCATTATTAAACAGCTGATTTTGCAGGAGCATGTTTGAGCTATGGTTTGTTTGCCAGCAGTTTGTAATAAGCCAAGAAAGAGCAACAACTTATAATCAAGTCTATTATGACTACATTAAGATTACAGTAGAGAAAGGAAATTAAACAAAAAGAAGAATTGCAGAAGTGCAGCTGAGAACAATGAAGATATCTGAGCAATGTTGTAAACACTTATTACCACTTACATAAGGTCCACATGCCTGTTTACTCTCAAGCCTGAGACTGAACAGACTTTCCTTTTAAGGCTGCCCTCAGATAAGGTCAACCTCTGTTAATATGGAATCATATTAAATACAAATATTTTTCTCAGCAGCTCTCTTTGCAATACTGAAACCATTCCTTAAGTGGCCAAACTCTTCCTTCACTCTTGACAATTTTTATTATTGAACAAACAACAGAAATGCAGGTGAGATGATAAAAATCACAGTGGAATCTATCAACCTTAGGAAAAAAAATAAATACTTAACATACATAAATTTAAAATTTAAAAATAAATACTAATTACCATAGATACACAATGGAGAACCAGTGTTTAAAATGCATTAATGCAGATACACTTGTGAGTGCAGAAAATAGGTTTTAAAGTAGGTACAGTGTCAGTTTGGACCTGAATGATCACCTTCTTCTTGATGTGGGGAGGGAACAGAAAGCAGAAAAAGTAAGTACAGACAAGCCCCTAGCAGAGAGGAAGCAGAGGTACCAGGCTCCACAGAGAGAAAATGGGCATAGTTTTTGTAAGTCAAATCTGTTTCCCGGTTCTCCCATCCATGACATTTGCTGTGGGAGAGGCGTTGGTGATGGCTGACAATACCGTCCGTCTGCCTTGCACCCCACGCTGCCGCCCGGCCCACGCGCTCCCAGCAGCTCCGTCTTGCCAGAGTTCAAACAGCAAGGGCAGTTGCAGCAGTATGCAAGGTCCAGCCAGCAACAGAGGCATCTTCAATACTGAAAAGCATGTTTTTAAGGGATTGGTCTCCTCATGCAATAATTGCTACAAAATGTCTGTCTTTCTCTGCCAGCATCTTTTGCTGAAAATTTTAATAGCAGACTTCAGATTATTTGGCCACAAAGTGGATTGAGGCTTTGTTCAATTGGCTACTCTGCCATTAAGATCAGTTGCTTTCCCGGGATTGAATTTGTCTAGAAAAGAATTATTCACTGTGTTTTCAGAAGGCAGGATTGTATTTCAGCATTTTGCCAGAGAAGGCTGCTGAGGCAGAAAGAGAACAGAGAGAAAGAAAATACATAGCATGCTGTGCAAATTATATGGTCCTCCTTTCTTCTCTGCATAATTCAGTCCTCACCAGATTTTAGCAGGCAGGCTGCTCTCAGTTTTCCTTTCAGAAGCTGATGATTGGAAATGCCAGATCTCCCCTATTTCTCTGCCACAGAGGAAACATGCACCTCCAAACACAGTAAATGACTCCCTCAGAATGGAGACTGAATAGCTGGAAATCATTACTTTTCCCCCAGGTTTCCCCTCTGATCTTTTTGTCATTTAGGGTTAGCCTAATAGCATTAAACCAGAAACTAGCTGATGGAGGTACAGGTGAATTAAGCTTATTGAGACTGAAGAGACAAGCTCTTTTCTTCAGTACATTTACACTGAAGTAAAGCTGCTGGGAAGTCATGGATCTGTCCCACTAGAACAGACCTACATACAGGGGAGGGGGCATTTCTACCCTCTCTCTGCAGGGCTTTCTGCTCTCATGTAAGCAGTTGGAGGGGAATTCTTATTTTTCTTAGGCACAGCCCTCTCGATTACAGCCAGCATTACCTGCCTTCTGGGAATTAAGTCAGTGCCTTTGAAAATTAAATCATGGGCAGGTTGCTGGTTTTGCAGCAGTTGAAGACCTGAAATGCCTTTCAGGCTTCATAGAAAGAAAAGTGAGATTTTTTTCATACAGAGAGGATGACATGATAGTAACCTTTTTTCAGTGCAAAACCCGAGAAGACCAGCTAAGAACATAGAGGTGAGCTGCCTGGCAGAGGGGCTCTGGTGGTAAACTCTTTAAGGAGAAGGGAAGGCAATCCGAGGTCTCATGGGTCAGCAGTTGGCCCTAAAGGGAGGTGTAGGAATTTTGGGTATTTGCAACCCAAAGCCCTGCCTGGCCACACAAAATCTGTAGCCTGCAAAAGCCTAACACAGCAGCATAGCACCTGTCCAGTGTATGCCAAAGCCATATTTTAAGTGTGGATCTGAGCTCTATCCACCCATTAAGAAGTATCTGGGTGCAAGTGCTCTGTGCAATGCAGAGATGCAGGGACAGGATGAATAAAGGCCAGGACCGAGCCATCCCCTACCTCTGTGTGATCATGACATGAGCAGCAGCCAGAGCTGCCATCACTTATCCCATGCCTGTGGGAAGCACTGGATATCTGGTGTTTGATAGGGAGCTCCCCAGAGAGACCCAGCATTACAGGCTGTGGAAGCACAGAGACGAGTTAAAGACAGTATGGCAAATAGGCACTGGAGATGATGGGGCTTCTGCTCATGCACCAGCCCATACTGCTGTGCTCTGTGACTCCTTTACTGTGCATCCAGATACTGTTTGTGTTTTCAGTGATCTATAAATTAGATTAAAAATGGAGAGATAAAGCCTGCCATACAGGATCAGGCTGCTGAGGCATCTGTGCTCGTATCCTCCTTTAGGACCAGCTGCTCTGAAAAAAGGCTCACAAAACTCAGTAAGTGGCATGTAAAGGAATAAACTCCTCCCTAGTCCTTTCTCACAGAAACTTTGTTCAGCTCGAAGCTTGGCTACATTTAGAGACATTTAGAGATACTTTTTTTTTTCAAGGGGGGAAGAATTTTTGTGTCATATTAAAAGAGCTACTAATTAATGAAGCATTTTTATGATGAAAATTAATTTGTACTTATGTATGTTTGTCTATTTTGTTGTGAATACAAACATATAGCATCCTCCTACACCTATTTACCTCAACATAGTTCTATGTTTTATATAGTCCTACTATATATTTGCAATATGCTCAGTTTCTCCCACAATTTAATAGGCAGATCTCTCTCCATCCCTTTCGTGGAATACCCTTTCTTCTCATCTCTCATGTCACTTCAATAAAAAGCCAAAATCCAGAGGAATATAATAATGCTATACAAACATTTGAAATGTGAAAAGAAGTGAGAGAAAAACAGTTTTGCTTACCCAAAACTGTGAGGGATAAAATGAAGGCTCATCAGCTCTGTGTAAAGAAGCAGAAATTCAGGTCAGGTATAAAGCTTTCCCAGTGCTAGAGCAGATCAGGTTGTGGAATTAACCACATGAAAATATCACTGAGTCACATCAAAGGAGGGATCGTGGAGCTGGAGGCTGTGGAAATTGCATTGGCATTGGAATGCAGCTAAAGAGTCCCAGTAAGGCTGGCTCAGCTGCCTGACCCTGCCACCACCACCTGGGGGTCAGTTTTTATTTCATGCACAATTAAATGCGACTTCTGCTTTATCTGCAGGTAACAAGCTTGTTGTGCAGCTCCTGGTGCCCCTAGAGTGAAGTCTCAGGTTATGCCTAAGCTTATCCTGCCTCAAACAGATGCGAAGAGAGGTGACTGCCCCGACTCCCTGGGCTGTGCTCTCCCTGGGAGCCTAGGCGGCACAGGACAGCTTCTTTGTGGGCAAGGTTGGCAACAATGGAGGGAGGAGTGACAGCTGCTTCCCACACCTGCAGCAGGTGAGACGGGAGACCAGCACAGTGGTCACATGGAGCTGTACCTTGTACCACTGTGGTTCATGTTGACCACTAGCTAATGAGCTGGAGAGAGCAAATAGCAGAGACAGGCAGAAAACAGCTGTCCTGGCATGGCTGTAGGCATATCAAGCACAAACACTGACTGGTCACTGCCATTTCCTGATGTCAGACTGACTGGTTTACCAGGTGCCAGCAGCCAGTGGGAGGGTTCTTGTTCCACCACCAGCAGTCAGACTTGCACTGGGACAGGGAGCAGCCAGCCCGGTGGAGCGAGTTGCTTTGTGTGCAAACACACAGTGCCATGTGCCATATGTGTTTGTGTGTTATATGTTATAATCTGTGTTCCTCTCTTACTGTAATTTCCTTCAAATTACTTTTTTCTGCTGCATCTTTCTCACTTCCGTGACAGTACCACTTTCCCAGTGACCTGACACCTGAAATGGAGGTTTTAAATGAAGGCAGTGGCTTTGTAATCTGTGTCAGATTACTGCAGGTTTATTTTTGAGAGTGCCACTAATGTATACATATTCAATAAAGAGGGTGTGGAAGGCTGTAATCTGTGGTTATTGTATGTTATGTGCATTGCCATGATCTATCCTTCTCCTCAGGGATGTGTTGGTATTACTGCAGCTGGTCTCCTGTGCTGGACACTCAGCAACTCTAATCCTGGAGAGATAATTCCTGTTTGGCTTGCATTGCATTTGCATGAATATTCATCATTATATCAAATGAAGATAAATTGCTGGTAAGAAAATTATTTGTAAGGAGGTTCAGAATAGTTTTCTGAGAAGAAGTCTGTGCTAAAAAAAGCCGCCTATTTATGTACATGAATTGTGTGAGGATTATCAAATAAGGAAAGCAGGATACAATGTAGTTAAGTGTGTGTAACACTTCTCCACACCTCTACACACCACCGTGGGAATTATCTTCCTTTCCCCTATAAACCCCTTCTTGTTCTGGCAAGAGAGGATCTGGAAGGCAGCTGCCAACACTAAATGAATTGCACAACAACCATTGCCTACATCACACTGGGCTGCAGATACTTTTTATTTTCATATTTTCAGTTTTTCACTTATAAATGTGGACTTTAAAGTCCAAAGATGATTGATTTGCTGTAGACAATCACAGACTCACTTAGACATACCTGTGTGTCTTTCCTGTTTATCTGACCTTGTCTTAAGGGGAATTTCTTGCTAGCGAAGAGTAGGGCTGAATCTGTCATTAATATTATTTACTAGAATCATGTGCTGTTCTCCTGCTAAATAAAACCCAAACTCACACAATCTCCTGGAAAACAAAAAGAATATGTTACATATTTATAGATCTCTCATCAGGCCATACTAATTATAGGCTGTTGCCTTCTGCTCAGACTCAGAAAAAGCAGTATGCACAAATATTCAAGTGAAACAAGCATGCAGTATCTTGCATGCTTCCGTGGGTAAAAGGGGTTTTTTTAAAGTTGAAGCAAGTATATGTTCTGTGTGTGAGTATGGAGTGAAACAGTACATTGTAATTTCTGCTGAGAATCCAACCAAAACCCCCAGTAAAAATATTGCCTGAATGAAACACCTCATATTCTATGCTTGAGAACACTTTCAGCACCTGTAGCTACAGATCTGTGGCTTTGCTTGAGGAGTAATTAAATTCTTCCCACCTTCCTGGAGATAGATTTGCAGGTCCAATAAATTACAGGGACATGCAGGTAATTAGATGGCTAAATGCTGTCATTTACAATTGTATTTATTTAACCTACAATCTTATACTTACAGCTGACTGGATATTAGAAAGAGTGAATGTGGACTCACAGGCTGTTTCAAAGCATTGGGTCTATGGTGCCTCACTAGGTCTAAATTGATGTAACAATTTTCCCTTACATTTATGTTATATTTCTTGTCTTGCTTTTCATCAGCCCCTTGCATTTCTCCCATTCTTATTAGACACAGGCTAAATCACTTTCCCTATTCCCTGCTACATGCTTTGTGTCTCCCACTCTAGCCAAACCCCCTTCCTTCTATTGTCCTTGTGATTTGAAAAATGTCTCATGTTTTTCTGCTCTGGAAGGTAAGTTTGGTTAGAAGGCCACAGGTCACAAAGCTTGGATAATTCATGTACAAATACATTTGCACTAAAGGTTAGACACTTGCATCATCCACTTTTCTAGCCTGCAGTGCTGGATAGATAATATGTGCAGTAGCTAAATAGCAGCCTTATGTTTTTTAAAGGTTATGTTGCTTTTAGCTTATCTGAATTACACTGAGCATGGTGTTACTGGCATTTCATGTCATCAGGGTTACCTTTTTTCTGACAAATAATACAGAAATACCCATAAGCTGCAACATGATTTAAGCTCTTTATGATGATTATGTTTAAGGTAGTCTTACAGAAAAATGCAGATTCAAGTTCAGTCAGAAAAGTAAACTTTTCTCAGGGCTGTGGTATAAATGTGAGCTTTCTCCCCATTCCTTTCTACATATTCCCAGACATTTATTTCAGTCTGAAAAACTATCAGACTACTTTCCATATGATGTAAAATTTTTAGGTCATATTTTAGGCAATCCTTTTTGTTGAACTAAAAGAAAATAAAACAGAAGGTAGAACATTTCTTCAGTTTTAAATTAGAGGAGAAATAAAACAGTTTCTCCCTGTGTGAAACCAAGTCTCTCTTAGAGCCACCCAAATGGATAAAGATGGAAAAAAACCCAAAACACCAACATGTCCCCTACAACTTCTCCTGCAAAACAGCAAACTAAATAAAGGAAAAAACCCAGAAAGTAGGCAAGTTTCTGCCTCTTTTCTGTGTCTGGGGGGTGAGGGGGGGGGGAAATTGTTCTTTTGTCTTTAAATAATATCTAATTCGGTAAAACTTTTAGGTGTTGGATAAGTTATCAACCCACTTTGATTCAAGCCAACACTTTGAATCACATGTGGAAGGCAGTTGGAGGCCTGATACATCTAATGAGTTGAAAATTTCTATGCACTAACTTCTAAACTAGACTTCTTTTATCCATGCACAAGTGACAGCTTCAGATTACACAAGCGGGACGCTGCAATCTGTAGGGTTCAGGATAGAATTGCTGTACCAGGGCTCTCAGCCTCTCTTCCAGCTTTGCAGATTATGGGTCACTTGAGAACCAAGGAGAGCTGTGGAGATGAAGCAGGGAAATTTGGCATAATGAGAGAACAATTCTTTGTTTTGGTGCTGTACAAAATCTCAGTGCAGATGATGAGACCATTTCCTGCCCTGAAGTTCACCAAGACTTTTGGAAAAAAAATAGAGCAAAGGACACTACTGAACAAGATGAAACATAGTAATCAAACAAACCACAACTTTGTTTGAGATGGCAGAAGAAGTGAGACACTAACATGGTTTTATTTAATATGAAATGGATTTAAAAATAAGCATTTGCCTAGCATCAAGATTTGAAATTGTGGCTGAGGAAGAGCACTAAAATTACTTGAAGATGGAACTAGAAGAACATTTGCGCATTATTAGAGTCAGGTCAGGCAGCTGAACCTAGAAGGAAATGACAGGAAATGTTGGCTGATGCAGCAGTAGAGATTCTCCTGTGGGGGTTCTGGAGGACAACAAGCTGACCTGGGCCAGCATTGTGCTTCTGCTATTGTGAGAAATAACTCAATTGAAATTTCAGAGACAGCTAAAAACTGAGAAGCAAACACCTTTATTAACACCACATGCTGGGTGCCTCGGCCTGTGGGAGGGTCTGAGCACACACAAGGTGTGGGGATCACACCTTTTATGGTCTCTGACATTTGCACGACCACCCCCTCTTGGAAGTCAACCCCTCCCAGGTTGGGCTTCACTCCCTTTCCTTAAGAGGTGAGAATTCATGGATAATTGGATTTTATTGGCTGGCACAGGGCCAGGGAAGGCCCCTCCTCTCTGGGGAGTGTGCCCTTTCTTGGAGGCAAACTCCTCCCTGAGCCCACCCCACATTGCCCCTTAGAAGGGGGAGATAATAAGGTGGGTGCTTAACCCTTTTTGGTCACTTTTAGGCAGGAAAAGCCATTATGACTTTGCTGGAATTTTCCTTCCCTAAAAGGAAAGTGTGTGAATGCCCAACTCCTATTGGCTGCCTTAAGGTGGGAAAGGCAGTTATGCCTTGTTCAAATTTACTAACTGTTTCAAGACAAGCTTGGAAATTTTGTTTTAAAAAACTATGAATCCCTATCCCAGCCACCAAGGTCCCTTGGCAATGGGTCCAGATGGGATCTGTGTCACCTGTTTTATACCTCCAACACCCCATAAACTCCCCATATACAAAATGACCCCTTGGTAGCCCACACACAAAATGGCCTTCAGGCAACCCAACACAAAACGGCTCCCAGGTGTCTTGTCTGTCCATCTTTCACCTGCTTGTAATGAAACCGGTTTTTATTCCTCAGACCACCACAGAGGCAAATCAGATCCTGGGCTCTGTCCTCAGGAGCATTACCAGCAGAGGTAGAAACAGGACTATCCCACTCTATTCAGTGAAGGTGAGCATTTGAATGTTTAAGGAAGGTTTATTTTGGTGTAGGACTGGAGAAGGAAATGGTTAACATAAAGAAGCACAGAGTCATGGCTGAAAATAGAAAACAGAAAGGTTTAGGTTAGACATCAAGAGAAGTACCAAATATACCATTGGTATATGACTCTGACTTGTGAAACAGTTCCTTAGAAAATGTGGAAACAGATGATGTAAAGAAATCTAAGGGGAGAATACCTTGAGAGATAACACTACTAAATATATCTGTCTGGTTGTGCCTGTTCGGATACAGAGAGAGAAGACATGAGTGGTTCTTCCCATCCTTTAATGTACTGCCTGGTACCAACACAGTAAGAGGGATGCAGCCCCCTGCTACGCTGTGTGCCAGGTTAACCAGGGACAAGCTTGTGTCCATGAAGGTCTCGCTTTAATGGCATTGGGGAGGTCTCTCCACTGGTGTTAAGAAATAGCTTGCTTTACATTTCAACTCTATCTATGAAGCTGTTGCTTGGATATAAAATAACACTATGGTACCTTTATAGAAAGATTACTAGCTCTTTGTTCTCTATTGAGAAATTTTATATTGTCAGAATAGCATAAGGAATATATTGCCAGAAAGGGGAGGAAAAGACATCATGAACCTTCAAGGTGTAAGTGAATCATATTATCCCTCTTGGTAAATATACAGTGGGTTATTCCTTGACAAGGAACATTCATTCACCTTCTTTTCTGCATATTTTTCATGTTGAGTGAGTAGGAAGGCTGTGATAAAGGGTACTTGATTTGACATTACATTTATTTATGACCTAAAAAACTTGGTATAGACCAAAAACACTGGGCCAGAGAGAGAGACTGAGAGCTGGCTTAGCAGTTAAATGTAGACCTAAGAGCCAAGAAATCCCCAGTACTAACAGTACTGCCTTCAGTGATTTATGGAGTGGCCTTGGGCACTGTTAAAACTTAGCAAGTATTTTGAGGTTGAAGAGAGCAATGTGTTTCTACTAAGAGGGTATAATGAGGCTTTAATTAGGGTAAAATTGGCTACTTCTCTGCTGAGATGGAATAACTGTTGAAGATGTGAATATATAAATACACTACTGAAGCTGAAAAGAAAGCTGTTGGTCCTTCTGACATGACATCTTAAGAATGGGCCATAGGACAGTTTCAGTAAGTATTTCAATAGATATTGTATATAGTTTTGTTTGTGCCACTGTTGTTATCAAAGGTAAGCACTCTTTAATTAATTTTAATTTATCATTCCTTCTGATTGAAAAGTTTGTTTTCATTTCAGTACAATTCATATAAACCAATATATACTCAAGATGAGTGGAAACTTGGCCACATTTCCTTCCCACAGGAGCATTAAGCCAACTTTGACACTTTATACATTTTTAATTAAATCACTGTGATCTTTGCAGACCAGTGTTTGCTCTGACAGATTTTTTAGCTTGAAATTCAAAGGTAAATTATTTTAACAAATGTGCACAAAGATTAAAAAGTGAATCCCTTCAGTGTTGAGATTGCATTGTCTGTTATCTCTGTTTTCAGTAAAACAGATGGTTCATATTGCAAATGATGCATGAATAGTACTTTCCCAATGTGATGCAAATGGATCTGTGAAAATGGATCTGGCATTGTACAGAGGAAAAGAGGCTGATACTAGTAGAAACTTCTTGGACAAACGTCAGTAATGAACATGTTCTTTGATTATGTTTCACCACCTTTCAGAAAGCAAAGCATGTTCAGAAAAATTTATCAGAGAAAAAGATGTACTTTCAGTGACTGTTTGTTTCAAGGAGAATAAACCAGCTCAGTAAGCCAGCAGCTGGTGCTGCTGCTGATTCTCATCATCACTTTTGGCAAGTGCATTTACTCAGTGTCTCTGGGTCAGCCTTTGTAACACGAGGGTCACAGTCTTCTACTGTTTAGCATCTTTCTGGTTTATTCAAACCATGCAGGTTTGGGGCAGAATTTTTCCCCCAGTGACACACTGCTGTATCCCAGAAATTGGTAACTAGCCATAGTGTGATGGGAGCAGTAGTTCCCTGAGCTAAAATGACCTTCTACATGCACTGGATTGTATGGAATAGGTCTGTCATCTCTTATAACACAAAAAAGCCATTTCACTTGAACAGAGTTTCTCACCTCACTGTGCTTACAATGAAGTATTTCCTTGAAATTCACCACTGCTGTTTTAAGCAAATGAGAATTAGGTCTAAATTTCTCTGTAAGTTCTCAGTTTAGAACAGGACTTAATGAACTTTCATTCTGTTCCTACAGCTGTCAGTGTATGTGTTTCAGTGATTAAAATGAAATACATTCCCAGGCTGGCAGTTTGCTGACCAGATTTACATACTCTTTTCAGTTACTGATTCTTTGAGCTTTTGAGGAAAATTCAGAGTTATCTGAACAAACCACTATGCAAAAATGGGCTCTTGTCCTTAATCATGGTATTAAAAGTGCCCAACAGCCTTAAAATGGAGCACCCCAGTCACCATGTCACCACCTTCTCTTTTTTTCTGTTTTATTTCACTGAGTATCATAGATCACAGAATGTATAGTGTTGGTTTTGGAAAAGGGATGAATGAGTTATTTATTTGGGTGTTTGAGCCTTGTAGCCTAAAGGTTTTACAAATTTATGAAATGTCTGGGAGAGCAGCTGCAACAGGTTGAGCTGAAGGATGGGAAAACCATGCTCATAAGAAATAAGAACCCAAGCTTTTGCTTCTATTTGCACATCAGACTACCTTGCACATTCTGATCATGTTCATTTTCCTGTGTGTATTGCATCTATTCCACATGCCTCCCAAGATGGTCAAGATTTGCCTCTCAGTCTTAAGTGCCATAATTGATTGCAAATTACCTCCTGAAAACATTCTCTTTTCCCTATTCAAAATTACCTTCGGCAAAGAACATTAAAACCTCTATCTTTGCACAGTTTCCCAGAGGACCAATGAATTTCAACCTTGTTTGCTCTGTGACTCAATTCAGAGCACATAGGTGATGAGATCAAAGATGGACGCTACTGGGAAGAATCTGAGAGACCCTGGCAAAGCAACGTGATATCCAGGATCACCAGTGGGAAGGGCAGAGAAGGCTCATGCAGGGCTGAGAAAGGAGTGTGACAGAGCATGTGGAAATAAGTACGGAAATTTGAAATTATAAAAACCCCCAGAAGTTTAAAATGCCATGAAAGTTTGCCTGGTTTTAGTTGTTGAACATTGTACAACCTGCCCTCTCTGTGAGCTTGCAGGGGTACCTAATTCCTCTATTAATTACTGGTTTTATGGCATACTAGGAACTTTTGTGCATATGTGCTTTGGAGCTCACCAAACTGGAAGCCATGGCTGAGGTTTGCTCCTTGCCTAATAGAGAAGTCTGACCTCGGAGGGGGCTATCTGGCCGATGTAGTGAGTCATGGAGGCAAACCTTGTAAAATGAAACGTTCAATAATCTGTATGTGGAGTCACATCCATTTTCACAACATCTAGAATGCCTCCCCTGACTTTTCTGGGCTCTTTAGCCTAAATACTCCATGAAGTCTTTGTACAACCAACAGTTGCTGCTGCTGCTTTTTTTCTGGAGCAAGAAGAGAGTGTACATTTTTGCATCCATTTGTGTGGCTTCTGGGGTGTTTTCTGCTTGTAACATTCTCTGGCAATGCCCTGTCCTGAGTCCGCCTTTGGCAGCAGCCACTGCACTGAGGGGCCATGCAGGCAGAATAAATAACAAGGCAGTGCTGAAAGGCTTTTCTTGATACAAATTGCTGTAGGCTGGGAAGAGAGAGCATATTTTCTTAGCTGAGAAAAGTCCCCCATGGCCACTGCTGCAGGAAACAGATCTGTTGTTGTTAATCTCTGTTCTGGAAAGAGACAATAACTTTTTGATGTTCTTTGGTTTTGCTGTACAGTCTGCCACAGCAGTCAGCATTAGCAAAACCGGACCCATTCTAATCTGTTCAAAATATCAGTTATTTCTGAATGCTGATTACTCAGGCAGACTGCACGGCAGAGCTGTGAGAGCTTCAAAAGCAGGGCAACAAATCATTGAAGTGCTGAAGTGGCAATGACACAAAAAATGGAGGCAGGGTACAAGCAATCCACTTAAGGGACCTGAAAAAGCTGTAAAGAAAAAGAACTGTGGCTGAAAGACAGCTGTTAGATGAAGAACGCATTTACTCAGCACTTGCTAGACTCCATCTAGGGTACTGTGTCCAGCTCTGCCCCTGGCCCCACAATACAAGAAAGGCACTGATGACCCGGACAAGTTCAGCAGAGGACCTTCAGGACAACCAGGGCAGGAACACCTGTCTTGTGAGGAGAGTCTGAGAGAGGGAGTCTGCTTCCTTTGGGAGATGCAATGCCTTTGGAAGGACTTAACAGCAGATACCTGATGTGTACAAGGAGGTCACTGAAAAGCTGTTCATATTTGGACATGTCATATGGACCAGAGACAGTTGGATTCTCACTAGGTTTAAGGGAAAGCTTTTTCACTGCAAGGGGCCTGTCCAGAGAGCTGTGCAACCAGTCTCCACTCCAGAAGGCTTTTCAAGACCCAGCTGGACAAACCCTCAAGCAACCTGGTCTGAATTCAAAGCTGACCCTGCTTTACAGAGGGGCTTAGGCTGGAGACCTCCAGATCCTTCTCACCCAAGCTACTCTGAGCTCCTGATGGCCAGACCTTCATCACACTAAATATAATGGCAGCTCTGCACAGCTCACTACATATCAGTTATCACTCAAAACTCTCAGCCACTAAACTAACTCATAACCTCAAAAGACAAACACTCAAGCCTTCCTAGGATCCTGGCAATATTTTGATTCTCTTAAGAGACAAACCTGGAAAAGTTGATCTCAGCATCTTCAGTAAAGTCAAAGCAGTTTAAGGCTGCAGAGAGCATGAAACAATGGTTTCTAATCAGAAACAATTCCCTGCTTCTGGTATATTAAGCCTGAAACCTCGTGCCCTGAGGTCATCAGTCCTCTTAAAGATAGGCTGGTGTTGAGTGCTCTGACTTGGCTTAGGTGGGCCAGCAAAGTCAAAGAGTAGGGTACCAGGAGTAGTTTGAGAAGCTCTTTTCTTTTAGACTGTGACAGAGGAAGTTGTGTTAATCTTCTTACCACACTCTCCGGTTTGCTGTTATTATGCGCATATAATGGTTCTCTGCTTTAAGTCTCCCAGTGTAATACAGAAGTAAATGTAAGCCACAGAGCTAGTGCTATATAAGTGTTAAAGAGGGGTAAACAACAGCTATCAGTTAAAATTTAGCACTGTAGAAAACACATGAAGGAAGTTAAAGAAATTACAGGAAAAAAAATGTCTGCCAGGTTTCGGACAAGAACTTTTAAAGCCACGGTACAAGCAAATGAAATAATAAAAGACCACCTTTTCAAAGTGAGAATAGGACCATTCATAACTGCAACAGGCCAAAAAGGAATGAAATTGTCAGTAGATTTTCTATTCCGTACTCAGAGAAAAGTCGGTGATAAGCCTATGCCATCTTAAATGTTTCCCAGTTCAATGAAAACAAAGGAAAATTCTACCATCTCTTTAAGAAGAATGTTTATAAATCATCAAACATGAGTAACTTGCATCGAAATATACAGTAAGTTATTCCAACCTTTGGTGATGGTACAGTAAAAAGGCTTTCCTTGATACAAGTTGCTGTAGGCTGGGAAGAGAGAGCATATTTTCTTAGCTGAGAAAAGTCCCCCATGGCCACTGCTGGGGGACTTAAATGGGCAATCTGGGTTAAACTGGGCAATCACCTTGCTATCCTGACATATATCCCATACAGAAAAACAAAAAAAGGTTTAATTAATAGAGATGAAAGGTGGGAATACCATTTCATGACAGTCAGTATGATGCTATTAAAAAGTAAATCTTGCCAAAATGGCTTGGTTTTACTATGAATTATGTGTTTGGCTGATAAACACTGTTGTGTAGACATGGAAGATTTCTATGGCTTAATGTGTATTGTTTGCTGGCATAGGATAATCTGAGCTTTTAAAAAATGAGCAACTGCATGGCAAGGTTGCAAAAATGAGCAATTAGTGTCAATAAAGCTTGGATAAGATGATTTTAGAACTTGCTAAATGGCAAATTGCAAAGCTGTTGCTAACATGAAATTTCCCCCGAATGAATACATTTCTAGTGGCATCCCATGGTGTATGTACTAGAAACAATGTAGACCAACCTTTTTAATCAGTGACCTGGAAAAAAAAAAAGCAACATTCCTGTTGATTTAAAACAAATCTGTGAATGTCACATATGCTGCTGGAATATAAATAATGATGAGAACATGACAACTATATGTAATGGTGATTAGGTGTAGGGAGTGTAATCAAATAAAGCTTTTTAATATGGCTGAGTCACACAGGCATAGACTGTAGGTTGGATCTGCAGCTCTGAGGAGCAGCAATGCTGAGAAGAGTCTCAGAGTAGCCACAGTGCAAGCAGAGTCCCACTGCGATGCTCTGGCAATACAAGCAAATGTAATGTCTGGCTGCATAAACATGAGACAAACAAGCAGGAGCAGGAAAGTTATTTCACGGGAACTGAAATATTGCAGAAAGTTCTGATGCAGGCATCTTGAAAAACATGTTGGAAAATGAAAATGTTCAGAGATGATTTGAAGCCTGATGAGTTTGAGAAAATTCTGAGAGGGTTTGATCTATTTGTTGTGAAGTGGCTTGATAACAGCTGAAGCAGGAATAAAAGTAAGATAGGGCTCAGTGAATCCTTAATCTAGTGAGAAGAGTTCAACAAGAAACAAGAACAGGGGGTTATCAGGCTCTAATGCTGGGAGCCACAAGTGGTTGAAGTACAAGAAGATGCATTATTTTTTTAGCAGTGAAGTATGAATCTTCGAAAGAAATTACAAAAAGTCATGTTTCTGGATCTTCATCTCTGTCAAGAAAATACTTTGAAAAACAGGTTTTAATTAGACAGAGGTTACTTGGTGTGGTACAAGTAAAATTTCTTAAGCAATGAGTTGATTAAACAGAGAAGAGTCACTCTGAGATCCTCTCTCCTGTTACCCCTTAGGTCTCTTGGAGATGCCCAATGGATGGGCTTGTGAGGGTCATTTTATGCTTGTAATTATGTTTTTGGTTTAAATGCCTATAGGGTTTACTCCCAGCTGTGGGGCTGGGTGTGCTCTAGCAACACTGATCATCCTTTTGATTAGATGCTGAATGGTTATCACAGTCTTCTTTTCATGAATTGAGAATAGCTGTCTTTGTCTATTCCCCAAAGTTCTCCTCCAGGCAGGGAAGAAACACCAGAAAAATATCTGCAAACAGAAATTTGTTTTCTGAAACTTGTAATGTGTGAGAAAGAGGTATGAGCCATTGTGTTTTCTCCCTGGAAGGATCCCTTCCCATATTATTGAGGCTGGCCTTATTACAGCCATCTCCAGCTGGCAGGAAAGTTATGTATGTATTCAATAACAGCAAACATCAATGAAATGAGCCTTTAAAGCCCCTCACTGTGCTTGATTCACCTTTATTGTTGCAGTGGGATGGAAACTGCATTTCCAATAGCAGTAGCTGATGGACCTCAGGGACAGACAAAGGGAAACTGCTTCCAGCTGGGAAGAAAAAAATTAAACTGTTCCTGTGTACCCCAGAATAACCTCTGAAGCAGTCATGGTTACCAGATGGAAGTCAGAGCAGGCACCACTAACAGACATCACCCAGCTGAAGTGTATTTGGAGTGGCACATCCTCTGCCAGAATAAAATGGGGATGAGAGTCACTTTCCTAAATGTAGGTCACCTGTGCTGACTGGTGACTGGGGAGGTCAATACTGAATGGAACCCAAAGTCTGCTTCAGCCCACCCTGAAAGAGACATCTAAATTAAGGCAGAGGTATGCTCCCTAGAAGTGTCTCCTCTCTCTTTTGGCTGCACAGGGAGTTTTCTAAGTAGCTCAGCTGCACACTACTGTGCTGCAGATGTCTGCCTTCATTAACTTTTGGGGTCTTATGACCAATTCAATCTCTGCCATCTGTCAGCACTGGGAAAAGGCCCTGATGGACCACAGTCACACTCATCATGTACCATGAAAAGGAGCAGATGTGATTTCATTGTGTTCCTCATGCACAAAACACATATTCACACTGGTTGATGAGCACTTACTGCAAACAGTGCAGGGAGGCAGTCCAGGCTTTGATCATCCAGTTTTTGTTAGCAATCTTTGGACACCACTTATAAATGAGTGAGTGATTTCTAATTTCCCCCCCCTGCTCATTACAAACAAGGATTGATCCAACATCGATATCAAAATGTGACAGGCTCATTCTACTTCTTCACTGAGGACAAACCAAGAAAGCCATTTTGAACTTTGCACTAGAGACATATGGGTAATATGGTGGTACAGGTTTTTTTGTGTTTTCTGATTACAGATTGCATCCTAAAGGTAAGGTGAGACTGTCACATTGCCAGAACCAAAGTGTTACTAGTGGCATTACCAGATGGCTGAAGGAGGAGCAATGGGCACTATCAGAGGGCTGAAGGAGGAGCAACAGGGTGGATCCTGTTGCAACTCAGTGCTAGGAGGTGAAAACAGCATTACTGAAAAATTTGCACAGAGATCTGGGATCTCCTGTGTGCTGTGGGATGCAGCACTATTTTTGAAAGCTATAAAAGTAGTCAAGTGATTTGAAAACATCTCATTATGTCATTCATTGGGAAAATTATCCTCTCTGTCAGAGGTGGACTGTGAAGAAGTATAACAGAAGCCAAGATGAGTTGAAGATTCTGGCATTTGTAGGAGCTGATTAAAATTTTACTTGCATGAGATTGTCTCCTTGCAAATGTAGACTGTAGTTACAATGTGATGGAAAAAAGGAGGGGAATTTGCAGTTGACTCAAAAAAAATCTGATACCAAAAACAGGACCTGTGCCTTGCGGACTTACACAGTACAAATAAATGAGAAACTGCCTAGTAAGCCTCTTAAAATGACAACAGTGCTTGAAATGGGCTAACAAGTGAGTTGCCATGTAAAAAATGGCATCGTAGGTGACACCAGAAGCAGCTCCTTGAGCAGCTTCAAAGAAAACGAGACCACTGTGAATTTTCAGCTGAAAGAGGACCTTAGATTTCTAATACATAAATAGCATGTGACCTAAAATAATTATTTTTCTCTTTCCAATATACATCTTCTGCCTTTCATTGTGATTCTTGCTTTCATCTCTTGTCTAAGACTGAATTAAGAGTCATTTGTAAATATCCTTTCTCTGTTGTCATGTGTCACATGGGCAAGAAGATGCTGAGTGAGCACTGTGTTTAAAAACATCTTCATCTTCAGAGACTAGACACGGGAGATATGTGATGGAAAGAATCCAAGAGCATGCATTATTTCTGTTGTGAAATAAAATCTGCAGTAGTACTACTAGAGGGAAGCATCCTGTTGGTGGTATCAAATAAAATGGGACAAATATGTATGGCAAGTACAGCATGTCTCAACCCACACTCTGCAAAGTGACACCCAGTCAGCAGGCGATGGAGGGTACACAGAGGCAAATTGGCAGTGACATGCAGGATCTGTTCCAGTAGAAGTAATTGTTCGACTGGGCCTTGTAGTGTACATGATTAATCAAAACTACTGCACTATTGTGGACTGTGGAAATTGCTAATGCAACTAAGGTGCATGGCCTTCATTATTTGTGCTTATTCCCAAATGCATTTGCTGGAGCCAAGATGCTGCTTACACATCTTCAGCGGAAAGGTAAAACCTTTGTGCTGGAAACTGCTTGACTTTTAGTTCACATTCCCAAAGCTCTGCTCTGTGTGATTTCCTCCTTTGCCATTTGCCCTCAGTGTTCTCTCTCCCCCAGGTTTTGCACTATCATTGCACTGAGATCTCCAGCGTGATCATACCCGACATTACTCTGTCTGTTTTTATTTCCTGACTGCCAGTCACAGGAAATTCTCATATGAAGGAGGATTTGTGAAGAGACCGTCATCTCTGTGTGTTGCCTCTGACTTGTTCCCTTTTTGCAGTTCCTGTCAGAGCTTCTTGTTGCTCAGTCTCAGTTCTCTGCTGAATCTAATATCTGTCTTCCCTCTGCTCCTTGACTCAAAGTACCTTCCAAGCTGTTGCTCTGTACATAGCAGAGGAGACAGTTCCATCTTATTATTGTCTTTTAAAAGCAATAGCTCTGTGCATAATGTTTTCTTTCTTGGGGACTGGACTAGATGACCTCCAGAGGTCTCCTCCAACACTGTGATGCTGTGATTCTTCCCTTCTAAGTCACTCCTTCCTTTGCAATTTGAGGTAGGCTCTTCATTTCTCAGACCAGCTTTAGACCCTTGGGCTTGGAAAGACCAGACATTTCTGTCACCTTTCCCTCAGTCACCGAAGTCATCTGCTTTGATCTGGAAAATTTACGTTCTCTATCCTGGGCAAGTTCAGTAAATGCCTTTAACCTGACTATAAGTGTGTGTCCATTCCCATCAAGGTAAGAGCTTGGAGGTAGCAATCAGAGGTTTCACCAACCTGCCCCTACATTTCTCTCTTTCCATGACAAGGCTCCATAAAGTCCCACATTTTTCTGCAGACCTACCCCTTGCCTGCAGTTTCCTTCCGGTTAACTGGACTGTATGTCCAGCTCCTTCCATTTAAAACCCATTTGTTTCATCAAGGGCTTTGTTAGCATGAGTCAAATAAACTCCTTCAACACCTTCTTCAGACTATTGTTTGTTGGAGACACCTCTTTTTTGCTTCTCAAAAGGAGATGCTACAAATACATTTTCACCTTCTAATACCACAGCCCTTGCTTGTCAACCACTTCTTCAGAGTCCGTGGCATTTCCCAGTGTAGACGTGAGGGGACAACCACATTCCTCAGGGTCATATGGCTCCCAGCCAAGGTGTGCAAATTCCCCTCGCAACTCTGCTAGAATGCTGATTCATTCATTACAGGGAGCTGGAAGTTGAACAACAAGGGGCAAAAAACCTGCTTAGTGAGGTGCTCTGTGAACAAATTTTTCCTTGCAACTAAGTGGAGAAGATGCTGAAATGTGAAATGATCCTCACTGCTCCTACTAGGGATCACAGTATAGCTGGACTTTATTTTTAGCTCTCTATCCCATTTTTGGTCATTTATTATTTATCTCACATCTTGGGAGAGGTCACTCCTGCTCATCACTCTCTGAACTTTTAGGTAGTCAAAGACTTCAGCTGATGCCTTTCCCTGCTTCAATACGGTATGGTTCAATACGCCTGACTAATGCTGGCAGACTCCCAAAGTTTCATTTGCTAGAAAATAAGCCTAATGCCCATTATTTTATCCCCAAGGTGCTCCAGGTTTCCAAACAGCTTTCAAATTTGAGATTAGGAGGCATAAACAAGCCAGTTGATTAATTACAAGAGGTATTTTATACATCAGATTCCATTTTTCAGCTGCTAAGGAAGAGGAAAGCCTCCTCATCTGCCAGAAGCATGTCTGTTTGCTCCTGTGGCTACATGGTATGGGAGCAGGCTGCTCTCTCTTTAAAATTCCTGTTAACAAAGAAAGATTTTCCATCCATTTTTTCCTCTCTTTTGAATGCACGGGAGAGAATTACACTTTAAAATAGCAAGCATCTTGTTTCCTCATGTGTGCGCTTTTCTTTAGTGGGAGCCAAGCTTCTCTAGCCCTGACTAGAAAATTAGCTTTGAGTTTCTAGTGTTAGTAAGTGTGCCGCAGCTGCCACAGCATGGAGGGCACAATTCAAAGTGGACTTAGCAGCAATTGCATTTTCTGGTATTTGTAACTTGTGTGACAGATAGGTGGTTTGTGCTGAGCTCAGACAATAGCTAGCCCTTAGAGGGAAGTTTGCCTTACTGTTCCTCCCTAGACTTAGTTCAGTATCTGGGGATCTGCAAAATCAAACATTCTGAACCTTTATGCAGAAAAGCAGGAGGATTCAAACACACACTCCCTTTTTTTTCCCCATAGAAGATTCTTCCCTACATACAAGTCAAGTCCCTACTGAGCTGATTTCACTATAACCACAAGAAATGCCTAATTAATTTGAGGAGAAAATTAAGAATGAGCAGCATGAGGTTAAGGAGCAATATGCCCACCCCCGCTGTCCTTTCAAGTACTTCTTCACCTCTGTGTCCTGGATGAACACCCAATGAAACAAAGCGCCTTTTGCACATTGCTCGTTATTTCTCTCAATTCAACTTGTTGGAGACTAACAAAACCCAGCATCAAATGAGCACAGTCAGAGTTCATCTTCACTGGAGGGAGGATAGGAAAGCTTGTCTCCTGCTTTCCATGAAGGGACTCACCTACAGCTCCAGCAGTAATTCCCAGAATCTGTGTTGCTGCCCTGCAGCCTCTGTAGTGGTGCCTCACCCCAAGGCTGCTCAAGCTGTCCACACGGGTGGCAAGCTCAGCCTAACCATGGCATTAGAAAGGGCATCATAGGAGTCTCTCAGTATCTGCCACGTTAGCGTCAGAGATGCTGGGATCCTTCTCTCTCCCTCTTGACACGGGTCTTCAATACCCCTGCTAGTATGGCTTCATGGGGCTGGGACGCCCTTGCTTTACATGCAGGAATGCTATCTTTGCCGGTGCAGTTTGCATCTGCTGCCCTTCCTCCATCTCACCAACAAATACCAGCTCTCTTAACCTAACTCCCCGTCCCAGGCTGAGAGATACAGAAGGAGAACGGAGGACTAGGACTACAAATGGTTTATCTGTGGCATCTTCCTAACAGCATCCTATTAATGTGAACAACTTCTTGCAGCATTTCCCAATGGACAGAAGGTTTTAGTTGGCTTGTACGAACATAATTGTTTTACTAAGTGAATTGGTCTTACTACCAAAGCAGAAGCAGTGGCAAATGAATGACTTTTTTAAATCCCTATCCCTGCATAATTCCTAAGTGGTTAGAAGCTCTGAGTGCAGAAGATAGGAGGGAAGGGGGCAGGGCAGAGCAATGCCATAAAAAATGAAAGCTATCTTGAAACAGAACATTAGAGTATAATTGAAAGCAGCTGCACTTTTTAATCTATTGTCCATCCTAGATACAAAATTAAAATAGTAGCTACAATTTGGAACAAAATAAAGGCTTAGAACAGTCCTAACTAAGAGTGAGACCTCATGTACCACAGACCTGAAGAAAGGTAGAAGGGTCACTTGGCAAGTGCTAAGTGATGTCATATCATGACATTTCTAAGAAACTCTAGTAATATAAAGGTTAAGCTTAACACTTCAATAGCTACAAAAAGATGACTGAAAATGTTATCAATGACTGAAGAAAAAGAAGAGATTGCAGTAAAACACATACTCCCATCCACTACCCCATCCTGCTCCACTGACAAAAATGTCTGAAACTGATGCACTGGGAAAAACCCCTATGTCCTCTAAAGCAAAGTAGTAAGTTAGGCATGGAAGATCATGGCAATGAAGACACTGCATCCATATTTCAAGTGTTTTCATGACTGATGATGACAAAACCTTTCCTGGCTGTGAGTGGTGGACGAAGGAACTCATTTTCTTCAGCTTTCCTTGGTCACGCAGAAAATAAGGCAATGAAGCACAGATAATATGCTTGGCAAGTGACTTCTCTGAGTATGTAGTAGGACAGATCTTTAGCTTGAATATATCAGCATAGCATTATTGCCTTTATATTAATTTAACATCTGTCCCAGTTTATCAATAGTTCTGTTACTGTTCTTTCTTAATGGACAATCACACATATTCTAATGAAGAAATTCCCAAAAGATCTGTCTTAAAGGACCAAACCAACTCACTCCATAGTATAAAGAAATATCAGAATGCTCTTCAAGGGCTCCAGAACAATGCAAATAATTCAGTCTGGAATTTTTTTGCAAGAAAAATGAAGATTCAGGGCATGGTTTAATTAATTTCTGCCAGGACATGGCTGCCCATTGTTGCACTTCTGGCCTCTCTGCATGCATGCCTCTGTCTACTAAATGAAATCCAGTACTAGTATTCAAAATCACTCCCCAATACAGGAAGTGCTTAAATTAGATTAACCATCACTGAGCAATCATGTGTCTAGTCCATTACTTGGATTCTTCTATTGATCCTAACTATTTCTTTCTTTGGTACTCTGTCCAAACATATTCTAGATATGAAATACTGTGTTTGGTGTTGATAGATGAGGAATCAGGGTGGAGAGTAGGGGTTGACTTACTTCTCAGTCAGCAACTACTAGCTTGACATATTCTTGCCCACCTGACTGCCTCTCTTTGGATCCAAGAATATTTCCTCCCACAGGTGCTGAAACCTGCACATTTAGAAGCCACAGCAAAAGGAATAAACCGTTTTACTGTTTCTATGGATATTGAAGTTTGCCTCAAAGGTCCACATCTGTCTCCCCTGTTTATTACCTACTTAACTATTGGCTGTTCCTTGGCTCTCCTGTCCTTCAGTCCACTGGAAATTCATCTGCTCTTAATGACGTGTCAAAAATGATTGATAATGCCTCTGTAATTATCTCTGCCTGCTCTTTAAGAACATTCAGGTGAGACTATCTGTCCTTGCTCATCTGTGACCCTTTAGTTTGTCATCATCATTTTCTTCATTCTCTTTTCCAAGCCCAAACAACTGTTTCCTTAATTATTTTCTCACTTTCTCATCAACTGAATTGAAAGTACAGCTTCAAATGCAAAGCAACAAATTCTGTACTTGCACATAGTTTGCTTGTGAAATCTCACTAGGGTCAGTGATAAGTGCAAGATACAAATCAGAGCACACTGTTAGCCTTAGAGAAATGTGCTCTTGTATGCTTCAAGCCATTGCTTTCAATTAATATGTTTGGATCCCAAATTGGCTTTGATTCCTGTGCTTTCATCTGATGTGCCAGTCTGTATAACTGGGGGCCAAGTTTCTGTATTAGAAGACAGAGTCTACCCTTTGATGGACTCAGTTTCACTCCTGAAGGCTTTTGGTTGAACTCCATACCCAAAGCAGATGGCAAAGTCAGATTTACAACCCAGGACCTTAATTTGCTGTGGATGGATGCTCCAGAGCAGCTAATTTGCAATGTAAAGATAAAATTATTTGCTTTTGAGGTAGGTAGGGAAATTCTATCCATTTTATGGTGCTTTGGAAATCTGGATTACAGTGCCTTGGAAAACATAATTCCAAATTAAGACAGTCGCCTGAGAGAGGCTGATAAAGCCTATTTTCACTGAAAAGTTGGTTTAAAATAAATATTGGTGTATAGGAGATCAGAAAATTTATTGTGGATTTTGTCTTCATAGGAAAGATTCAATTCATTCAAACAAACACAAATTAATTTCCTTCGATTAACTTTCACTGTAAGTAAGAACCACATTTTTTTCACTGATTTTTTAAGAGTGTAACATAACTGAAAAATCTAAGGCATTGATGCAGAACATGTTTCAATATTAAAGGTACATGACATAATTTTAAAAGCATCAGGTTCCGTTTTTAGGAACTCATTGGAATTCTTTCTATAGACTTTGGTGCACAGAAGCATCCATCCAATATATGTTCCAAGGCATGTATAGTGGGGTCTTCATCCTGGTAATAGAGAGGAAGCTTCATTGGGCATATTTCTTAGGTACTTCTCAAGTAGGCTCGTCTCTCTCAATCTTAGACATTTAAAGCGTAGACATTTATAATAATAAGTAACTCACTGTAGTCACCCTCCAGTCAATGGAATAAGCAAGGCATGTCCTATCTGTTGCTTAAGCATCACCTTCAGAAGAGGAGGAATTGTGCTCTAAAGCATTTCTTTTTCTCCCAGTTGGGAGATAATTCCATTCAGTCAAAGGATCCCTTCAGAGTCTTCCTCCTCTGCAGTCCCTTGGATGTCACAAAAAATCTGGGCTGGTCATTTACAGGTAGGTGTCCCTATGGTTGTTTCAGAAACCTGCTTAGGGTCAGAAGAAAGATTTAGACAAGAGGCTAATTGTTACGTTTTTTGTTGCCTTTCTTGTGGAATAGGAGGGTTTCTACTGGCATGAGATGGAAGCACAGCTCCTAATAGCCTTGCTGCCATTTAGAAAGGGAATCACTACCAAAGTGTGTCATGCTGTTTCTTCTGGCTCAAGCCTAATGAAATGTGAACTAAAGTTTATTATACCAATCCTTCCCCTCATCCTTTTAAGATCTGTTTTGCAGTTCTGATGGAGCACTGGCAAGAATGGCTACAATTTTCCTGCCATCATTACTTTTTCATTAAGTTCTTCCACATCATGCAGTAATTGGTTTTCCTGATTTGGAGTGTTGAAGGTCCTCAATGTTCTTTCAACATATCAGTCGTGTTAATGTCCATACCCAAATATGTCTTGTCCAGTCACTGGCACAGATCTTTATGCGCCCGCCCTGCACTTCTGCTCTAGGCAAGACCCCTTCTACCTCCATCCAGTTATCTCTGGCACAGATGAATTTTACAGCAAACTACCCAGTTGATAAGCAGAGAAGATCTAACATTGGCATCAGTGAGAATTTTGTAAATAACACTTTTTATCCCAAAACTTAAGAAAGCACACCAAAGTACCATGGTTGGTCAGGAGGATGCCACTCTGAAAACAGTATCCTGCCCAAAGGGATTAGCTTCCAGTTTGGTAATTTTTGTGACCACAGTGATGAGCTCTGTAGCAGTTACCCATGCTGGCACTGAAAAGGAGTATTTAGAATTATTTTTCAACACATCTAATGATCTTGACTTATATACAGGGAAGTCAGAATGCTTTATTCACATAAAGCCAGGCCTGGAAAGGTGATTTCAGGACAGACATTTTAAATACCACTTCTATGCACAAATCATATGATGGTTTTACTTTTTGGTTTTTTAATTCAAATTCACATTGAAACCTTTAAACTATTTAGCTTAATGATTAACTTAACCACTTTAATGTTTTGTTTTTTAATTTATTTTTATTAATATGTATTTTATTTATATTATTTATTTATTTATATTTATTATTTATATAGGTTTTGCTCTTGAGGAGGACATCTTGGGAGGGGGGATATCTTTCCTTTGTGTTTTTTGAATAGATTTAGGTAAATCTTGAGACTGAGCATGAAGCGCCAGTACAGATTAAAGTGGTGCTTTTTAGATCTTCAATAAAGGTAGCAATGTTCTGGAGCATCTTGGACATGAAGGCCAAACTGTTAGACAAAAGCAATTCCAAGCAGGATGAAAAAATATGCACATTCATAACAGCACTGGGTTTTCCCCCACACACACACCTTGCTCACTCAGCCTGAAGCAACTACAAAGTACCTCATGTTTGGCACCGGTCACAACACCCCCGTAATTACTGCAGGTCCCCTGCAGTACGGTAGCTAATGAGGTGCTGCTAATGCACCACGCACTGAACTGCAGAGTTCAGGTTCTCCTCCACTGAGAAGGCCTGTGCAGGGAAGGTCTGCACAGGGCACAGTTCTGACCCTGCTTCTGGGCACCCCCTTGGCCTACCCTCCTGGCACTTCCCAGGTCTAAATGAATAAATTACCCGTATTTTTGAGATGCAAAGGTAAATCTTCCTCTCTGCTAATTGCAAATTACTTAGCTTTTGGCAGAATGTTACTGCAAAAAGGGGCTTTGGAAGTGTTAGTGGTAGAGTAAATAGTGCTTGAGAAGGCAAGCATGTAACCCTGAAAAAATAGCGTGTTATTCAACTATTGGAGTGACTGACATGTTGTTTAACTTCAGCACTTTCTTGTTGTAATTAAACATGTCCTTTTCCTTCTTTCATGAAGAGACTGTTGGCTAAGGAGTATAATGATTAAAATAAAAATTAATTATTCAGATTTGCTGGGGACAAAGAAAGATTTCTTTCTCAGTCAATTCACAATGAGTCAGTCTGCCATGGCCAAGAATCAGCACTAAGTGAAAAGAAACCAAGCAGGTAATTAATGGCAGTAACAGCAACACCAGAGATAGGAGCTCAAAATGCCATAAATGTAAATGCTCTTCAGGTGCTGTTTTTGTTCAGACTGACTGGCAAAAGAGAGCGGTGCATTTTTTCTTCAGGAACTCATACTTAACTGTATACCCTTGCCACATAACTCATCCAACCTTATTCTCAAGGCTTAATTTTATATACACACCTTCACAATCAAAATTGTAATTGCAATATACTGTTGTTGAAAAAGAGGCAGTTAGATATAATGTTCCTAACTTGCCAAAATCGGTGCCATATTTGGGAAAAGGATTCATCCATCACTGGTAAAATTTTATACCTCTTATTTACTGTTTTGTTCCTATTTTACTTGCTGTTCTTTATCAGGGTATTAGACGGTGATTTCATTGTGGGATCCAAGAAGTTATACTAAGGCTGGCACAGCTCAGATTCCAGCCCAAAACCCGCAGGATTTTCTAGGTAAAGTGATGCAGAATCAAAGACACAGCACAAGAAACTGATTGCCTTATTTTGATCACGGTAAAATATACACTGAATACTGATGTGGGGAACTCTGAAGAGTCTGAAATTGCCTAAACCATACTGCAACTCATCCACATTTTTGACTGAGCAGTTTTTTAGGAAAAACTGCTTTGTCTTGAAATTTAAGTTACTTTGTGCATACAAAGTTCTCTCTATAGATCATATTGGAAATATATTTAAAATCAGCCACACTTGTGAGTAATTCTAGTTTTACACTGACACACATATATCATCAGTACTGCTTATTTTTGAGGATAAAGTACAACAATTAAAGACAAAAATTACATTGCATAAATAAAGTTATGTATGACATATCCTAAATTAGATTAGAAAAGGTCAGATGATAACAAAGCCTGACTGTATGCCATGACCTCCAAACACTCATTCAGCTATTAATTGGGTACTTCATACAGAAGAGCCTTGGCTCTTGGCCATTACCTTTGACAGTACAAACTTGGTAACTCAAAGTGAGTGCTCTTTGAGGGTCAGATGGCTGCTGCTTTGGTTCTCTTCTCACTTCTGTCACAAGCAGCCAGTCTGACTACAGACAGAGACCAGAGCCACATCCATGGCTCTTCCTCACTTCTCCAGCATTTGGCAATGCTTAGCTGGCAACTATCATGCGAATCATGACTCCTGCCAGCCCTTTTAAGAAATGCAGAAGCTGGAGAAAGAGAAAGCAGCCTTTTGTGTCCCCTCCTGGTAGTAAGGATCAATCCTGGAATCAGGCAGAACCTGATTTTTATTATTTCCAGTAAATACTCTTTTAAACATGATTTCACTCTCAACAAAGGTTGCCAAAGTAATTCGTGCACAGCATTCAGAGTAAGATAGGATCTTACTGTTAATCACCTCATTTAAAAAGGAAAATATCCTCCTTATGTGTTCGAGGATTTTGTCTTTGCCGGGGTTAACCCATAGGTCTCCTGCTAGCATTTTCTGCTCTATTAGTTCTTTCAAAGGGATTATTGAAGCTACACAGATATTGTGTAATCTAGGTTAAATCAGGAAATAGTATAATGAGAAGCAGCTACATGGGGAAGGGAGGTCAAAAAAAAGGAGCAACAGGAACTCAGAAAATATGAGGATATAAATAAAAGGACAGGTGCTATCTTCAGTCATGCAATGTGATTTCAACTCAGTAATTGACCTAAAAATAGAGGACACTAAAAGAAAACATTCTGAAAAGCACAGTAGAAGCCTTAACCTCAGCTGGTGTAATTCACAGAAATGAGTACAGAAGTGAATCACTACAGCAGAATAATAAGAACTTATATATTTATAGAAGAAGTGGCAAAAATAGCACTTGTCAAAAAACATTACTCAACGCTAAAGAAAAATGCTTATCAAAGTAGACCACATTCTGTGAACAGAGCTGTGATTACTATATTATGATTACAGTAAAGGCAGGCGATGCATAGATTAGGTTAATTTTGAATACAAGTTAAGCAAGAAACATTTGGTAACTATGATACAGATGGTAACAAGCCTAAAAAAGAAGGGATCATGTTTATATTTTCCTCCATGGCAGTACTGTTGGAATGACAATGGCTAAGACAGAACAAATACTTAAGTGGATCATGCTCTGCTGGATATATATCTGATCACATTTCAAACCTTGCTAGTTTTGTCTCGGATATAATTATCTCAGAGCCTGGAGAATTACTGAAGTAATTTTACTTATCAGAGGCAACTGGTGATTTTAAAGGATGGGCATTCCCCATCAGCCTGTGGGCAAAAAGACGCCAAAGGCTAAGATAGCCTCAGACAATATAAACCTGAATTTTAGCCTCCTTGCTTTGAAGTGAGATATGAGATCTCCAATTTTCCCTGTTTCAAAACAGCCCTGCTCAGCTTCAGAGCAATTTCACTGTAGAGAAACACCGACAGACAGAATAGGTGAGGAAACGCTACTTTCCTCTTTGGTTATTGGGTTTTTTTTCCACTTGGATATAAAACTTTCATGAAGTTGGAGAAATTCTGCTACAAGAAGAGTAAACAGGAGGAGAAACATGCTTTTTGGCTGGTATCATGCAGGCCAAGAATACTGCTAAATCTGTGCTTTTATCACTGACATTTTATGCAACCGTCTATAATTAAAAGCCGAGTTTTCACCCAAAATGTATCTTATGCAAGCAACATATGTTTTGTGCAACTGCGCTTAACTGTTCCTATCCACTGAAGGAACAACTTCATTCCTGGAGAGCTGGGACCATCCTGTCTCCTCAGAATGCTTCTGTGCTTCAGGAAGCCAAGCTCAGCATCACCATTGCCAGGCTCGTAAAGACTGAGCGCAACACCCTTACTGTTGTAAATTAGCGTAGCATGGTACTACACAGATTTAAACACATGAAGACTGTGACTCGTATTTAAGCAGGACTACTTGACTGCTGAGATTTCATGCAGCACCAGGATAATTGCATCCAGAAGTGGGTTTTGTCCCACGGTGGCTAAATGCAGAGCCAGCTCCCCAGATGCATTGCTGGGTCAGTGCATCCATTTTGCACATTCATAGCTGAGCAGCCTCGTATGAGCCATTTCAGAGTAGTGTACTTCAATACAACAGGTATGACAAATGACAGGAAGTGCTCTTGTATCTGTTTCAATAAGGTTAAGGAATAACTCAGTAGCACAAAAATCATTCTGCTTAACTGAAACTTTTAATAGCGTTGAAAATATGTTTATTAACAAAATAGAGTTCAGCCTTCCTAAAGATCAATGAAATCTGTATGAGTGTGTTATTTCTTTGAGAAGTAGCATAGCCACAAAGTGTTATGGAAGCGTTATTGTTATTGGCTTTAAATGGAAGTCAACAAACTATAAAACAGCTAAGCCAAGAGCTTCAATTCACTATACTTGCTTTGCAACTGAATAGGCTAAAATGAAGAAAAAAACTAATATACATGCCTCAAGGTTAAAAGATAATTTTTCTGCAGAATAGTAAAACAACAGACAGTTTTCTTCAAACAGAGGAATGACAACTCCAAAAAAAAAAGAAAGAAAAAGCAGGAAAATTCCAACACTACTTGGAGCTGTTTGCAAATCATCAACCACATCTCAAAAAAAAAAAAAAAGTCAATTTTTCCACATTGTTTTAAACCAACTCTCCTCAAATGCTTAGAAATCTTTTCTAAGAGCCAAAAAGAGAATTGGCACCAACTTCAGTTCTGCGCTGCACCATCATGAAACCCAGTGCAGTAAGACAATATAGTAGCAATCCTTCTAGTTCCCTTAATATTTTCTCCTTGGTTTGTTTTGCCCAGAAATGTCCTAAAGATTTTTTTTCATTAGTTCCTTTTTGCATGAAAAACTAAGCTGTTACTTATCTGATCTGTGAACCCTTTACCTTATCCTCCAACATATGTGTCATCAGCTGTCACTGCAAAGCTCACATGATGGTGCCAAGTGCTACTAAGATGCCTGTTGAGCAGCAGAAATGTGTTCATGGTTTGATTATTTTTATTTAATCACTTTAGAAATATCAGAAACCATGCAACTAGTCACACACCGTGTCACCTTTTTTCCTTTATTACATCCTATTAATATAGACTTTGTTCAAGTCTTTTGTAGAGTGAGCCTGTGTATTACACATGAGTATACTCTGCCTTTTGTGTACAAATTTTCTTGTTCCTCACTGGAAACTCTGACATTAACCTTGCACGTGGTCACGAGAAATGTGTTTAGAATTACGCAGTGGCACTGAAATTCTAAAGAAGCCTCACTGTGGGTTTATACTCACCCAGTAGAGACAGGGCTGCCTGAGACTCTGCAGTAACAGAAATTGCAGACTTAAGTTTGCAGCAATGCAAGATGTGATTAACAAATCTGTCCAAACTTTGTTTTAATAACAGACAAACTCTTTCTGAGCATCTAGTGAAAATCATTATGTTTGGATTGTTTGAAATCCTACTTATTGCATATTTAGCAATCCGTGTGTTTTCCAGTTTGACAGAAAACTCTGTCTTAAATGTTGACAATGAGCTAGAACAAGACTATCTAGCAAAGTGGCCAGTGGAGTTGGACCGTTTCGGGATAGGATTGTAAAATAAGCAGTTGATTGGTAACCAGTGTTCTCCTCTACAGGTATTAATATCAGTGGGATGATGAATACTACTCTCAAAAGTTGAAAACACTTCATTCATTTAAACAGCAACAGTATTGTTTTAGCTGTCATGAGGCCTCCGGCAAGGTACGGAGATGTTGACGTGTTTTTGTAGCCAACTGACATAACTGGGAGAAAAAAAGCAAGCAAGATTTTTTTAAATTTCTGCTGTTTGCAATATCTTGTCTGTTGGGTTCCCCCACCCCGCCCCTTTTTTCTCAGCTATATCCACAAGACTAAGAAAAACAGCACCTTTTCACTTTTGTAACAGGCACATTAAGGAAAGGAGAGCAAGTGCAAATGTGCTTGAGGGCTTAAGAGAAATGTAAGGCCTTTGATAATTTAAAACCAACCAACCAGAAATCTATGTGTGAACTTTAGTGTTCTTTAATGGCACGCAGAGATGAGCAGGAAAAGCATATTGTATTCCTCTCTATATGAAATTTTGCAACTGCTTTGCTCAATAGCATATATGTCAGCACAGTGGAATATCTTAGCAGATGTTCCCAACAATGACAGATCTCAAGTGCAAAAAAAAAGTTAAGACAGCCAGGTGCATTACGAGACTACTTAAAACACACAGTTTATCTCATCCTAAAATTCTGTCACAGAGTATATTTTTTTATCCTAGTCTGTCTTAAAGTTTTCTGTTGTTTCCCCAACACCTTTTCCTGGGATAACTGCAAAAACAAGAGAGGAAGGTGAACTCACACACCATGTAACAAGCCACAGGAGTTTGTCTCTGAGCAGACAAACCCTTCTGTTGTCAGCTACTTTTGAAGAGCTTGCAGATGCACAAATTGATCTTCATGCTGAATTTGATGAGCAAAGTGGAAGCACTTCAGGATGTCACATATTTCTAAAGCTAGACTTTCCCTGCCAGATGATTAATACATACTCCATTAGGATATGATGTCTGACACCAAGACCTTTAGCTGTAATGAGTGGCTAAGCATTCAGATATTCTGAGCCATTAATTCTCACTTGAGACACTGAAGTCAGTGTAGTTTTCCCCTGGAAACAGTCTTAGAAAACATGATATAAAAGCATTGTCCTCTCTTTAAAAGTGGTCACTAGCAAGCTGCATGCGTTTTAGAGGAGCTCTTTGGGTTTTGTTCACACAATGCTGGGGCCCCTCTAACCATGTGCACAAGAGATGCAGTTAATACATTGCATGTAGAAAACAGCATTCTCAAAATGTGACAGTCCTTTTCCAAACACACTTCTTCCATTATGGGAATCATCAGTGGGGTAGGCAAACTGTTTTCCAGACCTTGGATTTGGATGTATCTGCAGAACATTCCCCAGCCCTTAGACTCTACTGAGGTTTGTAATTGTTCTGTGTTGGCACAAAGGACTGAATCTTGCTTTCAGTGACTGACAGGAAGGAAAAAAGCAAAATTAAACACTTGTCGCCAACATCCCTGCACCTGGGAGGGATCTGGGAGATGATCTGAGTGAACACCATACCAGCCTCAACACATGGTGGGGAAGGTTCAGCAAACTCTTGCTGATGACCAGGTGGACAACCCACCAAACTGGCTGAGCCCACACCCTGCTCTTGCCCCAGGTGGGGACAGAAAGAGCAGCTCCTACCCACTTGATTCCCACCCTACTGGCAGCAGTATCCTCACACACCCTCGCTCGGCATCTGTGAGCACCACAGCTCAGCACAAGAAGGGGCCCTGGGCTTGGCTTCATTCTGCCAGTCTGTCCTGCACTTCTAAAGTGAAGAATTGTTTTTATTTTTTTAAAGAAAGATGCTTTGTTTTCAGATTTTTACCTTCTTCCTAAAGAGGCAGTTCTAAACTTACAGGCTTCATTAAGAAGACACTAAAGGGACCTTGTTCTTTAAGACAATTTTTTAATCATCTTGTCTTCCAAAACAATCTGAATAATCCAGCTCTAAGTCTCCTCATTAAGGCCAGATTTAAAAACTCAATCAGACTTTTGCTTAAGGTTTTGCAAATTCAGTCCTAAGTATCGGTATACTTAGAGCTGGAACACAGATCAGTTTGAAACTTTGTGGAATTAAAAGTTTAAACCTGTACACCGAATATTCCTTCCATTGTAGCTGACATGAGAGAACATATATATTTTGTATGGAGCTTATCTTCCTCATCGATTTGGAGGCAAAATTACAGCTGCTGGGTAAAGTACAGGTGAAGAGAATGAAGCTAAAACCTTCTTGATTTTCATTACTTTTTCTTTTGATCTATCTGAAAGATGTTGAATTTGGTCTTTCACACTTTCCAAGGCTTGATAAAGGATGCACCAAAGATGTTTGAGTCCTTTCATCTCCATGAAGAACCCAAATTGTTATTAAAGACTTTACAACCTCTTTTATCTGATGTTAATTACCCACTGAAAACAAAATTACATGCTGACTCTGAGGCAGTCTGATTTAGAAATACCCCTTTCCTTTCTCTTATTAAACATCATCTCATTTGGCTGTGGCAGTTCACTACATTGCTCTTTCTCCAATCACTGTAAAATTTTGCAGCCCTGGTAGGACTTCAATTTCAAAAGTGAAAAACAAGCAAGAGAGAAACAATAAAACTGCAGCGTCTGTTTTCTGAACACCTTTCCAAGTGTCCTCCATATATCTTTTCCTTTACAGGTGACCTTCACCAAGGTATATTTGTCTAAAAGTGGAACAACACTCCTGTATTTCCTCTGGAATTTGTTGATATCAAGCATCCCAGCATCCATACCATTCCCATCTAAGAATGATGAGGTCCTGCTGGCAGCAGGCAACAAGGGTTTACTTTTATGGACTTGAGTATATTTCATGGAATTACAGTGATAACAGTCCTGAGAAATTCTCATTTCCTTGACAGTGACAAGGATCTTAGGTAGAGACAGCCACTGTATCTAAAACATTAAATAAGCTTGCAAAACATGGTTATTTTTAAATGCAAGATGCCTCCTTGCAAACTGTTTCTCCAAACCTCCTTAGAGAAGCAATAGACATAATACTACCATTATAACCACTAAACTTAATAAACCTCTGGTTCAAAAGTACAGGTTTTGACTCACAACAAAGCCTGAGGCTGAGATTTTAAAAGTTGCTTAATTTTTTAAAATCTTTTTGCATGAGGTAGATACCTCCATCTGGGAGGGAGGTATGTCTTGAGTCAACAAGAAAACTTCTGCATTTTAGCATGAAAGTTCAAGCATCTCACAAATTCATTTTTAGAAATTGCTAATCAGACCCTGTTCACTGGCAAAGAGTTAATGTGATGTGAAAAATTTTTCAGGGAAGATTTAGCTACATCAACGTGCTAGGAATTGGCGGGAGGGTATGAAACTTGGAAAAAGGTATCAGAAAACATGGTTCAGTGTATGTCATTTTGCACTCACAAGATACCACTCATCCTGCCCTGCACATCTCTGTATTTTATTTTATAATATATATATATATATATATATATATATATATATATCAAGATGTGGACGGACTAATTGCTCCACTGTCAACTTTCCAGAGGATAAATACACAGCAACAAGTTACAAGAAGAATGAGCAGAGACACAAGTCTTCACCACTCCCTAGTACTTCCTAGCTGGACTATAACTTCTCTCCCTTAGCTTTGCTTTACTGTCCTTGCAGTATGGCAATAACAACATTAATATTGTACCAAATAATTCCAGGGAAAAAACTAAAAGTCATATTGGCCTTCACAGGCTTTGGGCTAAAAGCCAGGATTCATACTACCTTTGAGGTAGGAGAGGAGTTCATGTAGATGCTTCTTGTCCTGCTGTGCACTGATGAAAGAATATGATCCTTTCAAAATTCAGTAAAGATGATAATTAAAATTAGATTCTCTTAGTTATCTACAAAGCCTTGAAGCTGTCATAATTTGAGTGCTATTCTTCTTGATCTACTTAGCCCTGACAGCTTAAGTCAATATTGAATTAAACTTGTGCCAAACCATCCCCTTTATCAGTATCTTTTTCTCTGATAGGGATCCCTAGGTACAACTGAAATAGGAGCACCTTTAAACTAGACTGGTTAAATATTTTCCCCAAATTACCATAGATTTCTTTCCCTCATGCTCAGTGAGGATGCAGGCAGTTAAAAATGCTTTCTGCAAGAGGGCCTTCACTGTGATAAATGAGAACAGTTCCTTTGATTTTAATAAAATTACATTAAACTACTGTAGGTAAGGATCTGACCCTCTACACTTTTGGATTTCCCCCAGGAAGGCATTACAGTGGAGTAGGTGGTCTCCCAGTAACAAATTTTTAAAAATACATACAAATCAGACAGAAGCATGCAAGGGATGACTTGATTATAGAGCCTGCTCCCTTCTTCACTTTCCCTCTGTTTCAAAAGGCACATACAGCTCGTTTGTGAGGGGAGGAATTCCCTCTGTATCCCCCTCTCCCTCCCCAGCAGCTGCCTGAATGAATGCTTAGCTCCATCCATCCTCTCCAGGTAGTAGCCTCTCCCACCTCTTCCCTCCCTCTCTCCAGGGCTGCTCCCATATACAGATTGCCAGATTTCTGGGTTTTTCTGGCTTTTCCATGCATTCCTGTAGCCCTTGCTTCAAATCAGGTCCTACTTCATCCACACTAGCTACTCTTTTCTCCCTGGGAGCACAAGGTGCAGATTTGACTCACCCTTCACCCTGACACTCTGAATGACCTCTTTTCTCCAATAGAAAATTAAGTTTATACGTGGAAATCCACAACATCTGAGTGGCAAGTGGACGGTTTGCCACTGAAGAACACGGAGAACCCCCCTTGAGTGTAGCTGTCCAGTGAACAAAGTGCATTTTGCTCAGAGGCAGCTGCCCTGTGGTCAGGCAGGCATGTACCAAGAACTTGGCTGACTCCTTGCCCTGGGGAAGTGCCCTCAGACAAAAGCAGCCTGGTAGGTTCTGACATGACATATAACATGCAGTAATTAAGTGTTTCTGCATTATGGCAGTGACAAGTAACAATTTGATTACTCTGCCTTCATTTTTACAGAAAAAGTTCTGGTGTTAGGCCAGTAAGAAAACAGAAAACAAAATAAACAGGAACCTCTTATCTGAATACTGGAATAGGACATGATCACGGCAAGCACCCTCTGACCCTCTCCCACCCATACTCCAACAGGCAGATAGTTTCCCTGGGATATTGATGCTGCCCAAGCCCATCAACTTTGTATGCACTAATTTACAATGTCTCCATATAAATTCCTGCTCTCCTACCAGCAAGACCTAGCTGAGTCAAATGTTCTGCACCCAGGCAAGTGCATACACACGTGTATGGGAACAGGAAGCTGGAACAGCTGAGGTTCGTGTGTCATGAACTGCTGTGCTTTTCCACAAGGGATGAGAACTGGTGTTTCAAACCAAGTTCATCAGAAACAGCATCATCAGGCCTGCAGTGAGGGGTGCCATCTGCTCACTCTCCCCGAATTCAGCCAGCCCACGCAGCCCAGGCATCTTCTCAGTTTGTGGAAAAGCTGGTTCTCTGTGGAGCTCAATCCAGCACCTGCAGCAGAAGGAGCACACTCGTCAGACACCCAATACTGCGCTCACGTAATGTGAGCAGTCGTCACCCATACACCCCTACCAGCTAAAACTGACTGCTGTACCTATAGTCATCACCATGCTGTGTCAAAACAAATCTACTGGCAGCAGAAGGAAAAGCATTTCAACACTGGTTAAAAACTTGCCTGCAGGATTTTTCAAATCTAAACCCTATTTAATCATTGCATTTCTGTGTGCTTTCAGGAAAAGCAACTCGGCTCTGAATGACTCACCCTTCTCAGCCCAAATCATTTGTTCTCTGCGCTAAGTATGGCATCTATTTACTCAGGCAGTCAGGGGCCAGGCATGAAATGTGTGTCAGGTCTCCTCAGGTCCCCAATTAGGTATAGTCATATTTTTAATTGCGGTATTTTCCATGAAAGACCTTTCCTCCACACCCTCAGGACAGCTTGGAAGTTCACAGCTTGTTCCTCCCTAGACAACTTTCCACTCACCTTCACTGTGGTATTCACGGAAAACACAATGGTGCAGAAACAAAAGTAATTCTGAAAAAATACTGGAATACAAGCATTTAAAGGATAATGGTGGGTATTTTCCAGAAGCCTGCTGACTCCAGCAATTTTGCTATAAAGTAACTTCGTGGGTGATGCTGCCTGTACTGTGACCCATTACTAGAAGCTAATAACATGCAGCCAACCCTCTAAAATATATTTTTGTTCACTGACAAAGCCTGCCCTAATACACACACGCTTAGAGATTCCAGAGGTCTATGTACAGCCAAATACAAAAAGATACAATGTGCCTTTTGTCATATAAACAACAAAAATTTAAGGCAATTGTCATTGCTCACTGCCACCAGCATGAGAAAAGGTTCCTCCCTCATGGCCACTCTAGAATTTTGAGGGTGCAGCACTGCAGAACTGTGTGGCACCATTATTTAGAGGTTAAACCCAAATTAACCCCTTCAGTACAAAAGCAATTGCCAGAACAGTCACTCAGTTCACCCCAAATCAGTAACACATTTATTGCAGAAATGCTGCTCCCACTGGAGGCAACAGCAGAACTTCTGTTTCACATGCAGTACATTCCTGGATTTGGGAATGAGGTTTTCTAAAAAAGCAAGCGCAAGTTCAAGTTCAGCCAGGAATTTTGGTACATTACAGCATAAGAATCCAAGGTAGATATCGATTTCCTTTATCTAAAAATAAATTATTTTCAGCATTGCAATTTGCATCTACTATGATATAACTATAGTTTCAGGGTTGCCACAGCTTTTGAAAAGAAATAGATGTTTCCAGGTACTGCAGAGCTTGTTTGAAGGAATACCTTCATACCTTACCCACCTCTTCTGAACAGATAGTTCTACTTCAGAATAAAATCAGTAAATTTCACTTTGTTAATTTATTTTTTCAGCCATTTATTTGAAAAACTCTTGTCTATACATATCTCATTTACCTTGTAAAAATCCCTAATATACTAATCAGCTCATGAATGTTGCAAAAACCATGAGAAAAGACCAAATCTCTGCCCACCCATGCAATTATCTCCCAGTGAGGTCTAACATTAATAGCAATAGGAAATAATTTCTGATAAGTGAAAACCAGCTTGCTTAAAGATTCAGTCTGAAGAGCCATGAAGTTTATTCAACCACAAATGTAACACTAAACAACAAAAGACTAAAGACGGGGTGGGGGAAATCTAGTTTGAGTATAGCTGCGAAGTGGTTAGACACCCTCTTCTGGCTCACTGGTGTTTGTAGTACTGGAAGTTTGATGCCCAAAACTGTCATTCTGTAGAAAAAAAAGTTCCCTATGGTTTTAAAGGATGAGCTGTCTGGGATCCTGACCTGTGGTGTATCTGCTACTAGTGGCAACCAAGTCACTTCAAGAGGGAGAGGGTTCCCAGATGTCACCCAAACAGCCGTTTCTCTCCTATGTATGGCTTACAACAAACCAGCTGCCAGTGAGACTCTGAACAAACTGATCTCAACGTGGCTTTTCCCAGGTATGGCGTTTCCCAAAGCTCTCATCCTTAGGGAGTACACGACGAAAGAGACAAGAGGTTTTGTGTTCTGTAATAGCAACCAAACCCACAGCTTCTGGAATAGGATAGCTAAAACATGTGCTGGTTGCCCCATATACAGCCACATTAAGAATATAAAAGCCAGCACTTACTTACTCTTTAGTATTACCTTAATTCAACAACAACTCTTTGCCACTAAATTTAATGAACAGGGTATAGAGATATTGTCAAGAGAGCTTATTTGTTGCAGTCACAGGTTATTTTCAGCCAACTTGATACACCTCAGTATTCTCTGTGGCTAAGAACTCCATTTATAAGAGACTTTGCTGAAAAAAAATGTTAATCTGGCTTAGGTACAGAAATAAAAAAATTGGTAAACCATGAAATGCAGCATTGAGTACAAAGCTAATCCTCAAAGGAAGAAACAAGAATAGGTTCTGATAGGGCTTTTTTTCTCTCCTTTTTGTCCAGCTTTGATGTCTGAAGACAACCTGAAAGTTCTGGAGCCTGTTTTTTCTTTCCAGTTTTTTTCAGAGCATATCTGAAAGAACATGGCTTTACAGCCACACCTCTATAAAGAAAATGTGTATTTTTCTAATATATACCTAAATTATTTTTTTACAGATGTGCAGACAAGTATACAAACAGACTTCAGTGCAGACAAGGTTTAACTGTTAAACTTCAATCTCCATTTAAATACGAATAGCATCATGTTGTATAGTACCAGTGTAAGGGCAGATGTGTTTAAAAAGACCTATTAAAATGGAGCTATGAAGTCTAGAGATCACAAACTCTTTGATTATGAGGCAGTGACTAGTAATTGTGAAGGATGAAGCAGACTAAGCAGACTGCTCAACATATGGAATTTTTGGTTTTGTTTTGGGTTTTGATTTTTGTTTTGTTTTGTTTGTTTGCTTGTTTTGGGAGGGGGTGTTTTGTTTTGTTTAAGGGTTTTTTCATGCCGGATTTTTCCCTCAATGTCCAGTTTAATCTGCCACTAACAGGCTTTGGAGATTGCTGCATAGTTATGAAATCTGCTTGCAGACTGTGCCACCAAAGCAACAGGATGCTCACAATGTGCTTTTGAAACCTCACAACAGCATTAAGAATAGTACAGATGTCTGATTTCCCAAATGCTTAACTGTTTCTCAAGTTTCCTTGCAGTAGGGAAAGCTTAAAACCATCTCATTTTTCATTCTGGAGTCTTCTTTGGAATTAGCAGCTGTGTTCAGACTCACAACCTTCTCAAGAAATCTCCTCTAAAGGCCATAACTATCTCCTAGGAGAAAAACACAGCCAAACACACTTGTAATGCCAAGAACCTACTCATTAACAAGCGCAGAAGAGGAGAACAGATCCAGGGATACTGGCTGCACTTGCACTCTCTGTTTTTACAAACAGGACTGTTTCATGCTAGAAGGCATGACATCATCCACCTGTTTTGCTTTCTAGAAAATTGTATTGCTTTCTGAGCCAGAAGAAAAACAAAAGGTTGCTCACGAAAGTCTGTGATAGATTTATATGGTAACCAATGGATGTGACTAAGGATCTCAGAAAGAGGATGAGCTGTGCCAGTGTCACATTTTCTTCCCCGTGGCGTGCAGCTGGTACTTGGACCAGGGAGCATTGCTAAAGGCTGAGGACGGAGGTGTACTTGGCTTAGATGCAGTGTGAATCATGGCTTTGAAGCAATGATGCAACAATGCAACATGCTTCATGATTGAAAAGGGGAAATTAAAGCATCCAAAGGAGCTCCTGTTTTATCTGTGTGCGTGTGTATGTGCAAGTATCTGACACAGTCATGCACATGATAACTGCAGGGAAATAGGAGTGAATTTGAGAGACGACCTGGTACGGATGACCTGCACACACACACATGTACATACTGGCATGCAAAAAAACACCCACTCCATGTATTGCCATAGTATGGCACACATACACTGTGATTAATGCCTGTTGGTTGGTTTCACTGCTCAGATTAATTGTCTCGAACAAAACAAAACCAAAGCTTCCAGGATATTTCCCTGTCATAAGTGGCACTGTGAAGTACTTATACTTTCAATAAGTCATAACACCAGTTTTCACCTGAAGAAACAATGATGAAGGTATTTCTTTGTGAAAAACAAGTTTTTAGCCTTGTTTTAATGAAGAACCTGCAGGGAAATTCCCATCCTTACTAAATGAACCACCAGGAGAGCTGCAATAGTATCGATGTAACTTGACATGTCACGTCTTTGAGTAACTTCCCCACAGGTGCCCCATGGAAAGCTGTCACTCCTTTAGTTACCACAATCTTGGCACAACTGAAGCACAGAGCACCAAGCCCTGCCCAGCAGTTAGTATTGCAATTCACAGCGAGGAGATGCCAACATTTAAATGTGATTTTGCTTTTCCTGGACTTCGTTCCCCCTCCATGCATGTGAAACCTCCTTGTTCACACGACAAACACCCTCTCATGCCTCACAGGCTGGCAGCATGATTTGCATCCCGCCGGATGTATGAGAGCATCGGTGCCATACAAATCATGCCCACCTTCCCTTCTTCAGCAAACACCCACAGCAGCACCTCAGACAGACTGTGAGAAGCAAAGACTTTTGAGCCTTTCCTAAGGAAACTATCCCTGCTTCCTGGGATGAGCAGAGACTTTCCTTGTTGACAATTGCATCTACGTAATATCTTTACTTCCAAGAATGTGTGGAGTCCTACCTTTGAGTATGTGTCTTCCCCTCTACGTTATCTTGCACTTTATCATTAAAATGCCTGCTCTCTACAAAAAAATTTCTAAGAAAAAAACAACACCCTTTGCCTGATACTGTCTAGTCAGAACTGCTCTATCTTCTGTTGCAAGAAATGGAGATCAGACCTTCTGAAGTTACCTTTTGTGTACTACTCCAGTTATTATGAGTTCTTATGGCATCTCACCCCCATGCCTGGGGATGTTAGATGTCTTTTCCTATGGAAACAACTTCATATTCTTACTGTCTTTCTCTACACAGTAGTTTGGAGATTCTTGAAGACAAGGAGAACCTGAACTGAATGCAATGCTCCAGATGTGGATTCATCACAGATTTTATTCAGTGGTTTATCGACCATCTGACCATGTTGTTTGACTATTTCCCTCCTAATAATTTCTGGTGTTTGTCACTGAAGAGCTTCCCACTGTGCCTCCAAGATGTCTTTTCCATTTGATTATAGCCACTTTAGAGAATATCCTGGTGTTCGTAGCTATGGATGTGCCATCTGCAGTACTTCATAGTTATTCACACCAAATCCAACCTTCATTTTATCATCATCTGCTAACTTAGAAATGTGAGAACCTTCTGTATTTCTTCACAGTTAGCTGTAGGTTGGACTGCCCTCTATAACTGTTTATAATTCACAAATGTTATCAGTTCCCTTTTCCACATCACCCAGAAATACACTGTACAGCAATGGTCCCATTCTGAAGTCTTTGTGACACCTTCTCGGGAATTTCAGTAACCATTTTCCTTCAAGAAAACAGACAATTTCTTCTTACTTTTGTTCCTTATCTTTTAGCCAGTAAATAATTAATAGGATAACTTTTTCCCCTTCTCACATGCTAGCCTAGTTTCTTTCAGAAGATTTGCCCTATCTATCCAGTGCTCCCTTAATACTCGATTAACTCTTGGCCCTTGCTGAAGTAGGACTCCTGTTTCTGATTTGCCTAGAAATAAAATGTTCCCATTTGTTTTGGCCATACTACAGCTTTATATCTAACCTCACTAGAATTTATATCCTCTTTTATTTTCCTTCTTTAGATTTTCCTGATACAATTTAAAGACTATGGTTTTAACTCCTGAAAATGTCATTTACTCTTGTTTAGTTTAGCTCTTTTTCTAGGTGTGAAAGTAGAGGGACACCCCTTTAAAAACTGATTTAGATTCACTTTGAGACCCAAATGCAGATCTAAACATGCTGCAAGACTACATGATACCTTCAAGCATTTAAGTCTCCAGCTGCTCCTTTTACTTTCCTTCTTTGCTTCCTAATGCTTACAATTTGCCCCTTTCATGCTGAAAAACAATGTGGTAGATTTTCTGCATGGCATCTCTTTGCTAAACAAGGATTCTGTTTTCTTCTTTCCTCCCTGGGAAGATCAGAACCTGAGTCACCCCACTTTCTGTTCATACTCAGCCCCTGAAATTTATGGCAATTGCAGTGCAAAATCTTGCTGTTACAAAGACTTGAAAACATAATGTCCATTAAGAGTGAAGATATCTATATCTAAATCTGTAATATCTAAAACTGAGGACAAAATAAAAACATAAAATCTGAGCCTAATACACACAGACCAAATGCACTATTGCACATCTTACCCACAGAGCATAATAACACTAGAAAATTAGCAGAGAAAAATCACCATTATTTTTAAGGAAAAAAATTGGCATTGAGAAAGTTATACTTTACCATTTAGAAACAAAAACAAGGAAAGTCTTTTTTAAGAAAATCAGGGGACAGAAATTAAACACATTTAAATTATTAAACCCCAGCTGTACATTTCCTGAAGCATCTTAATTGGAAAAAAAAGATTAGGAAAAAATAAATCATTGTGCTATGTATGTCCCTCCTTATTTTCTGTCACTTGCTATCTCCTTTGAATAAGGAAACATCCATTTCCTCTCATCTGTATGTACACGGTAAGGTATCATAGCAAAAAATATAACAACTTACTCATTTTTGAGCAAAACTGTTTTTTAAAGTAACTCCTTGAAGTGTTTAACTTTACCAAAGTTTAAAAGTTTGTGCTATTGACTTCAAAGGGCAGAGTGTAAGCTTTTCTCCAGGGAGTAGTTTTGGACAGAAAGGTGTGTAGTAAACATGATAAAAACAAGCATCTTCTTATCCTAGAGGTTTTTATCTTTCTTTTCCATTTCTTATCAATGTAACAAAGACATATAGCTCAAATATTTGAGCTGACAGGAAAACCAGCACTGTCAGGTCCACATAGCTGATTCAATAACTTTCCTCATCAGCTAAATTCAGCTTGGTGAGTTTGCATCTACTGGTTGTCAGAGTATTGCCTTGATTCTCACAATTTAATAAAGAGATTTCAGTACTGGCTTCAAAGGAAAACTTTTCATGAGGAGAGCTGACCTGGAGAACTGATTGGAAACCATCCCTTCAAAGCATTTCCACAGAGTAATGCTCAACTTGCTTTAAAGTGGTTTTGGTTAGGATTTAAAGATGTAGAGTCAGAAATTCACACTGGCTAAATCCATACCAGGTCCAGATTCTGTCTTACAGATCAAGTAATAAAGTGGAAAACCAGAAAAACTAAAGATAGTTTACTTATATTTTTGTCAGTCTTTTGGGAAGAAGGGTTCTTTTTTAAAAATCTTGCTTGACATAAATTTTTTAAAACCTGCAAATATTTTAAAAGCATTTTAAGACCATCCAGAATTTTGTAAATGTTGCTGTTTAAATAATTTTGTTCAAATTTTGTGGAAAAATTCCTGCAATCAGCTGTGAATAAACAACACTGAATTTTTGATTCTATTAGTACCTCCAGCCCAGTCCCTTCTTCTAGCTAATCATTCCTGCTTTTTCCAAAAGTAGCATACTAGCTGGGATTCTCAAGATCACTTGGAGAATACAGCAACAGAAAAAGGACCAATTTTACTCTGAAGGAAATTTTAGAGAAATTAGGAGAATTACATCAGGAACAAATTTGGCTCAGCCTACACAGAGGCACTACAGGTCCCATTCAATGGGGTTTGTTATATTGCCAGTACAGTACAATATCTCATGTGCTCTCTTCAGATTCACATGTGTATTTAATCCCACTGCTTTTGGCTCCTGCAGGAGGCCATGCAGAGCTTGGGGGGATAGGATAGAGAGCTGGATAGAGCTTGGAAAAAGGAAAGTACAAAACACAGTCTAAGGAGGATGTGTAATCAACAGCCTTCTCTCCTTAAAAAATAAAATTTTTACTTGCAGGGACAGAAATATCAGACAGCAGATATTTTTTGAACAGACTATGCCCTTTGCAAATATTAATATTCTCTTAATTTGCCAAAAACTGTTCATGGAGATAAAACAATGCAAACAGCTAAGTCGGTCACAAGAACTCAGGTAGGACTCAGCCTACAAAGATGACACAAGAAATTGACTATGCACACTAAAAAAAAAAAAAAAAAAAAAAAAGGCTTTTAAATGCATTTTCCCTGAAATCTTCCAGTGTATTCCACAATGCATGAAAAAAATATATGTATTTCCCCCCCTCCCCAAAAAAATATATCTTAAAAGTATTTTCCATCCTCGTGTGCGCATCTTTGGAGAGAGGAAGGGACGTCGGGCGTATTTAGACATGCAGACAAACCTGCCGGTGTCGGGGGTTCCCTTTATCACCTCCAAAAGAGAGGAAGGGTGGTCAGGGCAGTGCCCATGGACACGTTTGCCTCGCGGCCCGGTCACAGTGGGGAAGAAGAGACCCCCAAACCGAAGTCATTTCACCAACGAGCGAGAGGATGAGGAGTTTTCACAGTGGATCGAACCTCGGATGGCAGCGAGGCAGCGGACGCCGCTCCGGCCGAGAGCCGGGCTCTCCCTGGCATGGGCAAGTGGTCAGAGCCTCGCAGGACCGGGGAGATCCAGCTGTCAGCAGGGGATGGAGCAACCGGCCGCCGGTTCCCGCGGGCGCTCGCCCATCACCAGACCTCGCACTTCTTGGCAGGGTTCATGGGGGAGCCCACGGGGCAGCCGAAGTGCTCCGCGAACTCCCGGGAGTTGGAGACTGTGCCGATGACGCGGAAGCGCGAGGGGCTGTGAGGGTCGGTGATGAGCCCCTCGTGAGAGCTCTCGGGCGTGCGAACCGAGCACCACACCTGCGAACGGAGGGCGAGGGGCCTGAGCACCCACACCCACCCCCAGGGGCCCACCCGAGGCCGAACCTGACCTGCCCACCCTGCGTGATGGACACCAACAGAGCCTGAGCTCCAGCTTTGTCTCACTTTGCAACCAGCACCACCCCAATCTGGTTCTCCACCCGCTGCATCTCTGGAGGCCTCAGTTTTGCCATCACACCCTCCCAATCCCATCTGGGCACGCTCCACCCCCAAAACCCTACATGCCCACCCTCCCCGCCCACCAGGTAACCTACCTGCGCAAAGCCAACGAAGAAGAGCTGATGGTTGGTGAGGCCAAGGGTTGGGAGAGTTTCCTCATCCCCATTCTTTTTCAGCCAGTTTTGATACGCCTGGAGGCCATGGAGCAGAGCGGGCTCAGGGGACATCCATCCCCCTGTGCCATGTCCCCCACCACACCTCCCCAGCCCTGTGGGCCTACCCGGTAGGCAGCCTTGAGGCCCCCGTTGTCGGCGATGTTCTCCCCGAGGGTGTGCTTGCCGTTGACCGCCTCGCCGTTGACAGTGTAGTTGCCATACTGCTCCACCATGCATGCTGTCTGACGCTTGAAGGCCTCCACCGAGGAGTTCTTCCACCAGGGACGGAGGTTGCCATCCTTGTCGTATTCCCGGCCTGCCAAAAACACAGCGGATCCTTCATCACCCCACCGACCCCTCCTCCAGCCGCCCACCTGCCTGGCCCGGGCCATACCTTGGTCATCGAAGGCATGTGTCAGCTCATGGCCCACCACCACACCGATCCCACCAAAATTCAGGGACCTGCAGGAGGGTCATACTGAGATTTAGAGAGCAGCCCCTGCTCCCCACAGCCATGAAATTTAACCTCAGATTTGGGTACTCTTTCTGTTTTGCCTGGGCTCTTACTTGGGGGATGCACGGGTGTAGAAGGGGGCCTGGAGGATGCCAGCGGGAAAGACGATCTCGTTCTTGGTGGGAGAGTAGTAAGCATTGACTGTTGGAGGTGTCATGCTCCACCTGCAGAGACACAGACACGGCTCCAACAACATCCACTTACCACAGTGCATTGGCCCAACTCTCGCTCACCAAAGCCAGCATGGGCCGGCGGACACCAAATCCCAGTGCTCCAGACATCCCAACATTCGCCGCTGAGCACAACAGGGGAGGGGAGCACTGGACTTACTGGTCCCGGTTCGGCGGTTTCCGGAGCTGGTCGGCTGTCACTCTGGCTGAGAAGTTGTAAAACTGCATCACGTTCTCGAAGTAGAGGTCAGGCACGGCCTCATACTGCAAGAGAACAAAGCATGAGTGGTGTCCTGGGGATTGCACAGCCCTGCTCCTCCCTCCATGCTCATGGCTGAGCCTCCCGAGCCGCCTGAGCTATGGCCGCTCTTGTTTCTCCTCCTCTCCAACATCTGTGGAGTCTCCAGAGGGCAATGAATCACCGTTACGGAAAACGGCTCCTCCTTTTCCCTGACAGGGATCCCGAGAGCCCCAGCCACCCCAGGACTGGCCAAAAGCTCTCTGGGAAATCCCCAGAGAAGGGCCAAGGACATCAGTGAGACCCTTCTGGAGGAAACCTGGGGTTCAAGGCTGCCCTGAGGCCATGGCAATGAGCACATCCTGTACATCCTACGGAACACCCAGGAGATGTATCCAACCAACTCACGTCATTAAAGACTTTATCCAGCTCCTTGGGGTCCATGATGAACTTGGGGTAGCCAATCATGTTGTAGATGGCATCTGCCTGGGGGGTGACAAGGACCAGACTGCTTTCGGTGCTGGGGATGGAAGGACAGGCGTGCCTGGCTACACCCCCAGCACCTCACCTTCTCTTTGGCCGACTTCCTCGTCTCCTCGTCCATCCACTGCAGGGTCTCCAGGCTTTCCTCGAAGGCGGTTTTAATCTCCGCAATCATTTCCTCCGCCTAGACAAAACAAGGCAGGGCAGCGTCGGTCCGAGAGCCGCCTTCCCCCTGCAGAGAGGTCAAGGACCTTCCCACCAGCGGGCAGGAAGAGGCCAGGCAGCCAACACAGCATGTGGGCCAGTGAAAGACCCAGCACACAGAGACATGCAGAGAACAGAGCGAGGTGGACAGACCAAGATCGGCTGACTAGACAGTCCCACCATAGCGGTGGCTTTCCTGGCACCGGGACTTGTGTGCTGGTGGCTTGGGGACGTACCACCTGCTTGCTGTCCTCGGCGAAGGTGGCCTTGACGAACATGGCCCCCAGGGCAAAGCCCAGGTTGTTGTCTGTGTCGCTGATGCAAAATTTCCAGCGTGGGAGGCAGGTCTGTGTGGGACAAGAGGTGCTTATCAGGGGCTGAAGCTTCCCACCTTCTCACCCCCTCACTACATCAGGAGAGGAGAGAGGAATCCATCCATCCCCTGCCACCCCAGAACCCACCCTATGTCTCTATTGTTTGGATTCCACATGACATAAAAAGCTGTCCCCATTTTAACAGTGATTTGGGGGCACTGGGGGCCCCACCCTCACCTTCTTCGTCCCATACATCACTTCCATGAATTTTTCCTCAGCGTCCTGGAAACGCTGGTCAAGGAAGGGGCTGGTTTTCCGCACCAGGTTCCAGATCATGTAGTTGTTGAGGAGACTGTGGAGAGAGGCGGTGAGCATGCAGCAGGACGTGCCTGCCCCCCCTGGACACCCTCCATGCAGGCTGGGGGCTCTCACCACTTATCTGTGGCCAGGATGAGGTCAGAGACCTGCTCCAGGTACTCCTTGGCATAGACCACAACAGGCTCTGACTCGTTGAGCTCCACAGGATAGAAGACTGTGGAGAGGAAGGGCATCCAGTCCACAGCTGGTGCCAGCTCCTGCAAAAGCCACAGTGCTGCTACAGACCCCAAAACCATTGGAGCGGGGTGGCAGCTGCTTCCCAAGCTGGAATCAGCTGCATCAGTCCCCTCTGATGGATGCAGCTGGTTTTGCAAAGGCCAGTTCCCATGCCAGCAGCATCCTTCAAAGGTCGGAGGGGAGTAAACAATTTCCTTCCACAAAGGAAAAGAAAGTGGGGTGGGTGTCAGAGATGTTGACACAACCCCTTTGGGGACATGGGGAGGTGACCGGGCTGACGTTCAGGGGCAGCAGCGTCGGGAGGGTGTAAGTGCCTCAGCAGGATGGCCGCCAGCCCCAGGGGTGGTCCGGAGGCTGGGTGGGATTTCCCCAAGGAGGACATGGGCCAAGTTGTTGCTCAAGAGCTTCCCAGGCAGCGTTGGCTGGCGTCAGGCTTCCCAGGGGAGCTGCGCCACCGCCACCCGTCCACCCCTCTTCCCAAACCGTGGCAGAACAGGAAGTTCCCACCCCTACCTTTAGGTCTCCTGCTGTCATTTTATGGTAGATGACCTCCTCGTCCCGGTGCTTCTCCTGCGGGATGGTGATGTTGGCCAACGCCGTCTCAAAGTCCAAGATCTGCTGCATCTGCTGCCGCGTCGACTCCTCATCGGTGCCCCCCAGGAACATCCCCAGCTGCACCATGTAGTTCAGGTACCCGGCGAGCACCTGCGAGGGGCAGGTGAGACCAGCGAGGCAGGTGCCCCCCACCCACCCACGGCACCTCCCCGGCCAACCCACATTTCCCTGACACCCTCACCTTCTCATTCTCCGTCTTGTTCAGGTAGTAGTCCCGCGACGGCAGGCCCAGCCCCGACTGGTCCACCTGGATGACGTTGCTGTTGGAGTTCTTGGAGTCGGCGCTGACGTAGACGGAGAAGAAGGGCGAGGTGCGGTAATGCGCCGTCACCTCCCGCAGCGTCTCGTTGAAGTTGCCACCGGCCCACGTACCTGTGATGTTCCAGCCACCCAGCTGGGGACAGACAGCAACCGGCTTTTGGGTAAGGAAAAACCACCTGGAATAACTTCAATATCTCCCCAATACCCATCCTGGGGGGAAACAACTTGAAAGGGGGCTAAAAACCCCCATTATAGGATTATAAATCCTACAAATTATAGGATTATAAATCCCTGCCTCTCTTGGCCCGTCTGCCCTGGGGCATGCTGTCCCCTGAGAAGCAGCAGGAATAGAGTCTAGAAGGTGCTGCAACTGCCCTTAAATGATCTTTTGCCCCCGTTCTGCAGACAGAAGATGGTTTTTCCCCAGGGAATGGGACGGACCTTTTGGATGAGCTCCATGAGCGGGGTGGCACGCAGCTCCTCGATCTTGCTCTCGTTCATGCAGGCCTGGTAATAGCGCTGTGCCTTGCGCTCCGCCTCACTTGACACGTTGGCTGTGGTGTTTTCTGCAGGAGGTTCCCGGGGGATCACAGGGGGTCCCCAGGGGTGGGCACCCAGCCCCCATGGGGACTGCTGAAGCACCCTAGAGCCCCCACCTTTCCACTGTGGAAACATTCAGCCCCGTTTTGAGCAAAGCCAGGCTCCAAAACGGAACCAAGGATTGCTCCAATCCTCCCTTCCATGCCCTGAGAGCATCCCATGGCCCCAGCCCTTCCTGGCCTCCTGCTCCCCTGTCCCTTCCCACCCGCAGCATCTGCACCAGCTCTTTGGAAACAAAAGATAAAGAAAGAGAAAACAAGAAGCATTTTTCCAGCAGCTCTGATATTCCCAGCATCATCCAGCCCCCTGTGCTGCCCTTGCCTCTGTGCTGGTGCCCCCCAGCCCTTTATTATTTATTCCTGCAAAAAGGAACAATAAACCCATTTTTCTCCTCTGCCTCCAAAACCAACCTTTTATCTCCCCCCTGTTAAAACTCTCCCTCCCCAGAGAGTTTTTGGGGTTTTTTTATTTATTTTCCTGATGACACAGCTTGCACCTTTGGCTTCCCAGCTGTGTGGTTTTATTAACTAAAGGTCCCTCAGCTCCAAGGAATTCAAGGAAATGCCGAACGCGACCACTTGGCTGGAGGCCCAGGCCCGTCTCCTGGTAAAACCAGCGCCAGATTTCTGCGGGAAGAGTCGGGGACGAGGCCGTTCCCGCACCACCCCCCCTTCTCCCAAAAGACAACACTCTTCCCAAACCTTCTCTTTCCAGATAATCAGCCCTGGCACAGTGGAAAGTGCTGATAAGGAGCCAGTTGTTTGCTCAAAGCCTGAACAAACCGTCCCTGCCGGTTGCTCGGATAAGGGCTCTGCTTCGGTGTTTGCACACAGAGGCTGAGCCTGGAATCCTCCCTTTGATGGAGGAGTTTTGGCCCCCCAAAAATGGTCATATAGGCAGCCAGACCTCCAAAACGGCTGCTCACAAATGCTGGAAGCTATAGGAGCAGGAAAAACCCATATCCTTGGGGTGATATTGCAGCCTCTGGCTGCAGTCTGGAGTGTAAATCCTGAATTTCAGAGCTCCTGGGAATGCTGCCGTGAGGCCCTTTCCCCTACTCAGCACCAAAGAGCAGCAACACCACAGACAAAACTCCCAGGAGCATCCAGGAAAGCAAACAGAGCCAGGAGCTGTTTCCCAATGTTGTCCCAATGCACATGCGTCACTGGTTTGACGCTGGGGTTCAATTCCAACTTCCTATTCCCATGGATGTGTTTTTGGCATCCCCTGGGCCTAAGAGGGTCCTGAGCCCTGTGGGGTCCCACTGTCCCTGGGCACTCACCCAGCAGGTGTTTCATGATGGCCTGGTTGTGCTCCCAGAGGTTGTTGAAGGTGCCCCAGCGTGAGTGGCCATCGGGGAGGGGGTTGGCCTTGATCCAGCCCCCGCAGGCATAGCTGAAAAAGTCCTCGCAGGGATTCACTGCCCGGTCCAGCGAGCTGAGGATGGAGCTGGTGACGGAGATGCAGGACTCCGACAGGCACACGGTGGCTGGCCCTGGGGGCAGCAGGGATGGTTCAGCTCCTCCACCACAGCGCCATGGGCTGCCCCATGGAGCATCCTGCCCCACACCAAAGGACGTAGGCAAATATCCCACCTGGCGACCAAGCATCCTGCATTCCACCTTAACATCCTGCTCCAGGGCAGGCAATATGGACCAGCATCCCATGCCTGAGCATCCTACCTGACAATCCCATCCCAGGGCAAAGGATGTGGGCAAACATCTCATCCTATGCCCAAGGATCTTGCCCAGTGCCTAAGCATCCACCCTGGGATGAAGGATGTGGGCAAGCATTCCATCCTGTGCTCAAGCATCAAGCTCCAGCATAAAGGATTCAGACAAGCTCCCCATCCTGAACTCTGGGCATCCACTCTGCAGCAAGGGACGCAGGTCACCATCCTGCCTCGTGCCCAGGGATCTCACCCCCGCCCTGAACACCCTGCCCGGCTCCCAAGACTCCTGCCCTGGGGCGAGGGATGCAGGTTTACCATCCCACCCTGCACCAAACATCCTCTCCTGGCAACCCCCAGCAACCCGCCCTGGTCACGACGGCAGGATCTCTGCACAGCACGAGGACTTACTGGCTCTGTACTGGAAGATGAGTCCCAGCAGACAGGCCAGCAGCACCACTGCCAGCACTCCCACCAGCACCAGTAGCTGCTTCTCGGCGCGTGTCCGCCCGGTCCAGCAGCCGAGGCCGCCCCGCGAGCCGCGGAAATTCACCTGCGGGAACAGCAGCGTGGTCTCCCCGCCGGCCGAAAAGCTCACCGACACAGCCCTCATTCCGGCACGGGATCCGGCACGGAGCGGGCTGGGAAAGGCAGCAGCTGCCTTCCAGAAACCGGGCAGGAAGGGCGGCACAATGGCAGGAAAGGGAGCGGGACGAGGGTTTCGGTGGGTTCACCTGCTGCCCTGTGCCACCCCGAGCCCCTCCTCGAGCACAGCGTAAGCCCCCGGGTGTCCCCGGCACTGGGACAGGGTGGGGGCTGCGTCGGGAAGTGCCTTAACAGGATACTCCCACTCAGCCGAAAAACATCCCCAGGAAACATCCCGATGCGACGGCGAGCGGAGACGGCCCCGCCGGGAAAAGTAAAAACACATTTGGGGCAGAAAGCACCATTCTAGAGGCTGATGGGGCTGGGAGCGGGGCCAGCACTGAGAACATCACTCCGGACCCCGACCTCTCCACACTGGCAGCCCTGGGGGCTTTTCTTGCCACCCTTGGACCTCTTTAAGCCGCTTTCCTGCTGCCTGGGGAGGAATTAACCTAATCCCCTTTTGTGCCAGGACAAAACTGCCAAGGCTGTGATAATTGCTCACCCCGGCCACGCTGGGAAGGGGTTTGGCCAGCAGAAAAACTGGGAGTTGGGGTGTTGAAACGGCAGAGCCAGGATACAGCCCCGCCAGCGCCCTGTGCCAGGAGCAAAGGGCAGCGGCAGCAGGAGTCAACACGGCTCTGCCCACACCAGACTTTATCCCGTAGAGACAAGCCCCAGGTGGAAAACCCTTCTGCACCCCCCCTTCCTGCTTGCCAGGACCTAAAATCCCACCTTTTCCCCCTCCCAAAAGATACACAAAGCCCTACCTGGAAGCCGTTGGGGTATCCATCGCCATCACCGAGGGAGTCCAGGGGGTCTTCATCGTCCAGCGTCGCCCGCTTGTAGGTCGACATCTGCACGGGGAGATGAGCAAACCGAAGTGCTCTGAGGCTCGGGGGTGAGGAAGGGGACGGGGGGCGAGGAAGGTTCCCGCACCCTCTAAAGCCACCTCCTCCTCCGGGGAGCTAAATCCCGAATGGCTCCGGGGTAGTAAAGCGCTGCACAAACACCAGAGGAAGGTTAGAGAAAGCAAAGACGGCGGGAGCCAAAAGCTGAGCGAAGCCCGAACCCGCCTCGCTCTCCCCGGGGGCCCGGGTTGTGCAACCTCCCCTTCAGCCTGGAATAAAGCTGGATCCACCTCCTCTCCTCAACAGGGACCCCCCCACGCCATGCCAGAGAACCGGGAAGGGCTGGGAGCAGAGAAAATGGCTTTTCAGCCCGAAGCTGCCTGCTCGCTCCCGCTCCACACCCCGTCTGTGAACTCTGCGCACCGTGAGTGAGACACCCGGCCAGGTCCCAGCGAGCACCCAAAGGAGACGCCTCCCTGGATTTCAGCTGCAGACGGGCTCCCTCCCGGCGCCGTGTCCCCCGGGCATTTTCTTGTGCCAGTGCCCGGCTCTTATCTCATCCCCCGGCAGAAAAACAAGGGAAAACCTCGCGGGTTGGCAGCCGGCCCTTATCGTGCTGTCGCTGTTTCCTTCCCCCTGGCACAGCCCTGCCACCAGCCGGACCGTCTGCTGATGGAGAAAACAACTCTCCATCGAGAGGCTGAGCACTCCAAACTCCACTCTGACACTGTCACCGTGGGGCTGAGCGCCCCAAAGTCCATCCACCCTGACCCTGCCACTGATGGGCAGAGCGGTGCCAAATCCCTTCACCCCCGAGCAGTGTAGGGTGGGCGTTTGCACCCATCTCGATGTCCCCGTCTTATCTCAAAGGATAAGATGATCCCAACCCGGCACGGTCGTGCCTCAGTTTCCCCTGGAAGAAGGAGATGCAACGAACATGCCGGTTCTCAGCCTGATTTCCAACAGCAGCATTCCCAAACCTCCCCTCGCACAGTTAATAACAAATCACTTCCTCTCCCTGGATCCCATCCCCTCCCCAGATCCCAAATCCCAGCCTCAGTTTAATTAACCACAAAACCCACCTGGGGACGAAAACGAGTTAAAAGAAAAAGGCGCTTTCCGTCCTTGGTTGTCCCCAAATCTCAGTTTCCAGCCCCAAAATCTCCCCCGGGCGCCCTCTTGGAGCCTGGGAACAGCACGGCGAAAAAGCCTCAACTGCAAGATTTTATCGCGGGGGAAATCTGCGTTTAGATACTATTTTTTTTTCCGCCCCCTTTCACTTTTTTCCACCTATTTTTGCACTTCGCACATGGCTGATATTGGCAGCTCCGGGCACAAATCCCCGCTCGCCCTGGGGAGATCCACGAAGCCCCCATGGCTCGGCAACACCATATTCCTGGGATCCCAGCTTTCACTCCATTTCCTGAAGAAATGTGATTTTTTTCCCCCAGCGATCCCCCACCCCGCCTACCCCAGCCTGAAAACAGCAGGAAAAAGGGGAAAAAAAAAAAAGCAACTTTTTCACCCCCCCCTCTTGCAAGGGATGTGCTGGCTCAACCCTCTATCAGCCATCAGAGAATCCAAACTGAGCCTGAACCGCCCCGGCCAAAGATACCCCCGGGGGGGCACCGGGATCAACCCCCAACATCCTTAATTGGGGGGAAATTGGATCCGGGAGGTGTTTTTAGCACCGGTACCCCCCATACTGTGGGCACAGCAGCACCCATGGGTGCTCCCCACCCCTCCCCTGCTCCTGAAGGGGGAGCATCCCTTCTTTTGGGACAAAAAGAGGTGTTTTTCGTCACACCCCCTCCCCCCAAGCTCCGTTGTTTGCTTCAAAGGGAACAGAAACTCCTTTCCCAGCTCCAGCAGCGTGGGAGGCACCCACGGGCGCGCAGGTTGGGGGCACCCCCACCTCAACCCCCCCACCCAGGGAACTTCCACTTCCTTTTAAAACTCACAAAAATATCAGCGTTCATTACCTTAAACCGCCCCGTTTTCCCCCAAACCCCTCCTGCGCCTTATGAAGAATCAGCCGCACGTGCTTCGACCCGCGCACACCCAGGGGGACTCTGGGGGGGCTGTGGGGTCGCCCCCCGCTCGGGGCATCCCCCACCCACCCCCGCCGGTCCCGGGGCACCCCGAACCTCCACGGCCGCTTTCAATTCCCCCTCCCGGGCGCCATTTCGGAGCAGCCGCCGCCACGATCGCCATCCCTTCACCTCCCCCAGCCCCTCCATCAACCCCCAATTCCACCCCCCGCACCCCCAAAACACCCCCGCCCCCCGAAAACCCCCCACCCACCGGGGGCCCCCC
>JAWWEU010000081.1:38861687-38887892 GCA_035583155.1 Acropternis orthonyx | reverse complement strand
AATTGACCATGCACACTAAAAAAAAAAAAAAAAAAAAAAGGCTTTTTTTCCCCTGTTCTCGCACTTGCTTTGAAACAAATTTTAGCTATTCTTTTAACAGTGTTCTGAAAGAAATAAGATAAACAAGCTTGTGCCCTCTAAAAGCAAAAGAGTGGAACTGTAAGAGAAATAATGGATAACCTAATGGGAGATCTCAGGCTGGAGATTTTTTTACTTTTTTAAGGCTATACTTTAGCACTTGTTCTTGCAGAGCAGCATTTTATACAGTTTTTTTTATCCACCCCTCTGTAATACATATTCCAGTGTCAGTTAGACTGGTTCTATAGGGATCCAAAAACAAGCATCATTTTATTATGGTAATAAAGAACAAGAGGAGTACATTCTTGTGAATTTGTTCCCTTTGAAAACTTTATCTATGAAAAGAGAAAACCATCATGTTTTTAAAGACAGCAGAGATTTAAAATATCCACTTCATATTTAACACTGAGTTTAACTCCATATGGACTCTATATTTTCCCAAATGTTTAGCCACAAAATCATACAAAAACACATATTTCCTAACACACAACAAGAATATATCTAGCCTATATATTATTTCCTTCATTTTTTAAAAAAAGGCTACACCCTAAAAAATAAAGTCACTTTTAATCCAGATTTAAAAACCCTAGTTTTATTAGGTTTATTTTTTTAAAATCATCACTAATGGTACTCCAGTTTGAACAGTAAACAAAGCTTGCTCTTGCCTTCTTGCTGTATTCCCCCGTACTGAAGACACCTGAATGAAGCTCATGCAAGGCAGTAAGCGGGTGTAAGATGAGAAGCCACCACATACCCCCAGCTTACCTCTCTTTGATGTCCTGAAATGCAGCTCCTTCATGGTGACTCCTGCCCAGCAGTTCCAAAACACCCTCCGAGGTCTTAAACAAGCATCAGTCCCTTACACTTAGAGTCTGGGCACTCTGCTCTCCCCACACTGTGCCCCTCTCCCACTGTGGTGGGCAGCCCCCCCAACATGGGCTACTACTCACCTGTGGGTGAGAAGTGCCCTTCAGGGACCCTCCGCTCCTGGACCTCTCACAGGCTGAACAAAAGACATGTTGTTCCTCTGAACAAACCAAGTGTGTTCTGGCATTGGACAGGTTTCTGAACAATAAATTACTCTGCTTTACATGGTTCAAATTTTAGCTTTTATTTGGTTTTTAAATTAAAAAAATAAATTTCGTTATTAAATAGTGGAATGGGTCTAAACTAATGTTTACATATTAATTCACTTGCTTTAGGGTACCACCAGAGAAATAATTAAAGTATACCCCCCGGACAAAACTTCCTGTTAGAAAGCTCAACAGTGGCGTAATTCAGTTAAACAGGAAAAAAAACCAACCAAAAGTCTTAATGTTTACAATGAACATTAGAAGTAAACCTCTGGTTTTAGCGTCATCCAATTCTAGTTTCCATCACAAAGGCAGTCATTGTATTCAGAATACTATACCACAGTGCTAATGTCATCAGCTTCATCTGGTTTCTTTTGCCTGCTTGGCAGGGATTTCAAGTACTCAAGGTGCCTCCTTGCATCCTCCTGATTCTGTCGGACGTAATAAACTACGTATGAGATCACCATGGTGAACCAGCCAAACATGGTGACCAGCATGGCGTAATCAGTAGTCTTTTTAGGAAGGTTGCAGAGGTCAGCATCATTGGCAGCGTTGAGGAACGGTCTCCCTGCGTGCTCATCCAGCACAGAAGTCTTGCAGATGACGTTGTTGGCCGTCTCATGGTTGGAGGCCATGCTCCGCAACACTTGCTGCAGTGTGCAGTCACAGTGCCAGGGATTGTTCGCAATTCGGGTTCTGGCCTTTAAGTTGTTGAAAGCGTTTTTGTGCACGCTCTTAATCCGGTTGTCGGACAAATCCAGAGTCTGCAAGGTTTCTGCCACCCCTTTAAAGGCATGTTCATCTATAAACTCAATCCCATTTTTTGATAAATTGAGGACTCTCAGTTGGTGCAAGTCCTTAAAAATTTCGTTGGGGATAGATGTTATCTGATTGGAGTCCAAATAAAGTAAGACTGTTTTGGGAGGAAGATCTCTGGGTATTTCCTTGAGGTTTGCATTGCTACAGCTGACGTTCAGACCTCCGGAGTGGGAACAGAGGCAGCCTTTTGGGCACATACTGGCAGAATGAAAGCACAGTATCATGAGGACAAAACTTTGTAAGAGCAGACACATGGAGAGGGAACGAGTTAACCACAGGTCTACCAAATGCATGCTGGGGTGTCAGCATAATCACACGACCATTTCTCATTCAACCAACAGTGGTGGGAAAAGGTTCACGAGAGATGAAATGCAGCTTCATTTCCTTCGGTGGGATCAGTAAAAACCGATTAACACCTGGGCTTCCCCATGGTCAATACTCTTCTTAGAAGCATGCCTACAGAGAGGAAGGAAAAAAAGTTCTTTATACCATAAACTTAAACTTTTTCATTAAAAAAAAAAAAGAAAAGAAAAAAAGAAATAAAAAGAAGTTAAAGTGAAATGCAACACTAAATAAACGATCTATTAACTTAGGAAATTCCTATTAGCATTAATCTGAGTGTAGTGCATATATCCCCAGGACATTTTTAAGAGGACAGACTACACTTACTACAAATTGCACAGGTTTGGTCTTTAATACTTATTAGAGAAGTCACCGGTTCGCTTTTATCACAGACTTTTCTAAAACAGCTATAAAACTAAATTGCCATTTTCCTTGCTGAAGCAGAAAATGCATTAATGGAAGCCAAGAGTTGTATCCCCAGCAACATTGACAGGTAAGTGAGGAATTTGTGGTGGTTAATGTGAACTTATCTCAAAATAATTCATGCTATTAAAAGTCCAAATCAAAATACTTCAACAAGGAAATATTTTTACTATATCAAGGAAAAAAAAAATAGGTAAAACAAATGCTGCTGCAAGACACCACAAACATCCACCACCTCCATGTTTCTCCCCACCTCCTTTTCTTCTGCTTTAGAATGCTGGACATCCTGTACTTCCCCTTATTTTGTGAGACCCACAGACGTGATTTCTACTTCCAATTTTCTTGAAAAATTTATTTGCATTTAACATAGAGAAAAAGAAATGGATCAATTCCCAAAAATTCCAATACCCCACGTCCAAACCAAATAGAACTAGCACAAACCTATGTACCAGCCAAACACACCAATATCTTACTTGTGGCATGTAATTTGCTAATAGAACATATGAAAAATATTGCTGCTGCTACTCCCCTCTCAAGTTGGCCTAAAAATAGTAAACATCCAGAAGCTTTTCCATTTTCTCCTTTAATTGGAACACAAATACAGAAGTCTGAAATGCTGACCTATATGGTTTCAAACACAGCCTTTTCCCCCACCCCTATTATGGTAAACTATGAATTTCTAACGACAACAGGTCCATTTGTTTTCATATACATGCCCTCTGTCTTCGTAAAAGCTTGGATATTTGCAGCCTTCAGGTTGTATTTACATATAAATGAAATATGTTTTTTTCCAAACCCACACTGTAGTACGCTGAACAAGAAAATCCCTGCAGGGAGGGTATGTGTGATTTTACATGAAAAAGAAGAAATCACATTGCAATCACGTTTTGCTTGCAGAACTGACATACCAACTGCAGTTTCTGGCACATTGCAGTAATATGGATATTTAATGCAGAATTTCAAACCTGTAGTTCAAGATTCATTTAATCCTCCTTGCAGGGGCAGTAACCCCACTCAAACAAACAACTTAAACCCAACTTAATAGCATGTACATTATGTGTGATTACTCCATGGCTCAGGAATGGCAAAAGCTCAGCACACATTCACTGCAACTACTGCAGAGAGTAGTGCGTCACCACTAATCCTCAATTTACCTACTGCTCAAGTCAGAGATTGCCCAAGAACATAAACAGAAAGTTTACACTTGGACTCCATAAAACTTCTGCTCTAGAATTAAAAATATTGTTAGCCATGAGAAATTGTGAAGTTAGCCCTGGAAACATGAAACCATTAATAAGTGAAGTAAGCAGAGCATGAAAAGCTCCCCTGGAGGAGAGAGAGGTCAACAGAGTCCTTCATGACCTCTGTTGATGAAACAGGGTGTACGTGCAAGAACCTCGTTGCACTGGGTGCATCCTTTTCATTTCTCCCTTTGGCTCTTTGGTCACTGCAGTGCCTGGTCTTCAGACCAGACAGAAATCTGCTGAAGAAGGAGGTAAGTTCCAGGAGTTGTTTTTTCCCAGCCTGCCCAAAAGCGCTAAGTACTTCTAATATGTGCAGCCCATTCAGAGGCCAAGCTGGAGCTGGCAGCTGCTACCCTGGCATTCCGAGCTGGCAGTTTGCTTCTCCCTGCAGCAGCCCTGGGTGTTGCAGCAAGATAGCCCATTCCCTGAAAAAACAGCCACTTACTTTCTTTTGCCTTCATGTTTACGTGTCTCACTTACTGGGCTGTACCAAAAGAGTAGATAAGGGGTCCAACTCATCACCACAGAATGAGCATCATCTCATCACCTACTAGTTGTATACAGTGGCTTCCCACCGACACTGGAGTCCTGCTGCAGGAATGGACTGGGGTGAAAGAGCAAAGACCTGAAGTAGTCTCTGATGCTTAATTTCCTAGAAACATAATCATACTCTTGTCACCAGAGTGTGACAATTAAATATTATGTTTGCTTCATGACAGGTTAAAATAATCTAGCCAACCACGAATTAGGACATGGACCCTTCTGAGTCCCCCGCAGCACAGTTACACCACCAAAGATCATGTATCAAAGAGGTTCCAAGAACCAAAGACAATGTGGAACATCTTCATCCCACTAAAGACAAATGAAATGTGTTTAGAGTGGAAGAAGTAGGATCATTATAGACTAAGCAGGAAAATGCTTAATGAAGCGATGCCTCTTCAAAAGACATAACTAAGCAAATGGGTATAGAGGGAAAAAAAATCCCGATGTTTTAAGTTGTTGGAAAGAGAAAATACAAGTTTAAACCCTTAATGAACAGCCCAGTCAACAAAACTTGGCTGAACAAGAACAAAGATCAGCAAATTCTCAGTAAATTAACCAGAAGAAACCCAACAGGACTGAGCATCAGTCAGGGTAAACAGAGCTTTGTTTGCTTCCATAATCAGAGTATCTGATCCAAGGGCTATCTGACGTTTGGGTTTCAACAATAAACTTACAGCAAGAACTTTCTCTACTCCTTGTCATTGCAAGAAGAGAAAAGAAAAAGATCTACACATTTCTAATGTCAATAGGAAGACTTCTGGCTTCTTGAACATCTATCTAATTTCCTCTGCTTGGAACACAATAAATAACAAAGATAGCAAAGTTGGAACTACTGCAAGAGATGTGTTCCAGACAAAAACACTAAGGACCACAGACAAAGGGATGGAAGACACAGAATTAAAATAACTAGATGAATTAATTATAAATCTGTAAATGAAGAAAAAAATTAAAGCTAAATTAAAAAGCGAACAAGGGCACAGGGAAATGACAGCCATACCATGAGCACTGGTAGCAGCACAGTATAAAAAGGCTTTTTGTGTATGTACATTTCTAAAATACAACTGCAAACATAGAAAACCTAACTCACAAGTCAAATATTGCAGGGCAAGAAAACTGCAGACAGAAGATTGCACAAAAGAGTTCTTTAGTCTTGCAACTTAAACAGGTTTTCAAGCTTTCCTCTTCTCATGCTCCCCCAAGACCATTCACTCAATACGAACATCCAAAAGTGTAGGAAAAAGTGCAAATCCTGAAATCCTCAGGGAAAGCACATTGCTTTTAATACTGAGTGAGATTTCTGTTGACCTTCAGGTGTCAGGTACTTGCAAATGTTTGTCTTTAAGGCAAACAAGGTGCAGAGACTGTATCTTAGCACCTGAATGCAGCACTACTAAATTATCTGTTTGATTAATAACTTCTCCCCACAAGAAACTAGTGATGCAAAGAAGTACTAGTGTCTCCAACTACCAACATGGAAAAAGGGCCAACAGACAGCCAAGTCACACAGAAAGTCCAGGAACAAGACAGCCTGAAATACTAATTTATACTTTGTCCTCAGAGCAAGATACAGGAGGATAGGAAATCCTGTAACTATCACACAGAACAGTCTCAAAATGACACAGACTGGGGCTTTTTGTTGTTTAGGACAATACTAAGACAACAAAAGATGCATAAAAGAATCAAATATATATAAAGATGTCTGACTAGGGGAATGGGTTTCTGCTATGGTGCAGAGACTTTCAGAGTTCGCAGGCAGCTTTGGTCATTACCCAAGTACACACACTCCTGTGTGAGTAGTTCCCCACTGGTCTTCCCTCTGCACATCTCTTGCCTCCATAAAAAGTGAGTGGAGCAACTGTCAGACCCTTGCACTTGAGGGCCAGCCACTCCTCTCAGAGGATTCCAAAGCACAGACTGAAATCAACCTTAAGAGATATTCTGCCTATAGTAGTTTGAACACACACACACACAAAGCCCTCAACCATCAGGTGAAATCAGCGGAGCCACTTGTTGCTAACACTCTTCCTGGAAATTTGTATCTTCCAAATGAGAGAAAAGGATTTGCTCCCTATTTGCTCATCAGATGCCCTCTCCATACATTATGCATGTACATTTCAGTAGGGTCCATCAAAGATTACTTTCTAGCACTACAAAAAACCTGTGGCAGTCAAATGTCTTTGTTCTAGTCACTCCAACATGACAACACTTCTACTTGAAATTTCACCTGAATTCTCAGACGGTTTCAGGTGAATTCCCAAACACTTCTGTTGAGGAAAGAACAAGAACACCACCCTTTTCCTGACAGTTGTTCATCAAGCAAGATCTCACATGATAAAGACAAAACCATGATGCAATGTATTTAATATAAATGCCTTTAGGGGACGATTCCTGTTGTAAACCACAGAATAAGGGCCACAAATTAAGCCTGTAGAACAGAATCACACATGTACGCACCAATGTAAGATCCCCCCAGACTCATACCCAGTATCATCACTCATCTTGCCTGTGGGCAAACACTGATGGGAAGAAGCAGCAGCTCTCTGCTGTCAGTACCACACTGGCTTTCACCGAATCACAGGCTGTAAAGTCTCCTCAGTCACAAGAGAAAGGGGAGAATTTTTTATTTTTGTTGTTATAATTCACAAACAAGCAAAAATGGGAAAATGGAGAAAGATATCATCTTAGAAAACATCAGCCTACAAGCACAGTCACTGTGCAGAATGCACCCTTTTGAGCAATAACAACTGGATAAATATTGCAGGTATTTTGGAAGGTGCTCTTTCTTTGGGATGCAGTGTCATGGGATGCCAAGGAAAAATAGATTGAAGGTGCTAGGCCATCAAGCTGCAGCTGAAACATGGTCTCCTTTTTAGTACAGTGTCCATCAGGAGGCATGCCTCTTCCCATCCCATTCCTGTCCCTACCCACTCTGCAGTCTTCCCTCTATTTCCCCTCTTCTACTCCAGGGGATGATCACAGCTATTTGATAGTAACTGATCAGGTCAATCAGCTGCATCTGCCCCCTCTGAGCCCAGCCCCAACAACAGGAGAGTGCAGCCCTGCCAATGGGCAGAGTCCAGTCCCAGCTGTACAAGAAGTTTTTATGTCCCTGGTTAGGTTCAGAGATTACATGGGACTACAAAGCCATGGACACAATGAGCTGTAAAAAACCCAAAACCAGAAGTATGCAAGGTGTGCAGCAGATGAAGAGGGAACTGCAGCAGCGTCCCAAATCACAGCCGATGCTAAACTGCAGTAGCATTGGGATCCTGAGGGAAGGAGTGAGGGCCCAAGAACAAGGCAAGCTTGTGGAGTCAAGCCTGGGGGAACAGTATGAAAGGGAGAGCATAGCTGGCAGCCACTTAGAGAATTTTATGTGGCTTCTGTGGCCAGAAAGTCTGGCTTCAAAGAGTTTTCACTGTCGATCTCTTATGTCAAGGGATATTTCCATCTCGTGCACAATCACTTGTGCAGATCCCATAATTATAATCCTAAATGCCTTCACTGGCATTTGAGGAACCACACCATCCTCTTGCACTGTGTCTGGCACAGCACACATTTCACTGTGAAGGAAATGCATTGACAGCAACTCCATGTTCCTTATCAATAATGTAAGGTACTAGAATAATGTCTCCTCTTCAAAGCTGGATCTCCTGATGAAAAAGAATGCATTTATTACTCCAGCAATGTCAAAGGGTTACAGCTAACCACTGATGCTCAGCATCTACACACAGAGTTTGTTACTGTGTTAAGGTTACTGAAGGCATCATGATTAGAGAGGAATTTCTTGTTACCACAGCTTATGTGCTCAAACAAGAAGGCAAGATCGGAAGAGGCAAAAGGAAGAAGCCAACAGATCAACCACAGGGGGTGGGCTGTTGGCTGCATTATGACTGTGTTCAATCTGTCTGGTCTGTCACTTTTCAACCACCAGAAAAAATTATGTGCAACCCAGCTTCCCAAGAAAGGGGATTGTAGGGATTGAGGCACAATTCACCTGCCTAAGCCTACTATGCTTCGGATGATGTACAGCTGTAAAAAAATGGACACCAAATGGCACTGCAGAGCTCCACGCTCCTTGGGATCACAGAGTTCACAAAAAACATCCGGTTCCTCAGTTAAAACCAAGGGAATCCCTGTGAACAACTGGTGGCCCTCTACACCAGGGATGCACTGTACATGTCAAGGTGTCTCCTGTCTGCCTCATGTACAGCCCGTACAACTCACATGTGAATTTTATAGACTGCTCTGACTTGTGTGGGCAGCAAGACTGCCTTCAAACACTGAGTTCCCAGTAAGCCTTCAAGAGATTCCTGAAAAAACAGCTCAACTTTTCAAGCCTGGTCTAAGTCCTGTCCTTCAGACTAACAGCTTTCTTGTGTGCCAGCATCAGAAGTTTGATATAGAATTAGAAAAGTCCAGGACTCCTACAGTGCTCCTTTTTTAGATATCCTTTAGAGCAAACTTGCAATTTGAATAAATATTAAAATTTTATAACTAAAAATCCTTTAAAAGAGAACACTATAAAAAGATCATTGTTTTATCTGACTTCCACAAAATTACTGAGATGTTTCATAGTTTTGAAAGACTTGACATTATTATATCTTTTTTTCCCCCTCTTTAAGACATTGACTATGTTGGTCTATAGAAAAGACACACATTGATAAATCTGTTTTTCTATTATCTACTAAAACAGGTCTTAACTTTGCTATACTAAGTATTTTTGGTTTACAGCAGGTTTAGCAAATCACCCACGGAAATAGAAAATACTCCCCTCTTTAATACATTGTTTTCCTTGATTTCTGCTTCCAGTAATGCCAGTCTGATTGTTACAAAACACACACCCACCCCCCTGCCTTGCTATCCACAGAGCTGTATTTTATGACTTCTTACTCATTTTCCCTTTTTTTCCCCACTGTGTTAAAATGCCATATACTACTTTATCTCTAAAAGTATTCCCTTGCAATTAGTATTGACAACACAGCCATAAGCTGGAGACTATAGGCTAAAATTAATGGGTGATTATCCAAACTGAAAAGTCCAGTTTGCTAGTGGACTGAGGACAGAACAATTTTACCTGAACACGTAGAAAAAGATTTGTCACCACTACTCCCAAACAAATGCTAATGGCATATTTATGAAGAATTAAAACAGAGAAGGTATCTAAGGGAAGAACTATTTACATACATCCTTAATCAATCTTACACTACTGGTAAATACAGACCTTCTAGGAAGCTACACAGTGGGTTTTCCTGTGCACTGTGTGCCTTGTTTGAGAGCAGCAGAGCCTCTGGAGGCTAACAAAATCTGTGCACATTGGGGAAGAACTTCCATGAAATACTGTCTGGCTCCACCAACATCTGCAGTCTGAATTAGCCCATAATTTTTTAAAGACACAAGGAGACTGATGTAAAAATGCTGAGGTTCTTCCTTTCAAACCTTACTCTAAATTCTGTTCCAAGATTTAGATGATGGCTCAAAAGTGACAGTAACTATACCAACTATATCAAAATAACTATTATATTAAACAAACAAACAAAACAAAAAAATCCCCAAAACCAAAACGACATCATGGCAATGTGACTGAGTGGGTACTGAGCTGGAAAGTAATGATACTTGTGAGCTGGAGCTGAGCAGGAGCAGCAGGACCCAAAGGAGAATGCAGCAGCCACTTCTGATCTCTGTGCTGTCTGTGCGCTAGAGAACAACAAATTTCATGGGTACCAAGTGAATTCCTTCAAACAAACAACACAATGCTTTAAAACAATACCACTTTTGTACTGTCAGCACACCACAGCCAAAGGCAATCTCACTAGCTGCACAGACGGACTCTGAGTCAGGCAACTCAACCCTCTCCATGGCTCCAGGACAACATGAGGAAATTTAATTTAGCAGATGAAACAAGAATTGAGTCTCAGGACAACCTCTCTCTTTCATGCATCTCTCCCTGTCACTCCTCAAATGCCTTGGTGTGGCTGCCTGGCTGCTTCACAGCTGTGCAAACTTGAAGTTAGGCAGGTAATTTGCCATGAAGCACCAAACCAGAGAGATGCCAGAGCTGCTTGCAAGGTGTCAGGTGATTTAAATTCCCAGATGAAAGTCTCTAGCAGTGGAAGATTTTCAGCATTTCAGAATGTGGCAAGAAGAAATCCTAAAGCAGTAAGAGGAGAAATTAATAGAAGCCAACAGCAAATGAGGTGGGGAAAAAAGGGATGCAAAAGATCACCAATTCTATGAATAATTGAAATGTCATGATTAATCAGTGTGAGCCTGAACTTCAATTACATAATGGATTCATTATCTAATGAAACACCAAATGTACTCAAACTATAATATTCTCCCCTAAGACAGGACTCAGAATTCCAGTTGACATTTTGTTCCCAAAAAACTTTCAGTATAGACATCTATATATAGCTGTTCATGGCAAGCCACTGCCAGTTGTGGAAGCAAACTGTGTAGGTAAAAGTTTATAGATCCTAAGCTATGAATGCCCTCTCTTAACAGTCACAGAGTAATAAAATAGTTGAGGAGAACCAAATGAATATTTTAAGCTACAATTACTTTCTGATTGTGAGATCACTGAATGTATGACTCCTTATTACAGATTAACAGCTTAATTATACTGTGTGGGAAAATGAATCAGCACTTTAAGACTGATGGGTTTGAGTTCATGTTAAAAAACATATTTGACTTTTCTCCCTTTTCATGTCAAGTCAGGAATTATTTCATAACTCTCAGCTGATAAATAATTGTGTGAGGCTAAGCAGATACAATAACAGATCAATGACAGAAAAATATTGCCAATCATCTCCCAACTTTCCTGTGATGCTTTTCTCTTGGAAGTCTTCTGTGGCAACAGGTTTCTTGGAATGAAATTTTATATACTTGCTGGAAATTAAAGAAACAACTTTCCGGGATGCTCTTAGAGCTTGTTTTTTCAAGCCTTAACAAAGACTGAATCACTTGCTTTTTAGAAGGTATTCAGCGCTGCCTACTTTTCCCACTTATCTCCTGCATGCTCTTCATATGATGTAGACTACAAAAGGCTCCAGTCCCTTCCCTGAGTAACATACCCTGGTGGGAAATATAAACTGTATTTTGTATGCAAATCTATGCCATTTGAAAAAGGAAAGAAAACATTACATACACTTATAATGCTTATGTAGTGGCAACATGAACTAAGTTAAAAGTGAAAGGCATCAGATATATACTATAATCTTCAACATCATTTATCACTATATTTGGAAGAAATTGTCTTGACAACTTATAGCAGAATGAACTCAAACTGGCTCAAGACATGCCAGTTACTTCTCAGCAAATGTATCTGGAAAATTATTTTTCTATCACTACATAAGAACATGAAGAACCACATTGCAGATGCTATGGAAAATGCTCCAACACACACAAATGACTACTTGTGAAAAGTTCTTCAAAGCCATATAATTTGTTTCTAGATTAATTATTGGTGTGCATTAGAGCAAAAAACATTTTTAAAAGAGTTTGGGATTATATTCTACCAAGTCTCAGTCACATTTTCTGAGACATCAACAACAATTCTGTTTGGCAAGAAAACTCTTTCCAGTATCAGCTGAGTCAATTCTCCATATGATCTATACTAGAAAAAAAAAACATACTTTGAAAGATTAAAATAACCTGAAGTGGAAATACTTTGTCCTTCTTGGGTAAAGAGACCCAGACTAAAGTCTGTTCTAAAGTCTGGTTATGAACAGAATGCCTAGGAGCCTTTCACAATTTAGCAACGCAGTAGGTTTTCAATAAACCTGATATAATCCAATGGAAAATGTTTTCAACACAAAATGGCAATTTCACAACATTTGCTGATCTGTTTTTCTCCCAAATTATTAAAAAATGTGATCAAAGTGAAACAGACAAGTGCCCAGTTGGAGCCATGCCCTGCCTCTATCCAGCAGCTAATGATGGATGCTCCTTCAACTTAATTCTGCAGTATCAGATCAGAGAAAATGTCATCTTGATCTCAAGATAATTACACTGATCACCTCAATGATTACCAGCATAATCAGTGGCAAATCTTGCAATTCAATCTTGATAACTGCATCTGGTGACTGCAGATGGTGTCCTTGTCCAACTGAAAATCTCATTCTTATTTTGCAAAGTGTAAAACCAACCTGTATTAACAAAAGCTTATCAGAAGCTGACAGGCCTTTAAGGAACCACCATGCGAAGATAAACAAGATTCAGCCCACCTAAATACCTTTATTCCACTTTTAAGGGCGTTTATTTGGTTCTGTGTACTGTGATCTTTAGACTCATTTGAGGTTCATCCAAATGCTCCTGCAACTTAGTAGGCAGAAAGAAGTTGTAATTAGGCTGGGGAAGCTGTGCTGATAATAAAGTCAGCAAGGCCGAAATAGGCATGCAAACCTGAAGGGACCGTTCAGCAAGGAACACGCTGGCGGCTTTGAAAAGTTGACAACAGTTGTGCAAAGCAGCCAGCAAGGCAGCTGCTGGCAGCAGATACCCAGGCACTGGGGAGTCCTGCAAGAGATGTGTTACAGGCTCCAAAGCAAGAGATCGAGGAGGAGAAGGAAGCAGAGCGTGACTGAAAGTCGCTCTTTCCAGCTGACCCCCTGTCACAGAGCAGGTTCCCAGGAACTGCGAGGGGTCACAATAGATGAAACCCATTTCTTGGGTTAGACAGCTCAAAAGGGAATAGGGGTGTGAGCAGAGGAGGTGCTCCAGTGGCAGTTTAGCATCCAGTTTCACAAACTCTTGCTTTTAACTGGGATTTAGATTACCGTTGTGTTAAACCCCAGGAAACCATGGCTGTTTCTCTTCATGTACAACTGCCCATTGACACAAACATAGAGCAATAATCCATGGCATGAGGAATTTTCAAGGAAAGTAGCCAGTAGAAGCTACTACTAAAATAAAGCAATCTGATTAATATAAACAAAATGAGACTACAAAGAAAAAGAACACACTTCCAGAGCAATTACTCTGTATGAAAATACATTAAACAGGTGAAAAAAACCCACAAGATAAATTAGCAAAAGGGAAGAGCAGTTAAAATACAGTACCTCAGCAGTTATTAATTCAGCTCCTTGTACTTTGAAATATGTTAGCTGTATAGTAACAGGACCTTTAAGAAGCATGCAGAAGTGAAGTAACTCATTTAGAAAAAGGCAAGAAAAATAAAATGAGTAACCATATATAAAAGAAACCAATTAACTTTGAAACTTCCAATTAAAAGCTCTAAACTTAAAAGTGAATGCTCAACACCACAAAACCACAATCTTCTATTAAAGAAATTAAAATTGTGACTTATCGATGCATTTCAGAAAATACCAAAAGAGACAGCAAGTATGGAATAAGTATGAGATCAATAGGCAATTAGCAACTTTAAAAAACATTCAAGTGACCTTCCAGAATCCAGACACACTGAGCTAACTACAAGCCATTTGGACTTGCCAAAGAAACTGGCTGATCAGTGATGCTGGTTTTGCTATGTCAGTGGTTATTAGACCTGCACACTGCCACTTCCATAGATGAGAGAGCAAAGAGCACAACGACAACAACACAGAAACACACAATATACTTCCCATTTCTGCACCAAAGGTGTCAAGCAAAGGTATCATAAAAGTTTACTGTATCAAACCACCCCCCACTAAAACCACATGCCCACTTTTAATATTTTAATCCATGAGCAGCCTCAAATAACTGTAATTTCTTTTTCATCAGCTTGTCAGAGAAACTTACCTTTTCTTTTTTCTAAAATCTGTCAATGAATGCCATAATACCAGGCTAATAAAAGATTTTCTTTCTATATTTAGATACCATTATAGCTCTAAAAGCTAGAAGTGTTAGTCTGGAATAGTCAGACACAGGGCTTTTGTACCATGACAGCAAGATTACCAGTTCCCATCAGAACCCGCTTTTAGCTCTGCTGGCTGCTACTGCCATTAGAAGCTGAGGAAAGGACTAGCCCAAGTGCAACTTCTGTAGCCCTGCTTCAGATGAGGATCTCCCAAGCAAGTGAAATCTAGCAGCACAAAGCTTCAATGCCATCTTGTGCTCGCAGCATTCCCCTGATTAAGACTTTAAGGCCAGACGGAGCCATTAGATCACGTAATCTGACCCCCTGCCTACCACATGACGTATCATTTTACCAGCAAAGCTCATATTGAGCCCAATAATTTAGGTCAGACAGAAGTATGTCAGAATGAGGAGACTTCTGTGTGCCCAAGGCATGACCTTTTGTACCCACTGTGCTTGCACCATCCTGTACCTACATCCACCATAACAGTTAAACTACCCCAGCAGACATACCTGCTCCACCAGGATCTAGACAGCAGGATATAGCCTCTGTTTTCAAAAGAAAGGCTATATTAAAAGATAATGTTACACTGTTCATCATAAACAGTTACATTACCACTTGTCTCCAAATGAGAGTTAGAAAAACTGGCTATTTTTTAATGTGCCTGGTGAGTTACATCAGGCCCTCAGCTGCCATTAAAGGACTTGCAAATTACATGTGTTACATCTAAGCAACAATCAGCATGTTTTCATTTTCAAATAACTACTCTGGAGCATCCCCAAGGCTTCTCAGGAAGTCAGGTTATTTATTTATTTATTTTTAACTCTGCAGTACTTTTCCCAAGTCATAAAAAACTCGCTGTATAAGTTCCTCTTCTGAGGACATAAGATGACAGCAAGTCGTTATTACAACTTGTTGTAGCAGGCTGAAATCCTTTAAGGGTTCTCTAACCCTTACTCAGCAAAAATCTTTAGCCTACTTGCAATTCAGCAGCTTGGTGAGAGGCGAGCCGTCAATGTTCAGGGGGCTGAAATAAAAGTTGTTTATCAACAATTGCAAAATAAAAGTAACACCTCTAAAGAAAAAAAATAATCTGTATTTCTCAGTGGAAATAAACACCAGTCTTTATCAGACATGAAATTTAGCTGTGCAAAAAAACCCCAAAACCAAGGTACAGCTGCTCGATACTGAGTGCATAGAGATTTTCCAGTCAGTCAGTCATTCTACCCAAGGAGAAAAGAAAGGAAGAGCCAAAACAGAGTGTTTCAATGGCTGCCTCCAAGGTGAGAACAAACCACTGAGGTCACGTTTATTCTAAGGGAAAAGAGGTCTTTATCAGCAGCACTAGAGCACAACAGGCAGAGACTGAAATTTGGTTCAATAAAACCCTTATTTTAAAGACAAGAATACACCAGGTCTTTGTGTGTCACCTCTGAGGTTATACAGCCAAGTTGACTTTGGCGGAGCTAGCTGATACAAAAAGCAGGAGTTGTGAAAGGAAAAAAAAAATCTTGATTAGCTGGGCAATGATCCAATAAGCAAGACACTGGAGGCTGCAAGTTCACAGCCGAAGAAGCTCAGGTAGAAATAATTTATAGCAAATTAAGTTAGGTCATGATAATGAAATTTAAAGACATGTGGGACATGATTTATTTTACTAAGGCTTGTTGAAAAGTGAAAACCAAGCAGAGCTAACAGGAGAGCTAATTTAACTCTGGTTACAGTTGGTACTGGCACCAACATAAACTTGACATACTTGGAATGGGAAAGAGAATATAAGAATAGGATTTTTAAAAAAAACCCACTTTTTAACACCATTTTCCCAAATTGCAGAGGAAATTTGGTCCTGTGAATCACTGCTGCTTGTTTCCCGATTTTAAAACATCCTGGCACACAGCCCTCAGTGGCAAACGCAGTGGAAATACCTGATTGCAAACATTGGGAAGGGATGGATACCAACACCTGCACTGCAAAACCCCTGCCATCAAGGAGCAGGAGGGAGGCTGGCAAAACCTCATGGGAGAAGGTCTCATAAGAGGTGCAGTCCCCTTTCAGGTCACTAGAAAGCAGCAGCAATGGCAGGAGGGATGCTGTCACTGTTGAGGGCTTTGCAAGTCACCTCAACAGGTTATCCGGTGGCAGCCTGGGCTTTGGCTTCGTTTGGCAACAGATTCGGTGCCATTATGTCCTCAACTGTCCCTCCTGCCACCCACGCTTCTCACGCTGTGAAAAATGCCAGGTGAAGGGGGAAAAAGAAAGACCCACTTGATAATGGATGAATGCAGCAGTTTGTAGGAGGGGGGTAGAGAGAGAAATGAAAAAGTGTTAATATTAAAGTAATAAAGCTTGTGGCCATTTTTCAGTCTGAAATGCACAACACCATAAAACAATGCTTAAAGGCACTCACTTCTGTTCCAAACCACCTGCACGCTAAGGCACCCTGCTATTAGCACAGAAGTTGTTTACTACCAGTCGCATTTCAGTCTGACTCCAGGAGAGCCATAAAGCTGAATTTTTTCACTCAGTAAAAGACCCCAAGTGGCCTCAGGTATGCCAAGCCTCAGTGAGTCACCTGCAATCCCTGCCCAGTCACTAACTCAATCATTTCTAACAAGATGTATAAAAGTCAAATCAGAGCAAAGGGAATCTGTGCCTGGAACATGGCCCACATAGACCGTCCTTCTCCCCTTCTTCTCCTCCAGTTCTTGAAGCAACAGCTACTCTCACTGAGATGTGTTCAGCGTAACTGTGATGGTGGCTTTATCTGCCAGTAAGTGTCACTTGTGTCCTACACTTCCCCAAAATGGTCTGGGCATTGCTAAGTAAAATGATACCGCTATTTCCTCTCCTAAAACAATTCTTTCCAAAAGAAGTAATGGAGAAGCAGTGAAATATAATGGCAGAGCAAAGAAATAATGGATATTCTTTTGGAATTAACACAAAATTTTACCTGTTTGTTTTATTTCTCACTTAACTCTTTTTCTGGGGGGAGGAGGGGAGTTGTTTGTCTCTTTGGTTTGCTTTTTTTGTTTGCCCCAAATAAAAGCATATGAATTCAACTAACTCACTTTTTTCCTCTGTCAGAAGCAAACCATAGGACTTAGGGCTTTTTATAGAGATGGCCCAGCTACAAATTAAGTCTTTGTCTCACTGGCAGCACTACTAAATCAAGGACAAAAAGACAGAGGCTAGAAGAGCAGTGATACCTAAAGGAACATTCAAAGCTGTCAGAAAAGCCTGTGGAATTGCAGGAAGAGCAAAGAAAAAAGAGAACCAGAAATTATTCTCATGCCTGTGCTTTCACCATGAAGGGAGGAAGCCAGATGTGGGAGTTTCACATGAGAGACCACATTGGCTCACAAGTTGATGGGTGAACTCCTTACAACCTGGAGCTCAGTGAAATTGCCTAGTCTTAATAAATTCTATAAATTATACCATCTTTCTGGGAGCTACATGACAAGCCATGAAACAGCAGCAGCAACTTCCTAGTGACTAATACGGTCAAGATGCACTGCTATGGCCACCAAACCACACAGTGGCATAGTCTTTCCCCGTATTTACACATCTTCACAGCAAGAGAGTAAATAAAGAAAAGCACCCTATTAACTGCCCTCCTCCTTTCAAAGGCACCTTTATCTCATTTATGCATCCAAATCCCACATCTGAATTTAAGTCAAGAGTCCAGGACACCCAAAGAGGTCCAAATGGTCTATGCAACACTGTTAACCAAATCCCAGACTACATACTACCAAGAATGGAAAAAAAAAAAAAGTGTAATACAAACTTGATAACGGCATTTGAAAATCCTTTTCCTCATGCTTCCCATCATGAGAAACATTATGTTACTTATTCTCCTTTCCTTAGTTGCCATAGATGCAGTGGCACAGTGCTGTGGCAACATGCAGCCACCTTCATAAGCCAGTTCACATCTGAGCACTCTCTGCACTCCTGACTGCTTCCCTTCTTGCTTTCAGCCAGGCAAAGGTATCCTCCAGTTCCATTCTGCCCTGCCTCACTGGACAGTGAGGATAACAGCCTAGGTCACGCACAACAAAACAGATTAAACTTCCATAATTAAGTGGCACCATATACACCTTTGGTGCCACTCGTTCTGATCCAAGGACAGTTTGCCCGCATCCCAAAAGGATGCTTACTGAAAATAACAGATTTTCCATCTCTTCCAGCTGCAAGGAGAAGCCCAACCTTGCAATCCTTCCTTTCAAGCCTTGAATCCTTTGCTAGCCTGAGGAGCAGACCAGTGTTAAACCTCAGTCAACACAGTGCTGTTGACCCATATTCAAGCTGATTCATGACAGATGAGCTGATTCATGACAGGATGTGTAAGCAGTAGGTCTTCACATGGCAATAGCCACATGCTACTGCACCACCAGAGCTCTCACGGTGCTCTGTGCTCAGAAGTGCCTCACCAGAGCACAAATGGGACACACTCATAGCCATGCCATCATCCCTCCATACTGCTGCCACTGTGTGCTCATCAACAGGACTGCAGCACACCTCAGCCCCATGCTTGCACTGTCCTGTTCAGTCCTCAGCTTCTCACCACCAGCCTCATAGCTGTTTCCGAAGCATCAGAAGAAACTCTCCATAAAGACAGTTTGCAAACACCAGTGGATGTTATCCCTGTGAAGGGCACAAGGAGGTGCTTCTTTAGTACAAAGCGTACGATCACAGCTCTGCAGGGAACGCTCTTTGGTAATGAACTCTTTGAGGTTAAAACCACTTCTTCCCACAATCATCAGAAAGAGTGTGCAAGGCACCTTGTGAAAGGAAAGCTGGAGTGATTGACATGCACCACACTGAGTGTGAAGAGATAAATCGAGGTAGTCTCCTGACTTCCAAAGCCATACCAGAGGATGAAGAGTGTGTGTGCTACCAACCACAGCATGGCTGCCCTATGGCAAGCCAGGAGAGTACAGGTTGGCAAGCCAGTGGTTCCCTGGGGCACAAGCCTCAACAGCCCTGAAAAGCTGCTATGATAGGTCACTTCACCTGCTTTCCTTTTCATTAGAATATACAACATCTCCTTTCTCTTTCCACTAAAGAACTGTCATCTTGCAAATAACCATTCTAGAATTCTTCAAAGTTGCACACTGAAATGTACTTTGGCAAACACCTCTGCCAACTGGGAGAAAGGAGCAAGTCAACCACCAACCACCAGATCATCATTTTATATTATGATGCTACTTTCACAATTGTACAAAAATCTTCATTAAGAATGAGTGATTAATTCCCCATAAATGGTTTTAGCATCTGCTTTAAAAAGGCAATCATTTATTCATAATCAAAGAAATACTAGCTTTCTCTTAGAATCAATGTTAGTAGTAAGATGGGAGAAAAAAAGCTTCTGTTTATTACCTGCTAATAATTATTTTATTTAAAGTTATTGAAATATTTCCCAGTCAAAACTCTACATCTTACCTTTACTTATTAAAATAGGGCATGGCTCAAAATTGGACGGTGGATGAAGAGAAAAAGAGAAAAAAATCATTTAGTATCTTTGCCTCTACAGTGGCATTCTTTCAGTTAAGCAATTGCTTATTTCTGCTGCATTTTTCATAGCATTTGTATCAAATGCATTACTTAACCTTTAATGGATATTCGAATGTTATTGGGACATACATGTCTTCTTCTTAGATTCTATGAAAATAATTTTTATAAAATATGACTTTTAAAAAACTTGAAATAAACTTATAAATTTGTATAAAACATTACACAATACAAAAAATTTCAATCCAAATAAAAAATTTACGTAATGTTGGCATTTTTATGTCTTTCTAAAAGGATGGTATTTTTTCTTCAGCAGTTCTTCCGCTTGGAGCTTCCACAGTCAAGTCTCTTCAAAACAAAGAGAAGGTGCTTCTTCGGTGCACTAAAGGTTACAGCCCCTTGTGAAGAGCTGGAAAAAGTGGCCCCACTGAATGCAGCTTGCCTGGGCTCACGATCAGGACCTTAGTAATGATCTGAAGCAGAAGCTCGGATGGTTATGGTGAGATCATACAATGTGTTCTTAAGACAAGACACCCAATATGTGGTATGTTATGAACAGTCTTCCATGAACACACACACACTGCAACTCTGACTTAAAAAGACGTGATGACAACAGCAGATATGCTGAGGAAAATAAATGACCTGTTTTGTGTAACAGTGCCAACTGAAAGCAGCGCAAAAGCCGGTACAGCTACTCTTGTGCAACCCCTGCAGTCTTCTCCTAGTTTCAAGGCAGTGCCACTGTTCCCATACAGAGCTATTTTCACTTGCGTGTAGAATGAGGAGCAGCTCTGGCAGATCTCCACGTGATGCTGAGCTGAGTCCTCAGTGCTGTGCAAACCCCTGAGAGTCACTGGCTGTTTAAGGAGCCCTAAGAAAGGGAAAGGATTCTAAAAAGTTATTACCAACTTAAAGCTGGCAGAGCTGTGCTGGAAGGGTAGATGAACACTGCGAAAGATAGGTGGCTCCTCAGCTCTCACTCCACTCAGTGGGGATGTCCAGTGCCTCTTTAAAGGGCAGGGCTGACTAAACCACACTCCCCACCAGTGGCACATGCAGCAGGAAAGGGATGATCTGTGCTTTGCACCCCCACAAGTGGCGAGATACCCAAGCTGTGGCTGGGCTTGGAGCTCAGAAGAAGCCAGGAGCTTTCTGCTTCCCACTGATGACTGCACCTGAGAGGCAGCAGCTCCCAGCGTCCTGGGCCTGCTGAGCTCAGGAGCTGTCAGGTTCCTGCTGAGCTCAATATAGCAGCTTTGCTTTTTTTTTCTTCCTTCTTTTTCCCCATTTGACAACTGCACATCAACACTTGTAGATTAGAACTGTTACAGCCCTGCAAGCTTGAAGCAACCTTGCTTGGGCACGTACGACAGCTCTTTATGGCAACAGGAATGTGACTGCAGACTAATTCACCTTGTTGTTCTGACACATGAAAACAATCTCTGAAACCACTACACTGTCTGTAGTCACTCCTGTTACACATCTCTGCGCAGTCAGCACTCAGCCAGGCCAACACAGGAGAAAAGCACTCACAAAAAATTTGCACCTTTTGGGTAAATTCATACTGCTTTGTGCAGCAGAATTTTTCTTTTTCAGTATAATCATGGAAAAACATTAATAATTCAGCTTTAAATACAGGTCTATCAATAGACTCTAAATTTATTTAATACACACATTCTGCATGGAACTGGTTTGTGTTTAAACTACATTAGGTGTATCTCTGATAGCTAGAAGGTCAGATCAGAAAAAAGGTCAACAATTTAAAAGCTATTTATTCCTTCAATATTCTGTTCTCAGAAATCCTAGGCCCCTGCAACCAGTGAGAAAGTCTGGACATAAAGACTTGCCATCAGCAGAGGAGGATCTAGTTAAGGGACATTTAAACAAACTGGACATACACAAGCCAATGGGTCCAGAGAGGATGCATCCACAAGTGCTAAGGGAGCTGGCTGATGTTAATAGGAGGCTACTCTCAACTATCTCTGAAAGATCATGGGGATCAGAGGAAATTCTTGAGTACTGCATGAAAGCCAGTCCTATTTTCAGGAAGGAGGATTCCATAAAATAGAGGCTGTTAGGGCAGGTCAGTTTCACCTCCAACCCTCAGGAGGTGATAAGCAAATAAATCCGGAAACAATTTCCTTAACATATGGAGTAAAATGAAATGATTGGGAGTAGTTACCATGGATTTATGAAGGCAGAAATCACATCTGACCAACCTGATAGTTATCTGCAATGAGATGCCTGGCTCATCTCACTGAGATGAGAGAGAAGTGGATGTTATTTATCTTGACTTCAGCAAAGCTTTTGATGCTGTCTCCCATAACATATTCATTGACAGACTGATGAAGTACAGACTAAATAAGTAAATACCAAGGTGGATAGAAAACTGGCTGAACTGCTTGGCTCAAAAGGCTGTGCACAGCAGCACAAAGTCCAGCTAGAGGCTAGTTATCAGTGGAGTATTCTAGGGGTCAGTACTGGGGCCAACATCATTTAACATTTCCACAATCGACCTAGAGGGTGGGAGGGAGTCCCCAGCAAGCTGGTTAATTATATAAAACTGGGAGGAGCAGTTGATACACTGGGTGGGAGTGCTGCCATCCAGAAGGACCTGGACTGGGTGGAGAAACACACTGAGAGGAACCTCATGAAGTTCAACAAAGGGGAATTCCAAGTCCTGCACCTGGATGTGGATAGCTCCATGTACCACTGCATGCTGGGACCTGTCCAACTGGAAAGCAGGCTGGCAGAGAATGACATAAGGGTCCTGACAGACACAAGGTTCAACACTATCCAGAAATGTGCCCTTGGGGCAAGGGTAGGTAACAGCATGAGGGGCTGCATTAGAAAGAGCATTGTCAGCCAGTTAAGGGTAGTGATCCTGCCCCTCTCCTAAGCCCCGATGAGACATTTTGCAGAGGTGTCGGTCCTAGGCTTCACAGTACATGAGAAACACAGACTGAAACAAGTCAGCAAAGGCCACAAAGGTGGTTAAGGAACTGAAGGATCTGATACGTGAGGAGAGTCTTAGATTGTAGGGACTGTTCAGCCTGGAAAAGGTTCAGGAGAGGTCTCATCAATATGTATAAACAACTGATCGGAGACAATAATGATGACAGACTCTTCCCAGGGGTGCGCAGAAAAATGACAAGAGGCAAAGGACACAAATTGAAATACAGGGAATTTCACCTGAAAGTAAGAAAATAATTTCTTTTTTTCCTTTCCTCTACTGTGAGGGTGATCAAACTTGGAGCAGGCTACCCAGAGAGGTTGTGACACCTCCATCCAAGCCTGCTGGACAAGGCTCTGAGCAACCTGCTCCAGGGGACCCTGCTTGAGCACAGGAGTGGACTAAGCAATCTCCAGATATGCCTTCCAGCCTCAGCCATTCTGTGATTATTTCTAATCAAGTTAAACAAAATAGCTGAAAGAACTACAATTCAAGAAGAAAATACTTGACAGCAGCAGTTTATGTTAAGAAGAGATGCACTTCATGGGATACTTCTCTTGTAACAGAGTTATAAACATACCCCAAACCAGAATTCAGCTGTAGATGCTTTCTATCACTTAGATTTTATGAAATATCTTACCATTGAGTATAGTTTCCACTATGACTACAGCAGGTAAACATATCCAATTACAGATGTTCTGTTTTAAAAATAATAATTCTAAGACACATAGTATAAAACATTAATTGAAATTATGCTCCTTTCAACAAGAACAGTACTTCCTGAGAAATGGTTGTATTAGCAAAGTAACACTGAAGAGACACAACTATTGTATCACTCTGTGACATTAAATCAGTACTCTTCTTTTTTAATTCCAGCCAACATCCAAAAGCAAAAGACCAAAATTTCAAATATTTATTCACTTTTGTAACTGAGCTGAAGTCAATAAATTGAATTACTGAATTGATAGCATGACAATATCCTCCATAAATACACATAAACTTATTTGGAAACTCTTGAAAGGAGGAGACTTAAATGCAACAAGTCACACAAGTCAATTTGTTTTGGTAAATAAATTCCTAAATACCTAATAAACCAATTAAGTGATTAACTAAATTCAATGCATCAAACACTAACTTGGGTGCCTATTTTCATACAAACTGTTTTAAAAGCACTGTCCTTAAAAGGAAATAAAAAAAAGTGTGAGGGAAAAAAAAAAGTTTAAGCCTTTAAATGCTATTGGGCTCCAAAATGACACTCAAACTGGCACGAAAACAAGAAGAAACTTTCATTCTGTTTTCTGCATCCAAATTATGGACGACAGTTCTGCAAAGCGTAGCTGGAAGGCTTAAAAACAAAGCAAACCCAAGCCACTGAACTTTGTCCCTACTTAAGTATCTTGTAAACTGTTTCAGTAACTTCCGGAAGAGCTGCACTGAGCCACAATAGAACACGCTTTCTAAAACTCCACTTTTTGTTAGCAATTTTAAAATGTCAGTCAAATGGTTTGTAATACGCAACACACTTTTCCATCCTTCATATACAATCCTGTCTTAGAACATCTGAGGCCAATTCACATCACTCTACATGGATGTGACATATGCCAAGGGAATAAAACCCAACCCTGCAGGAAAAAACCATGAAGGTTTTGCCTGAAACCTCCTGTTGGGTTTTTCAGCCTTGACGGGAAAAAAGGTTATTATTATGCTGGTCCTCAGCTTGCCAAACCCAGAGCCCCTGGGTCTGCTTGGTATCTTGTGATTGCATTCACTCAGGGATTCTCTGTGGCTTTCTTTTGCTGTTTTCCAGCAGAGCCCGCACACCTGTCTTCATCTCTGGGTATCGTTTGAACATTCTATCAGGCTATTTGCTTAGCCTAGAAATCCTACGGGCTCCGAGGAGTCTGGGATCTGAAGGAAAGTTCAAGCACTGCAAGACATTGGAGAAGCAAGCATACCACATCTGCTCAATACCTCTACAGGTCTAGAAAATCTGCAGGTGAGAAGGCGGGCACTTCTGCTTACCAGTCTTTTACCAAAGCTGTGGAGGGAGTCAATCATAAAGATAACCTCCACACACAAGCAATGGGATCATGTAGTTCATGCCTTGAAAAAAAAAAGCACCATCTCAATTTTCAAGTTCAAGAAACACCTTTGAAATTCACAGACTGATAGCACTGATAGCAGACAAACTCCTTTTAAATGCCCTGAACAATTTTGTTTTCCATTTCAAGGCAACAAGTTTAATTTCTACTTCTGTTTTACCCTGAAGAGAAGTCCCTTAGGCATCAAGCCTAAAAAAGGCAGCCACCACATACTTGCCTCCAGTTGTTAATTCTGAGCACTGGCAACCACTGCTCACAGATCTTGTCATGGTGGAAAAAAGCCATGAATAAGAAATTCAAATGTTCAGATAACTCATAAAAGTACTACTTAATACGGTATATTCAAGCATGGCTACATAAAGTAAGCAAGATTAACCATTATGGCAAAGAGAAGAAATGAAGTGTAAAAATATTTTCCCTTACAATACCAAATGGTAGTCATGCTCATTTAAGCGAATATTTTGCTATATTGATAGAAGTCAGATATGTGGGGCCTTTTTTTTTTCAAAGTCTTCCTTTAGTTGTTGCTTGTACACTGCAGTGCTTTTTTTTATTGTTTTCTTCATATAAAATGACACAAGAAATTTATGTTCACATAACACTATCAATTATATGCTCTTTGCTTATTTTACAAGTTGTTTGCAATGAATATTTTAGCTCTCTCAAAAGGTGAAGAATCCAATCAGCCAACCCCTTTGTGCATGTCATCTGAGGATACTCACCCTCAGTAAAACCAAATTTCACTAGCCTCAGTCAGCAAGCTGTAGTGGCCTGTGGTAAAACAATAATACACACCAAAAACTTACAGACTTGCTAATTGGTAGCAAGATACAACAGAATATGTTCTCTGAAAACTACCCAGATTTCCCAAACTGCCTTTGAATAGCTTCCTTTCTGAACAGGAACTTGATGGTTCATGTTCATAATTTTCTCCTTCCTCCCTATATTCTAAACATTTTTCTTACATTTACCTCTTCTGAGATTCAGTAGTGACAGTTTCTTCCTTACACTCCTACATATATTTTGCACAAGCTGTTAAACAGAATTAGTCCATGCTTCTCTTTCGTATCAGTGTGACGCGTTTGATAAACCCCAAAAAACTCAGATTAAGGTTTTAGTTTTAGACAGGCCCTGATTTCATGGGTCATGTGGTTAGGGAAAAGTATCAGCTGACTTAAGTGACCAGTGAAGTATTTCATGCCATCTGATGTCAGCTCGTCTATAAATCAAAGAGCAGCTCCCAGTGTCACTCTTCTCTTCTCCCTTTGGCCATGCTGAGAGCACCTCGCTTCTGCAGCTCAGAAAGATTAGGCCTCACTGCTCC
>JAWWEU010000081.1:38838474-38858534 GCA_035583155.1 Acropternis orthonyx | reverse complement strand
TAAATTGTAATTCTGACTTGCAATCTGTTTGTGAGTTGGATTCATTCCTCCTGCTGGTTTATCTTTAAACCAGCACACTAACTTGGTCAAGTCTTTTTGTCTTATGTTCTTACAGGGCTGGCATAAAGATTATGGACTAGCAAAATGTCATTTGTAAACCAAGTAAGTAATTCTAATTAATTTACAGTGAACTATATTAGTTTTACTCCTAAGATCAGTACATTTCTCCTCACAGAAGAAAAAAACTCCAAAAATAGTGCAAATGCTCTCTCATTTTGTGTTCAAGTGGTTTCTTCTTTGACTAAACAAAGACAGCAATCTCATAAAATGAGATTATGTCCCACAAACCACACTGGCAAAAAAAAAGCTCAAAATCTGTCTATGCAGTTTTGCTAGTCTAAATGCAAATAATCTATCTAATAAGTTTAGATTTCTACCAAAGCAAGTGAAAGCAAAACATGTCCCCAGAGATCTATAGCCTGATTAGAGATTATAAACTAAGATAGCACAGCCCCAGCTGCTTGACATTACACAAAGAAAGAGGTGGGCAGGTTCAGAGAAAGCTGCACATATTGGTTTCACTCCTATTCACAATTTACCCCTACTATCTCACCCACTCCCTCTTCACCAAAGCATGAAATGACAGTTGCTTAGACTTAAGCTGTTCAATATTCAGCTGCTGCCACCACAGACTACAAAATAATCAAAATGCCACCATTCCACACAGTAATTCCCAAACATCATGCTAGCGCTATGAACCTTCAGATGTTTTGCTCTCCTCCCGAACTCTTCTGCTCTGTCTCCACCTAACCAGACACAGCAGCTGCTCACTGAGCATTGCATCCAATCAATTATCCCCTTAGTTACTGCATGATACAGAGATCATGTCTACTCCTCTCCTGGAAACCCTATGTAGAGCCAGGGCACAATTGCCCGAGCTACTTTAGCCCTCAGTGAGTGACAGAAAAGAGAGTGGGAAGAAGGAGAGCCTGGGAATAGGACCTTCAGCTCTGCTCTTGAGGAAACTTTCCCACGTGGTGACTGCTGGCTCAGGTTCAAGATTCACAGGTTCAGTTTTGGTAGTTCTCTTCCTACTAACACTTTAGACCAGACATGCTGCAACATACTGTGCACTGACTGTGTCAGTCTGGGCAGAGTAAACATGCTCTAAGTATCTGGATGAGAAATGTGAGGACCTCATCAAGAAAATTAATACCAAAAATGTATTAAGAGGATGAGTGTTCAAAATGGATGATATGCCATTTAAGGACTTGCAACATATACCAGCATATTCCAAAGAGGGAATACTACTAAATTCTTATATTGATACCTCCAAACTCATGACTCAACAACTTAATAGGAAGATAATTTTGAAGACTATATAGACTGCAACCCTTCTTCTCCAATCTGGAGCTGCTTCTTCACTTACTGATTTTTTAAGGTAGCTCGGTTTCCATCTCTGTTTCATGGCTTCTAATGAGCTTATTTCTCACTTTAAGTATTTACAGCTTGGGAATAGGAAAAGCAAAGGGATAGGTGACAAGCAAAAGGCACAAAAACTGTCTGTGCAGGATAACCACTCCAGGAGCTGGACCACCTCACCTGCGGGCAGGATGGAAAGCAGCTTGGGAAGGTCTCCTTCCTGCTCATGAAAACACAAGGGACTGTGAAAGATTGTCTTCCCACCAGATTGTGGCTGCATCACACCTACCACACAGTGACCCAGAGCACCCCTGCCACACATGCAATTAAGTTCTGTCAAGCCTCTACTGACCACCTCTAGTGCACAGCACATGGCACGCTTTAATTTAGCATTAGCAAAATACCAATAGCCCCTGTAGAGACTTGGATTTAATTCTACTCCAAAAATATGTTCACAGTACTAGAAGCAAAGCAGCACCAGTGAATAATAATTATTAACTGTCAGCTCTTTGAACATTTTCATAACTATAACTAGTGTCTTGGAAAGGATGACTTCTTCTCCAACATGAATGCCAGAAAGAATATTTTTCTGAAAAGGAAGCCCATGTCAGATTGCAGATGTTAACACTACATTTCTTTTCTAAACTGTCCAGATTCTAGAAGCAGAAGAAACAAGAATTCAATATGTAAAACTGCAGATCAAGTATTTTCAGCAGCCCAGCGAAGTCCTCATTCTTGCGAGTTAAAAACCAGATCTGACGCAAAGCACAGCATGTACCTCATGGCAACAGTGTATATTTATCTTCCTGCTCCCTGGGAAGTCACTGCTATGTGAAAGGTTATGACTGGCTTTACAGGTCAAGGTAAAATCTATTGTCCTGAAGTGGACTGAAAACGGACAGCAGATCTAGCAGCCTAAACACACTGAGCTATCAGAATGGGTTGAGAGGCAGGATACATCACCACAGATTTATACAGTTTAAATAGCACAGTCAATGTCTTGCTTCTCCATCTGACTTCATGTTTTCCTTGCTTTTCAGCCCTTTGGAAACCTCACTCACAAGGGAGAAGATGTCATATTTCCCCTGGAACAAAACTGGCTTATGACACATTGTATAATTCCAAAAATACATCATGCATTAATTTGACACACTCCTGTCATCAAGATCTTAATTTCTAATATCTTCTTTTCCAGATACTATTAAAAAAAATTTCTCTGCCTCAGCTATCTAATTTGTAACCCTTTAAGAGGGAAAGTGTCTTCCTGCTTATCCCAAGGTCCTTCACATGGAAGATTCCCAAACCTCTGAGGATGACCTGCTTGAGTCTCTTCTTGAACACACTATGTTCTCATCCTAGCAACTGCTACAGAGCTGCTCTCCTCAGCCAACACTTAGTATTTTAATTCCTATAATTTCTTGGCTAATTCGTCTCCTCTTTTTCTGTGCATTAGTTTTTCCCCCTACTCTTGTGTTCCCATTATCTCTTTGCTTTCACCTTGGTTTTGCTCTCCAGACCCATGTGTCCCTCTTTACCACCAGACTGCCATGCATGCTACAAGCATCTCAAATTCCACAGAGGACTTCAGTCATGACTTTCGTGCAATACTCTACAGATCTAGGAGGGCTGTCTGGCAATTGTTCAGGTAGAACCCTAAAATTTAAGTGGAATATTTTCTGTAAAATAGATGTGCTTCTGCTACATAAACTTTATACCCTCCTACCTTCTCTAGAATTATAGCTGCTTTTCTCTCGATTGTAAAAAGGCAGGGACAGAGATAGGATATATGGACATAGTGAAATGCTTTATAATGTCTTCTGGTGAACAATTAACTTTAGTCTGTGAGTCAGAGAATTGTAAGAGATCCACCTGCTCACAACTTCGCAACCTTTCTGGTGAATTTTGGGAGTTACACACAAGTTCAGATAAGCTGCCATTTCATCCGCTCAACAGACCTCACCTGGTTAAATATTTCACATACCTTGCAGAAAGCAGAATAATTATTGGCAGACCCAGTATTAAAATGCAACAGACCCTTTTTCTCTGTTATCCATAATATTGAGCTACCCCTGCAGTGACCTAAGATGAGGAACAGGTGACTAGGGAGAGAGACAATGGAGACACAGAATCATCAATCCCACTACAGGCAGTATTGTCACAGTGTGATCCAACATCTCTGTTTTTACCTTATTTTCTTCATCATACATATTTTTCTCACCCTGCAACCCCAGTTGTATGCACACACAAATCAAATGACCTGGTGCCATGTTTTTTTTCCCAGAATATCCAAAAGTCTTCTTCCCCTGGTTTCAGAGTTTGATGGTACATAAAATAACATGAGTGGGCCCCAAAACCCAGAAACCCACTTTAAACTATAAACTGATGTTGCTGACATCAAACTTGGCTCTCTAAATCAGCCCTAAATTATAATATCAAAAGGAAAGGATGCTTCATCGAGATATAAATACTGGTAATTATTTTTCATAGCCTTCAATACAGTCATTTGCACTTGTGAAAGACAATTATAAAACATTACTCTGACTTGATGCATCACCAAAGTTAAACAGTAAATGTGATGTAGTAGCATACTGCCTTTGCACTGCTCTCTGTGACTCTGCAGAGAGTCTGGAAAAACCACAAACCAGTATTCAGAATTTTAAAGATTTTCTTTCTGTGTCCTCTCCCATCGTTTTTTGTTCAATCTCTTCATGGTCTCACCATCAAAAATCAGAGCACCATTTACTGTCACAAAGCTTCATATCTTGGGCATAAAGGAAAAACAAAGCTCTTGTTTTTGAACCAAGTTCCTTAGATGGGTACCTTGCCCAAGAGAAAGCAGCCTGGCTGAGCCATGTAAGAGGACAGGAGACAGCAGATAACAATCTTAATATTAAGGGCATAACAGTCTTAATATTTTTGGATACAACTTCAGGAGAGGAAGCAATGGCAGGTGCTGTTAGTTGCAAGGGACACCTGAGGAGTCACTCCATGGCACTGCACACAGAAGCCAAGGCTGATCTTACTTTTCCTTCCCACATGCCTGGGCAAGCAGCCCAGCTAAATGCACACAGCGCCGGCATGGAGACTCAGCTCTGAATGTGTTCTTTATACCACATACCTTGGCCAACTTGACCAAAAATACTTTTCAATTCTGCCCAGAACCAAAAAAATAAAATCAAAAAACCAGAGCTAAACCACCACTGCCAAGCTGGAGAAAATGACCCTGACTTGGGTGAGCAGCTCTAACAGAAACAGAGGAGGAAAGACTGGGAGATGTATCTTACTTGATTCAAACACACTCTTAGTCGTGTCTGTCGATATTTACTGTTTTTCTGCCAAGTTTGCATAATCCTTTGCACAACACGGTATGTTTAATATATGATCTTTTAAAAGTATTTTTTTTTGAAAAAGAAAAAAAACTTTCTGCAGCTATGAAGTCTAAAAAACTTCAGATTACAGATTTTACTCTGGCCTACTTCATTACACACTTCGTGTGCAAACTTATTACAGGAAAATGTTACCTAATTAAATTTATTATCCTTTGTGGGTTTTTTTTTTGTTAACTTATTTAATTAAAAACTTCACAATTTATGAAATTTATTATGGCATGACCATTGTTAATGAAGTTCACAAAAGGTACTGTTGGATAAATTCATACAAAGGAGATGTAGCAGAGCAGAATGAGGGATTATGTTCTCAGACTTCTGAAGCCAAGAAGCCTGAAATAAATGCAAGTTGTGAGTGTTTGGAGCAGACGGTGCATTTATTGTAATTATTTCAGACTGCATGCTGATTGGAAAAGATTAACATAAATAGGAGCTGTTATTGCAGATGTTTCTATACTTGCTAGGAAATCCCTTGAATACAGGAAGCACAGAATAAAAATGTGAAGATGGTCTACTACAGAATCTTAACTTTTGTTCTATTCTTTTTTGTGTTCTGGACGTACCAGAAGAAACATAAATAAGGCTGTTCATCTTCAGGACTTGAAGGCAAAATACCATTTTTCTCTGGTAACATGAGAAAATATCCAGATTCAACCTCACTACTCAGCAGCGAGCATTTTGGCACATTTCCTGCTCCCTTCCAGAAGTGCCCTTAGACTGCACAGCACCTAGGACACCCTCTGGAGGCTGCATGGCCCACAGGTACAACGATAGTTGGTGCAACAAAATCCACAGTAATTAGCAGCCTTTAAGATCCTTGTTCCTCTGTTCACCACAGCAAATTGGACACATAAATAATTCACATGTAATTCTGATATTTCCAGCTTCCTTTCTACATTAACCAATGGCAAAATTTTGATTCCGCCTGGAAAAAATACACAAAACTCTGCTTTTTGAAAGTTTTCCAAAAATTAGAAGTTGATAAAAATACCCAACAGTACTACTGGAGGTACTCTCATCATATCTTCTGCTTCACTTCCTCAGGTCTCATAATTTGTTTTCCTGTCTCCATAGGATCACAAGACACAGAAACCAAGAATTAAAGTAAACGACTCAGGGCAGAGCTTTTTTGACTGCAACTTCAATCTGCTCAGGTCTAATCACTGCAATACTTTTTGAAAGAAGAATTATACTACTATTCAAGCTCTTTGGTTATTTGTGAACCAGCTGCATGAAGTATCCTCCACATTTGCAGAGATCAGTATGAGTCAAAGGTGCTGTGGTCAGTACAGTATCTGTCTAAAGGCTGAACATTATTTCCTGTGGTTCTGCCCTAAATATGAAGCAAAAAGATCATATAAGCCTGTCCATACACCAACATACACCTCCATGTACACTACGCTTTGCAGTCTTGGGGCAGTCAGCTACACCCAGAGCTTCCCCAGAGCCTGAAGACCAAGGGGATAGCAACACCTTCCCTTTATGTTCCTCAGCCCTGTGCTTGCTCAGGAACGTGCAAGACCTAAATACAGTTTTCTTGGTCAGGGAAGGACAACACCCTCCGCTGCCTGGGACTCATTGTGCCACAAGGCCAGTGCCCACCATAATGCACCCAGGATGCTGGGCATTACTGTTACCCAGCCCTGCTAGCAGATGGGCCTGGTTCCTTCCCAAAAGAGATCAGGCTATTGAGGAGCATGGTCACATGGTGACCAGTGGCTTGAATGCTGCCAGGAAGCAGGAGCCCACTGAGCATGTCTTTCCCGCAGCACAGACACTGCTGTGGCACCTAGCTAAGACAGCTTTAGTGACAAACTCCACTGACAGCACAGCACATCTCATACTCCAGATCTGTCCCTTTATTTCAATATTATGAAACAGTATCATCAACTGCAGCTCAGGTACGGCTTCAAAGTAAAATGTATGAGCGCAAAAACAACAGCCCTGTCTAACATTTACAGAGCAACTTTCAGCGGAGTGGATCTCATGGGATTTCTTAAGCCTTTCCAAGACAGCTGTGTAATGCCAGAGGTTTTCACAAGTGTAGCTACAGGCAGAGTTTGGGTCTCCATATATATGATTTCTTCGATTTACTGCCAGCCGTAAGGGGTCAAATGCTGACAGAACACAGAAGCAATTCTACATAACAACACCATAGAGGAAGGAAAGCAAGGCCTGTGGCAGTGGCAAAGGGAATTTACTGCAACTGCTGGGATTTAAAAATGAGGAATAAGCCAAAAAAATAAAAAAAAAAAACCCAACCAAAAAAGCCCCAAAATGCTGCTTCCACAACAGCAGAAAATTTACCCTATTTGCAGGGGGGATTGGGAGATTTATGGTCACAATTACAAATTCTGCAAATCCTTTCCAAAGGACTGCCCTTGGATGACTTAAGCAAGATCTCAATCTCCCCAAACTAACTACATAACAGGGCTCAGCAGGAATGAAATGCATTGTATGACTGTCACTTCTATAATTTTGTGCAGAATCTTGTTTTAGTAGCCTGTCAGATGACAAGGGTAGATATGAACTCAATAGATAATGCTGAAGTCCCAGAAACAGTTATTTCAATTATTTTTGTATCAAAAGTTAGGAAGAATACTTCACTTCCCATCTGGAAATACACTGTGTTCAAATCAGTATGGATACCATTCTTTTTTAAGGTGTTTTCATTATGATTTTGCATAAGTCTATAACAAACTGAGACAGCATGCACATTATGGACATAAATCTACTATTGCTTACACCCACATAAATCACAGCAAATTCACTGAGCTTAGACACAGGTTTACTTCAAGTCTTTAAATATGAGGATTCTCAAGCAAAAAAAAAAAGAAAAATTAATCCACAATACTGATGTTTCCAAAACAAATACCAACCTAATCACAACCTTAGTACAACCCTGATCTCAGGTCTGAACCTATACACATTCCCATGGTTTGTTCTCCTTGTAAGACTCCAGCTCCTTCTCCAGCAGACCCATCCGTCGGCTCCAGCACAGGTACAGGAGGACCAGCTCCACATACCTGCATGGAAAGTCTTTTGCTGCCCTGCTCCATGTAACCCTGAGCCCACAAGAAGTGTTAAGCTGGTGCAAGGGAAGAGTGCTCTGTAGCCGACACCTCTAAGGAAGGGGAAAAAACCTTTTTTTCTGAAAGCAGTAGAAATGAAAATGAAAGAAAGACAGTAAGATAAAAAGAAAACAATAAAAAGTTTAGGGACTGACACATTCTCATCAGTGTCCAAATATTTGCAAGAAAAAGTACACAAAGTTTGCTTTTTTATTAACTCATTACAGTGCTATGCTATAATAAAAAATCTCTCCACTCTTGTCTGGGAAATGCAGAGATACTGTACTTGTTCAAGCCTTTCGAAGACTTTTCTATCACCTGCGAACACTTTACCTTCTTATTCAGAATGACCATTTTCCCCTGAGAAAGGAAAAACCTATCCACTTCCCCTTTCAGACCTCCTAAGCTTCTTCAAAGACTTTTTCTTTGTTGTACCAACACCTCTAATGGACTTTGTCATTTAAATATCACTTGGGTTCAGAGAAAAATTAGAACAAGGTTTTAAAAGTACTGGGGAAAGAAAGTGGGAAAAAAAAAAAAAAGAGAAATGTCTGGCAAGTTAGGGATTTTAAACCCACATTGCAAAATGCCACATGTGACTCCCCCATTGCTGAGAACATCGAAATTCACCTACTGACCCTCCCGTAAGCCATGCCACTCACTAAGGAAGTAGAACCAAGCACTTCTCAGTATGGTTTTGGAAAAGCCCTCCTGTAGTCCTGAATCACAACCTTGAAGGCTTTATGAAAACCACAGCAATTAGGAACACCCTCAACTCACATTAACAATGTCAAAAAAATCAAACAGTGGTATTTTAGAGTGCAGTAAGCATAAATAATTTGGTGGCAGCAGGCACTGAAAACCTTTTACCCCCTGGATCAGTCACCCATCCTATAAAGAAATTTCTTTTGTAGAAAAGCCCAGCTCTTGAACAGACTTTCAAGAGAAGTCTATTACTGCTAAGAGGTGTGAGCCCGTCACACAGATGCCCAGAGACTGAGCCCCTGTCCGAGATGCTTTTCTGGATGCATTAGGAGTTCCATGACTTGCCCTTTGTACCAGTATCCATGTCTCAGCCTTGACAAATCCCTATGTTCTGTGCACACCCAGAAAACCCATTTCCTCAGGGCTTCCAAGAAAGTAGATGTAGGCTTAGCAAGGACATGCTTTAGTATTAGCAGCATGTTTTATCTTTTACCTCTCACCAGAAGCACAAATCTTACAGGAAATGTTTTAACATGTTCTGATCTTTCTGCCCTTCATCTCTTCAGATGAGCCTTCTTACATGGGTATTTTATCTGGTACATCCCTGCCAGCTCTTTACAGACAGTACCCACCTCTCAAGTCATTCCCCAAGCCTCACATGCAAGCCCAAACTGAGAAACACTGACCCTGCCACATCTGATGAATTAGTGCTGACAGAAGCTGCTGCTTTTCCTTGGTTCGTTTCTTTGGAGTTTTTCTATATAGGCAAGGAAACCAAGTTCACCCTTCAAATGAACCAAGGGTCAAACCCCTAATGAAAAATTAAAGGCTTTCACCATTTACAGCGAACTGCAACACAGCGTGAGGATGCAAGGTGAACTTAACAATGTCCCACAGAGCCCCTGAAGAAAAGAAGTGTGCCCCAAAGCTGTGGTCTGATGTGGTCATAGATACACCCTGTCCTTGCCGTGAGGAGGCTCCCAGGGAACCTGCAAACACCCAAATCCTTCTACAACACCAACACTGAGCCAGCAGCCTCACTGCTGCTGTCAGGCAGCAGAGCACCTGATGTTCAGCCCAATGTTTTCTTTGCTTGTTATCACAGTCATTGAATAGTAATAATCTCCTTACTGCATCTGAGGAATACGTTTTTTCTCTCTAATCTAGAGAAGTACAGGCTTTGGCACAGGAAAGAGGTATCGAAACGTTTACATAGACGTGCTTTTTCCCCCCCATTCCGACATGAATATGTTGAAAAGATAATGTAATTATTTATATTGCATTTGTTTTGGAAGTGGAGACACAGATAACTGGCTACTAATTTCCTTTTCCCAGGTTCATTTTTTTTTAGTAAAAACTGTAAAAATTATTTTGAAAAAGTAGTATATTCAAGACTAATAAAATCCAAGTGTAAAATGTTTTTAGAGAGCAGTTTAGGTAGAACTGTTACATTGTCAAATAAAATCACCTAGTCTAAGTTATACTGGAGAAGGGTCAAAGTTAATAGCTAATTTCTCAGATGGAAAGTGTTTCCAGGAGCAACTCTTCTATCCAAGATGCTGCTAGGTAACTCCAAGAACAGTCAGGTGTATGGGTGAAAACATTGAACCTGAGTAGGTGTTGGTGTTAGGAAGAAGTCCAGCTCTCAGAGTTGGAATGTCAGAAGGGCTGACACATCAGCTCCTCATACACACATCTGCATTTACAAAAATGTCAATTCTACTACAATACAGCTATTTATTAAATTCAACAGTATTTAATAATGGAAATGGAGTAGCTAAGTGAATGGAAAAACAGATGTGGACACAGAATCAGGCCCTAGCTCCCCAATGCTTTACATTAACAAAGCACTGCTCTGCAAGCCTGATAATATTTTAGTCTCCCTTTGTAGATGCCTAAGCATTGCCTCGGTATTCAAAGCTGCACTCCACAGCTTCTAGAACCAGAATTTAAAACTAGCAGGCTCAGCCCACAGATTAAAAAGTGCTTCAGTGAAACAAGAGCCAAGACAAACTAACTCCGGTCAACAAGACTCCTTTTGGGAGCCTACAGAACACCAGCATTTACCTGCTCTGCAACTTCACAGCAAAGGGAAAATAAAGGTTCTGTGCAACCTGCAGTGTCCTCACTCACTTCATGTTTTTTCTAACGACTTTCCAGCTAACTAAAATGCCAAAAAACTTTTAAAAGCAATTTACTTATCATCAAAGCATTGCTTGACAAGGCATGCATGCCACAATGAAAAAAATAGTAAGATGATAGTGCATGGAGAGAATTTCTCTCAGGGAAGTCTAAGTTCTTTGGAGAACAGACAAGGTCTGTTTAAGTATGTCTGTGGTGATACAGCCACACAGAAAACCCAAACTGGAATATTATTTTTATACAAACTAGTCCTGAAAGTAATGTAAAATATATTTTATTGGATCTGACCTGTGGTCAGATTTCATCTCAAGAAAGATGTCCAGCATGACAGCTTTTTTCATAGAAAAAATAAATACACATTTGTAAGCTGAAATCAGTGACAAAGGTGTAATAGCAAACATCCCTATGGCAAGCTTGTGAGAAAGGGCTGTTCTCAGACAACAAAGCCTGACTAAGAGAGGGTACATCAATTATTGCTGCACAAACCAAACTGAAAGAACAGCTGATATGTTCTAGCTGTTCATGCAGCATGACAATGAGAAGGGCTGAGATGGTATTAGACAATACAACAGCATGCATTCAATTTTTAACAGATTCACACATATTTTTTCTTTTTTGCTCAGAACCAAAGGAAGTTGCAATGCTACTCACACTGCACAGTTAACCGTTGTTTTTCAATGTGTTAAAAAAAAATCTACTATAATTAAGGAATTGCTAGGCCTCTGTCAATTTTGTTCCACACTGCTGCCTCACAGTTTTTTAAAGAACTGAGAAAAATTGTTGAAAATGTGGCAGATAGTGGGAAAAAAAAAAAAGTTAAGCTTGACTCGTTCAAATTAGGTGGTATTTGTACAGATGGAGCACCTGCCATGACTGGCAAGATGAACAGTCATGTCGCTTTGCAAGAAAAAATGTTATATCGAAAGTTATTGAAATACCATTTGTATCCGTCAGGATTGTTTTCTGAGCCAAAGATTTAGGTTTCATGCATGTCTAAATCCTGTCAAGTCCCACTCTAGCAAAATAACTATTTATGGAATCATAGAATCATTTAAGTTGGAAAAGATCATCAAGTCCAACCATTAAATCAGCACTGCCAAGTCCGCCATATCCCTAAGTGCCATATCTACGCATCTTCTAAATAAATACACATCTTCTATCCCCTCCAGGGATGGTGACTCAAACAGCTGTTAAAATGCTTGACAACCCTCTCAGTAAAGAAATTATTCCTACCATCCACTATGCAGCAATAAGCATGCCAATAAGCATACCAAGTAATTGATGAAAATGATGAGCAAAATACATATACAACGTTTACTGTCAAAGAACAAAAACTGTGAAATACTCTGGAAACAGAGACTGACCAATACATTTTCTGAACAGAAATTATTAACCTTTCCATGACAACAGTCTGCTTATACCCAAGCATGAGATCAGCAATCTGGTCTGTAGGGACATGACATGTCAGCTTTGCAGTCTCAACACATACATACTTACAGGGAAAGGATTGCCTGTTTACTGCATGCTGTCATCCATGGGCTGCTTTTCAGTCAAAGCTGAGATGTTCTTATTGTATTTGAATTAGTGTGCCTTGTTTATATGCAGTGCAAGAAGTGACAACTAAAGGTCTGAGAAATACTGTGATCTGAAACTTAGGGAGTTGTTTCACTCCAAGTTAGAAGATGCTAGAAAACAATTTCCCACTTGTATGTTATAACACGATGTAGACCATTTCTTTGAAAAAAAATACTCCAGTTTGGAATCTCTCAGCTTTAAAAAAGAGGCAATATCCTTGCAGCAGCAGAGTGAAGATCAGTACTACAGAACAGGACCAGGCACACCCAGAGAACAGCAAAACCTGAAAACGAGGACTTAGAAGCAGATCTCTGATACATGCCTTCCCTTTTAGTGCTTGTGCTGATTAGGACTTACACATATTCACAAACAGTAATACTTTATTACAAACTTTGTTAAAATAGATTGTTCAAAAGTCACCAATTCTCATCTCAATGACTTGGTGTCAACAAAGCTGAAAATAAGGGCAAAAAAGACATTTAGAAACACTATCACACTATTGAAGGTGGCACTGGCAGTTGCACTCTGTTAAGTTCATTTCAGGAGAAAAGAACTAAGGGTCATTCTCTCTTTTGGCACTAATAACAATAAATTATGTTTAATAAAACATGAAAGAAAAAAATCAAGCTAAATGTTAAAGACCACTTGCAGTACATATAGGGAAAAAAAACCCCAAAGCCAAACCCAACTCTAGCCAGACTTATTATAAAGACTGACCCTTGGATTTACTGAGTCTCACTCTTGTGAGCAGTCTCACATGGAGAATTAAAATTAAAAAGAATTGAAATGGAAGTCTAAAGAGATTGTGCCAATTTTCATTACCAAGCACAGAATAAAAATGGGTTAAAAAGTCAAGAATTAAAACACCAACAGCTTAATTTTTTTTGTTTTAATGTTGATAAGGTGAAGTTCTATCAACAAGATATATAACCACCATTGTTTGCTTAACCACATATAACCTAGCAAGCAACTTCTTACACAATTTCAGCTGCCGTTCCTCTCTTAAGAAGAAATATTTGCCTCTGCTCTTAAAGGTGAGGGAGTACTCAGGTGAGTGCATGAACTCAACACTGTTCACCCAGTACTTTTCCTTCTCTTTTAATTATAATGCCTTACAATGCCAAACACCATAGATTCATTTTAATGTTCAAAGGCTTCACCCTTTTGCTGCAAATTATTCACATGCACTTAAAAATGTATACTTTGTAAGTATTACAAAAATACTTTGCATGAAGCAAATTCTACCAGAGCAATATACATTTGTAATTTCCCTGAGGGAAACAGCCCTCACATGCTGTTCACATGTCCCACCAATTCCCAGTTTAACTAATAAAGTTCTGAATACTCACCATCTTTACATACAAAGTATCTTTAATTAGTACAGTTGCAAAAGTATGTAACCCAGTTTTGGTAAACTGAAAAAAACCAAAACTCCCTTTAAAATCAATGCTATGATTTGGTGGAGAAAGAAACTTTGACAGAAGTAGATGATAACACCATTAAAAGTAACATCCACAAAGTATACCTTAGGACAGCCTGTGACCTTTTAAAGCACATGCCCTATTAACTGAGGTTGTGCATCCAAAGAATGAATCAGGAACATGAAGTTACCCCCCAGGAGAACACTGTGTCAGACTTCCACAATTTGAGTAAAATACTGTTTTTTATGTAAGCACTGCAATATATAGATTCATACAGATAATATTTTCCAGTTGAAAACGCCACAGAAATTTAAGTCCATCCACTGACCCTTTGATCCTGCCTGTCTACCTACTACTTTCTTTATGCATTGTTTTCCTTTCCTAACTTTTTAAAATTTCTCTCCTTTTACTGTCACTTTATAACTGGACTTTTCATTTATTGTTCTTTAAATAATTAAATAGACTCCATTTGCTATCCTGCTTCCAAGAGAGCGTAGTATCCCATTTATGTGCTATCACTGACTTCTATCACCTTTCATTTTCTCTTGTTAGTGTATCCTTATAGTGCTATTTGGCAAGCAGAGATTAACTTTTTTTTCTTCCCAAAGGATAAGTTAGCAGCTCTATGAAACTGTTATTAATGAGGTATCAAATTCATTTAAAACACACACTAACCAGCTGAAGTGACCCTGAAAAGCAAAGGTAAACCTTAATCAAGTGCATCAAGATTTGCAGTGCTAATTTTCATCTCTGTTTAAGTAAGAAGTCCAATTATCCATCCCAATGTATCTGAAAAGGCCTTTTACCAGTCCCATTTCCTCAAGAGGCACTTTTATCTCCTTTCTGCCTGTGGAGTTGAGCTACAAAAAGCCAAGTTCAATTCCTCAGCAAGGCCTCTAGTCCTACTGACATCAACCAAAACATCTTCTCTGAAGGTCTGTGCCTAACCCAGGGCACAGCACAGAGCTGACCCAGGTGGCTGTGGTACAGCCCCACTAATCACCTCAACTTTCAAGAGTCAAACTACCCAGTTCAGCCACTACCTTCCTGCTTGCTGTCTTCTACTTCTCCCCATTTTGAGGGCGTCTGGCCTTCTTCATCTGTTCCCATTTGGCTTCTCTCTTTTTTTCCTCCCCACAGAACTTCATATTCTCCAGAGAAAGAAACACCATTTTAATTCAGCAACCATTGCATTTTCCTTGCTGATGGAAAACGGAACTCAGGAGCTGGGCTGATCCTTATGGTAAAAGGTTTTCCCCATGCCCATTGTGTAAGTCAGTCAGAAATAAGCCTGTTTTTGAAAAAGATCAGCTTGCTGAAGGTACTCAATGGAGTGTTTAAATATCCAGGGGGAGAGGAATAAAAGATACTTTCTTGTTCAGAAACCTAAGAATTGCTTTTATATTTCAAAGTTCAAACTAAGTGTGTAAAGCAAACCAGTGCTGGATACAAATGTTGATTAGTCTACAGGGGTAAGCAGTGCAAGTCATCAATGGCAAGTACAGACACAGGCACCAGTTACCCACAGGAATCTCCATGAAGTGGGATCATACATCTTTAATTATTGTGAAATAATGAGATCCTCCTCCACAGTGGGTTCAGCAATTGTTTATGTGAACCATGAGCTCTGATGAAGCAGTGAGTAAAACTGATACCAGATCATACTCTTGTCCTCTGGGATGCACACACAAGTCTGCTCTACATCCAGACTAACAAACTGCACCAGAACGATGGAAGTGCAGAAACTACTTACGAAAAGAGCTGGACTGAAACTGGAAGCAGAGATTAAATTCACCAGAGTAACTCTAAAATTGATGCTACTTCACACACAGAATGCTGGATTTAAGAGCAGAACATACACCTTGTTCATGAATGTATTTACAGACTGTAATCCCTTTAAAAATACTTACTGAATATGCTGAGAAATTCCTATATCCTTTTTGCTTGTAGTTTCTGTAGACATACTGATGTTTGACTCCTACCAGCACTGAAGTGCTGTACTAAAATTGCACTTTCTGGAAGTTACTTTTAGTAATAAACAAAATATTATTTTAAATACTTGACCAAACAAGCCGAAGTAAATGCTTCATACTCTGTGAATTCAAATAATTCATTCTTGGCTCAAGATACCATCATTTTAAAACAAGGTTCTGTTTAACATTATTATAAGTTTCTAAATCACTCCACAAGAGTTCTCTCTAAGCTTATGAACAAATTTTACTGGATGAAGTAAAATTATGAATATTATTTTGCTAGCCACAGAACACTAATTTAATCTGTGTTCTCTAATGAGAGCTGATCCAAAGACCATGCACGCAGATGACAAGGACAGTAGTTACATTCAAATTCTGTAAATCATCACAAATACAATATTCTACTCTGAAAAAAAGTAGCTTCCTTAGTTCATCTTCTGATTAACTGAAATGGCAACAACAAACATTACTACACATATTCCTTCTTGCTTAAATCATCCACTTCATAAAAAAGTTTAAAACCTTCCTGCCAGTGAGCCATGTATCCCTTGTGTTACTTTCATAAATATTCCCAGTGAAGTGACAGGAAATATCCTTCAAAGGAAGACTCAGAAGTACCTTATTATTTAACTGAACATCTAAAGGTGCTTTTGTAATGAAGCAATACATTTTCTCTAGCTTTAGCTACCTGAGTTAGCACTTCCGAATACAGCTGAATTGTGTAAATTTCTGTTCTGTCAGGAGGATATTTCTTGAGCTGACATATCATGCACTTGCTCTGTTACTTCAGTTACTCTAACACTGTTTCAGTGTGAAGAGGAGGAGTTTCCTACCTCCCAAAAGATTTGAAATAGAGCCCATAAAGCAGATGGAAGAGACAAATCACAAATATATCCTTAAGTCTTGCTGTTCTGTTTATATATGGCAGAGCTCTCATGGACTTTATTAGCTCAGGACTGGATAAAGAGCACAGACTTACATGCCTATTAAATGACACTTTTCTGAATAATCTCTCATTTGAGGTGAAACACATTGCTTCTTGATAGTTGCAGGTACAATCCTCCTCCTCTTCCACTCAGGCCCTGATCTTCAAGACATGGAACAGCTTCAACTCTCCTTAAGGCAATTGAAAACTACAATCACGCACAGAAGCTCATTTTAGTTGGACTGAAGTCAGCGCAAATTTTACAGCAGACCTCGCAGAAGGCAAGATCAGGGTTCAGTGACCCAGCCAGCAATAGCTGAATAAATGTAAGAGATCTGGACTCAACCTCACATTCTTCTTTTACTAAAGTCCAAAACATCTCATTAGCACCAGTGGGCACATCCCTACCCAGTGCCACATGCTGGAACTCCCTGACACTGGGGCCTGGTCCTGCTCTCTTGAGTCATCAAGTAATCCCACAGAAATCCACAGCAACTTGCACAAGGAAGGGATGCAGCAATCACACTGTTGTAGTTAATTGCAAGCATTTTCACTATTTAGAAATTATACTAGAAAATTAGAGTCCAAACATAGCAAAGATTTTGCATATTAGTTCATTCTACAGTTTACTTTGTTTCCCTCTAAATCAAACTAGAAGCCCACTGGTGCCTGTCTTTTTTAATTAAATTACTAAGAATAACACCAATGGGTAAGCCATATGAACACTGTGGTAGTCTATAGCAAAGCCATCAAGCTATCACTTTCAGTAGGACGTGAAGCACACCTTACAATTTAAATTTACAAATTTTTTAGACAGATTAGTACAAGAAGAAATTCTTGCCTGTTTGTTTTCAGCACTCAGAAAAGCTATCGCAGTCCAACTTTTCAGCTCAAAAAGAGGTCATTTTCCTTTCCTTGCCAAATCTGTAACATTTTCTCATGGCTATTATTTTTTTAAATAATTACAATAATCTCAAAAGCATTAGCTTATTTTGTCATTTTCATATCTATGTAAATAACTCTGGGATTATTTCTTTGAAAAGAGCACTAAAGGTTGTTTGCCTGGTCTTCATTCCAACTCTAAGTAGTAGGTTTGTTTATGCTTTTCAAGTTATTGGCCTGTTTTTTTTCTGTAATCACACCATTTCTGCTGTCTAGGGACAATCAGATAGACTGGGTAATAACCTGCAGCCCGAACCACTTTGACATTTTCTAACAGATACTCTAAAAATCTTCTGATTTTTGAAGGCAGAAGCCAAAAAGGAAAGAAGAATTCCCACTGGCACATCTGAGACATTTTCGAAATTTTTGGCGAGGGAAATTCTGGATGTGTAGCTTGCCAGAAAGACGAGAGAAGAGCCCGCGGTTCCCACCGACACGGAGTACGCAGAACCCGCTTGCTACAAGCCATCCCGACATGCCTATGTGGGCTCTAAGGTGGCGGCCGTGCCCCGCTCGGGGCGCCGGGACGGCAGCGAGACCCCCCGACCTCCGGTCCCCACGCGGGGTCGGGAGACAACACGCACCCCGGAGGGCGCATCCTCCGCGGGGCATCCCCAGCACCGCCCGGTGCCGCGGCGGGGGCGGCGCGGCTCACCTGGGCGCAGCAGGCACCGCCGCTGCCCCCGCAGCCCGGCTGCCGCCCGCTGCTGCCATTTGTTGCTTGCGTTCGGAGGGAGATGCCCTCTCCTCCCCATCGCGGCCACAGCCGCCTGATCCGTAAGCAACTGCTCTTGGTAGATCTCAAAGTGGAAAAATCCTCCGGCGTCAACACACGCGGCGTTTTCCCACCGCACCCCGGCCCCGCCACCCCCTTGCCCGCCAGCCCCGCTCCGCGCCCCGGCCGCCGCCCGCCCGCCCGCCCTCCGGCAGCCCGACCCGCACACGTCTGGGGTCAGCGGCATACGGGGGTGGGGGTGGGGGGGCGCTTTACTGTCCTTGCCCTTTTTTGATGCCGCTCCGATACGGGACCGGGGGCCGCGGGTCTCAAACCCCTTCTTTGCTTTCAAGCGAGGGAGTGTCAGCCCCCTTCCCGCAACCTCCTGATTCCCTCCCCATTCCCCGCTGCCTCGGCGGAGCTCCGAGCCCGTCACCCCCCAGCACTCACAGGCACCGGAGGTTCCCCAGCACGGGCAGGAGGAAAGAGTATCTCCGCTGACCGGCGGTGGCACGGCACGGCAGGGCGGCAGCCCCCCGGCAGCAGCAGCGCTGCTCGCCTCCCCCCCGGCTCCCTCCCCGTCGAGTTTCCTCCCGGCGCTGCCGCCCCCCCCGCGCGGCCGCCTTCCCGCAAAACTTCTCGGCGTCTGGCCCCCGGCCGCTCCGCTCGGCTCGGCTTGGCTCGGCGCAACAGGCAGCGCAGCCTCACCTGGTGCGGGGCCGCCGCGCCATGGGAGCGACGGGCGGAGCCTGCGGGCAGCGGGGCCCGGGCTCGGCCACCGCCCGCCCCGCTGCCTCGGCAGGGCGGCTCTGCCGGGCGCTCCGCTGCCGCTCCCTCCGGCCCCTCCGCTGCGGCTGCGGGCGGGCAGGCAGGCGAGGGAGGGAGGAGAGAGCGGGGCGGGGAGGGAGCGGAGGAGGAGACCTCCCTCCCGCTCCCACGGCACAGCGGGGCGGTGCTGCCCGGGGCGGGTGATGCCGCCCGTCCCTCGCTGGGGCTGACGGTGGCTCTCACTCTTCAGCTCCGCGGGCAGAGTCGGGGCAGCCCCGGGGAGGGGGCCGGTGCGCGGGCACAGGCGCTCTCTCCCGGGGGATGCCGAGGGGGAGAGAGCTGTGCCTGTCGGGAGCACCGCGGCGGGCGTGGGGTGCCTTCAGAGGGTGCTTCCGCTCCCCCCAGTGCCCGCCAGGTCCCCCAGCAAAATACGAATAAGTTTAATTGTTTTACCAATCTGAATGAACAGCTGTCATTGCCAATGTATAATGCTTGACTCGACAAACTGGCTGCTGCAGTTTTTGCTACAATAGGTGAACTTTGCGCCCAACCTCGCCAACTTTTTGCGTTGATCCAGTTATTCTCCGAGAGGTGCTTCTGTGAAATGTGCTATATTGCAGCATTACGTGGACTGTCAAAACACAGGCTTGAAGGAGTATCACCAGTTGGTTACCTCTCTCACTCAAACGTGCATTCTCTGTTGCGCAGTTTTCTACTCTGGCTTTGCAAACTAAACTTTCTATTCATTCTCATGTAGGAAAGAATTTTGTTGCCTGTCTCCAGCTGAAAGCACCTGGGTAGATGGGTTTTAGAAAGATCCATTTTTGCTTGGTAGCTGGTTTGCTTTAAGGTGAAAGCTGCCTAAGATGCTGCATAGAACAAAAATTAATTGACTTGAATTTCCTCTGGGGTGTTTTCTGTGGGTTTTTTGGTTTCTGTGGGTTTTTGTTTGTTTGTGGTTCTGTGGGGTTTTGTTTGTTTGTGGTTTTTTGTTTTTTGTTTTTTTTTTTTTTTT